>LR990936.1:1200000-1800000 GCA_905163415.1 Noctua fimbriata
CTCGACCCCATTAGGCGTATCTTCAAGCCACTTCACCGGAAACCAACAAATTGCACAACGGTGAACGAATTACCAGAATGTATGCAGTAATTTTCGAGATCATTGCAAATATACATACAAAATTGTCTTAGCGATGGAGAATGGGAGCGTTTACTTAAACGTTTGAATGTGAAGACAAATTACGTGTGGGTTGTGTTAGTGTTTAATATTTAATTGCTGTTTGCTGATTACTGAGAGGAAATTAAATAGATCAATTCATTACGCTCTTATGTCATTGAGTAAGAGAACTGAAATCGGTTGACGTGATAAAGTAATTAGTGACTTGCAATTTGGATCGCACTCATTTTCACAAGTACTTAATTACTATTCAGTGTTGTATGAAAACGTCCGTCGAGTAGATACCTTTAATACAAAATAATATGCCTTATGAATTAATTTAGTATGTATTAAACAGTACGTAAATTATGGAGTTTTCGATAGAATCTGACTTTGCACAAAGCACGGTTTTGAAGTTAACATAATTTACTTGTGACATTTTCATCTGTTCTATAATTATTCTTAACTAGGCCATTTATTTATTGTACGGATTAGGATCATGAGGAAAGATATCATTATCATCATCATGCCTGTAATCCCCGAAGGGTTAGACAGAGGTGTACCTAGTAGTTAACCCACATTTCGCTAGTTATGTTTTAAGTCCCATGCTAAAGGGGGCGAGCCTATTGCAATCAACCGGGCACAAATCCAGACTTTGTGGCTGATACTGTGAAATTCCTGGTGGAAAAACCCAATAACACTTTGCCCGACCCGGGAATCGAACCAAGGACCTCATGCTCAGCAGTCGCGCTTGCGACCACTATACCAATGAGACCAACGTGGGATGTGTGGATTTCTTGGTTTAAACTCTCAGAGTACGTTGCGAAAGCTCATTACTTCTTCGGAACTAGCTTTGCCTTGGTATATTTCTGGTATCACCCCTGCATCCCACCACAACACTTCAACAAATTAAAGCTGAGAGAACTCGAGGAAAGTCTTCTCAAAAATTCACGCAAATCTATCGTTTAAGTTGGAGCGGTCGAGCCGTTTATACCTGTCCGGCTCGATCCACAGGGGGCGATAAATTAAAGTCCGCAGCACCGAACTGATGTATTTATTCCGGGGAGAGTTTTTACCGGCCGTGTGTAAGGGCCCTTGATAAATCCGTCAGTTTACTTGCCAGTAAAAAGTTCGGCAGTTAACTGTTTGCTGAATAGATGTTGTTTGTTTATGGGTAGGCTGAACTGGTTTTGGGTCTGTTGGGCTGAGATTTTAATAATGAGGTACCATATAGATTTAGCAGATTACATTCGGACGGTTTTTATCTTAGGGAACCGGCACATCCTAGAACCATGTGACATCATGACCCGACTGGTGAAATATGTGGCCTACAAGCTCATTAAAATAAGAGGCCTGTGTGTGATTAATAAATGAAGCTTTAATCCGAATATCAACAAGCTGATAATCCAATTAACAATCGGTCACGTATTATGTGATAATTCAAATTTTCATTTGAACACAATAATCTCGTCATAATTATAACAAAATACAAAGACCCCAATTAAAAAAAACTCATGCGTCAGTGAAAACCAATAAATTTAATATGACAGCCTTGTGTCAATTTAGCGCAGCACGAAACCACAGAGTGAAATCTGTTGTGGTCCTATTGATAATCAACCGCATCGTGGTTTCGACAACCACAACGTTATAAAAGCTGGTTCCGTCTGTCATATGTGGTTGTCCAGGTATTGTTTGTCATTGTATTATTTTAATGATTTATATGGGATTAGAATTATTATTATTTATTTACATTAGTCCTGAATCGAAACAACTGGAAGTCGTGGGGAGAGGCCTTCACCCAGTAGTTGGATGACACATGCTAACAGTATCAGTATGGGATAGGTTTGTAATCAAATTTGATACGAATTTAGTCGAAAACGAATTCAATTCGTATTCGATTTTTTTTTTTTTTTTTTTGTTAGGCTGGGTGACGACCTCTATGCACATAGTTTGGTAAAGGTCACATAAAAAAATCCAGTTGTTTTATGAAAGCCAATAATATTACATTCAACCCTTCTTTGCCTCGCAGTCAGCTGATACTCACCAAAATGAAATTGGTTTGTGGAAAAGTTTAGTATTCTACAGCATAATCTGGCTAACCAATACACCAAGAAAAATATATGTTTTTTATATCAAGAAAAAAATATCAATCAGTCAACAACCGCTACAATTACAGTCGGAATCATCACTATCACGATATTTAGGCAATTTTAAACTATTTATAATTGAACATCTTATTTTTTAAAGATAAATATATAAAATTATGTAAAAATCAGCGGTGAGCGGGAGAGCAGCGGTGGTGGTGGTACCGACTTACGAGCAACGTCGTGTAGTAAGTCGTGGGTTCGAACCCAGGCAGGCGCATTACTTTGTGTAATTTATTTCATCACCACTGCTCTCAAAACGTTGAAGGAATACATCGTGAGGAAACCGGCATGTCCTAGAACCAAAAATTCGACGACATGTGACACCTACCAACCCGCACTGGGCCCGCGTGGTGGATTATAGCCCATTCCCTCTCACAGAGAGGAGGCCTGTGTCCCAGCAGTGGGAACATTATAGGCTGACTATACTATGTATAAATCAAACATAAGAAGAAGAAAAAGTATACATCTATCTTATTTTCACCATTTCTAACGAGTTCTTGTCGACTCATTAGTACTCACTAGCTTGAAAACAAATGACAGCGACTACAAAACAAATACAATGATACTGATCACCGACACACTCATATACCTAAAGAAAACTAGGCCACACACTACCTACACGAGAGGTCAACACACAGTACTTAGCAGATAGTAGACCACACAAGTAAGTACATGACATACAAATCAACCATGATGTTTTATGAAAACAAAATGCTATTAAACCCTTCGTCCATGTTATGGCAAACTTTGCCAGCAAATATGCTTGTGAGGGTGTGGTGTGAGTTAGGAGCGTACCTATCTTCGTAAGTTCACTGACAGACCACACACACATTTTTTCACTAGAGTTACTTATCGAAGATGAGAATTAAGGATTTTTTTTTGAAAATTCGTTCTCTAAAGGGATGAAACTTCGTGTTGCATTTTGTCGATCGGAAATACCATTGGATAACAAGGTTCGTTACGATATCCATGTGGACGTTAACAGGTTGAAACGGCCGTTAGATGAACATCTTTCAAGACAAGCTTTTAGCACCAGCACTGTGGTCAGATACGACCAAGAAGGCTAAGGACGCAGCACACACCAAGCGGTCCATACTGCAGAAGACCGCTTGAACCGTCGTAAGTGATCCTCCATTGACAATGAATAAGAAGCTAGCAGCAATTATTACTTGAATAAACATTTTATAATTAATCAAATAATCACCCTTCTCAAGTTCATAGCTTACACCAACACCAACTAACAGGAACACAATAGCACAAACATCGCGGAGAAATTCTCGGGGAACATTACAATATGACCGCGGTTCAGTTAAACATGTACGGCTGAAGGTTTCAGCGCTGAAACTGTGGGTTTGAGCATTAATACAATACTAGTGCCTTCCTGAACTGAAGTGTGAATTGTGGCGAGTAATGATGAATTGTTTTGTAGGTGTTATGTGGTGGAGGAATTTTGAGTGATTCTTCTGAAGTATGTTTTCTTTCGTTTTTCACGAAAACTTGGAACTTGAAACGATCTAGCTGTTTTTTGATGTTTATGAAGCCATGACATGTATTGATAAAGTCTTTAGGTACACCTATGGTACACTTTTGGGTTTAGAGAACCTGCGTCCCAACAGTGCAGCCTATGCTGCTCATTCTATGTGAAGATGATCAATCAAGAGAATAATTATTCAAAATAAAACCTTATTTTTAATACAATGTGATATTTATACGAAACATTGTTTCAGATATTCCCAAAAAAAATGGTTAACCATTTTTTCTCAACGACAAACAAAAATCTTTTCGTCCGATTCCCTAACAACCCAATAAGCCCACATATTTATTTGCCTTACACGGCAAAAATCCTGCCCGGACAAATTCAGCCAAGTCCGAACTTACTTGACACTCCCCTCACGTATCTTCTATGGGCATTGTGGAGGCATCCTGACAATACGTCGTAAGGGGCATAAGAGGCATAAGTGGCATGCTTACCCGTCTTGGATTATGCCCGGTAATAGGCTTGCCCGGACCATTACACTGAATTTCACACGGGTTTTGAATGTGTGTGTAGGGAATGTAAAGGGAAATATTAATGTGTTTGAATGAATTGTTTTCTCTATGTTTAGAATCAAGAGCAAGATAACTCTCAAGTGAGTTTTATTCTGTTTTCGGTCACGTTTTTCTGTCTTAAAATCTCTATGTAAGAGGGAAATGGACAAACGACACTGTCTTGCCTAGCAAAGATTTGCATCTTTGGGACACGGGACCCTATCACTTCTTTGTCTATCGTATTTCTTCCTTTAGGGAGGAGCTCGTGGCTAAATAGTATCAGCCGCACAGGTTGATCTTCAAGGTTAAGCTGCGCTTGCCTAGGACGGTATGTGGATGGGTGACTATCGTAACATACCTGGGGGTCCTCCGTGCCTCGAAAAGCATGTGAAGCCGTCGGTCGTCATTTGTAGATCTTTGACAGTCGTTATAGGTAGTCAGTGGCCCGAAAGTCTGTCAACCACTCTTTGCAAGGGGTACCTTAGTACCTTAGTACTAACTGGGTTGTGGAGGTAGTCGCTCCATGTAAAATACTGGTATTTAGCTCCATCCATGGTTAGACTGAAGACCGACACCAACAAAGTTGGGAAAAGGCTAGGCAGATGATGATTCTTTTCTTTAGGAAAGACGGCCCCAACATAGTTGAAAAAAATGTTAGGAAAATTATGTTTTTTCTCTTTCTGGGTGAAACTCTAAAAAGTATGATATGGTCTTTGAAATAGCAGCCACGTGGATACCTTTTTTTTTTTTTTTTTAGGACTAAAACCCATCCATGTTCCTTCTTTGCCCTTTGTGTTCCAGGGCCGCGGTATCTCTTTCGAACAGTCCCGCAGCCCAACCACGTGGATACCTTTTTTTTTTTTTTTTTTTTAGGATGGGAAATCATCAAATGACCCCTCCCGCTCTGGGCGGAGCGGAAGGGAGTGTCAGACTTGTACTGACTAAAACCCATCCATGTTCCTTCTTTGCCCTTTGTGTTCCAGGGCCGCGGTATCTCTTTCGAACAGTCCCGCAGCCCAACCACGTGGATACCTGGGTTACAAACCCGGTTATTAAACCGCGTCATATTATTATAAGAAACATAACCCCCAGGCCCATTAAAACACATCAAGCATGGGGAAACAATACACTATCATTACTAAATACTACGTTATCTGACGTAACACCAATTACGCGCCTACAATTGTTTGTTTATGTACAAACTACTGGTTATGGCGTGGCATATTCCGGCAATTTGAGACAATGGGGGAAGATGTTGTTATGAATGAGATCTGTTGTATGTCGTACAGCTAACCTTGCCGGTAATAATAATATGGCCTGTAGGAAGTACGTAAGTGGTTGTCTATTGATTATGAACTGTTGAAGTTGAGTTATGTTAATAGTAAGAATTATATTCTTTTACTGCTTGAAGGTTTAATATTAGGTTTTATCCGGCTCGGCGGAGTCCAAAAGGAGAGTATTTTTTTTCCAAGATTTACGTTATAAAAATCATAATTAAGTATATTCCTCTTCTCCTTTTTTGTGTCGCCGACACGACAATTTTTATATTTAGATAGCCCAGAACTTTGCCACTTTCGTCGTCGGTGGCAGCGCAAAGGTCACTTGGGCTACATGTTTTTGGGCTAAGAGAGCAGGATAGGCACCCCGCTGCTATTTCATTGCGGTAGCCCCACTTAACGAGGTTGGAGTTAGTTATGTGTATTGGTAACTTATTAATGTAGAAACAGCCTTAACCGGTCAGTTGCCTAGATTTTTAGTTACTTTTCAGAAGATAATATGAGAATCGTGGCATCAAAACTCTAGATTATTACCCTTTCAAATTGCCGCAAGTCTTAGCCACTACAGCAGCTGTAAAACAAATTACTTCTATAAAATTCCTACTTCAGCAAGTACATAATTTTCTCCGTGAACAATAAATTCAACCGCAAGGCAGTACTTGTGACGCAGAACAGAAACTGTATCTTGGAAACAAATCAGCAGAAAACAAATTTAACCACAAATATAACTTGAGAACAACTGAAACATGTTCATGAACTTTCAAAATGAACTCTTTTTCATGAAATAAAGTAACGCCGTTACAAGTTTCATTCAACTTGGTGCAAAGTTCAGGTCTCTGTGTGAGCGATTTTTTTATGAGCGATTGTTTTTTTCTTGGCCACCACAATATCAGCAAACAACAAACTGACGTTCTTTGAAATTAAGGATCAATGTTAGTTGTTAAACATATAACTATGACTGATAAATAGTCGGCGTCTGTGATACTTTGGACCTAAACAGTTGGCTTTCAAAAAGCAAGAGTGAGAAGGCTTCTTTTAGGTACGATTTAAATGGCTTGATCCGTCGTAGACTTCATCCAACGCTATCCATCAGGCCAGATCTAGGTCAGGACAAGGCCCATCAGTCAATAAAAAAATCCTAACACAACAGTATAGTTTTTTTTTTTTAATTTTGGCTTTATTATTATACATAGTAATACCTTTCCATATATATATACGAGGGCAAAAAAAAAGGCATTTCAATATATTGGACCTTTAGATTGCTGTAGATTTTATTAGAATTGATGAATCCAAAAGTATCTCAAGAATAAACAACAAATTCCCAGCTAGCACTAGCACCGCGCCTCCACAACCACCCAACACGACAGCAAGCGACAACACACAAACTTGAAGCCGCAACAATCGCGGGGCACATACTTTATTATGTGTTCGCCGGAATTATGTACATACTATACAATGTACTTGTACTTGCTATGCATGTACAGTCGCGAGCACTAGCATGTATACACGCAGCTTTAAAAATTGTTTTTTTTTTTACTGTATTGTACGTTTTACGTTTTCACGAGCATAGTATTTTGAAAGACGCTATTATGAAATAGATCTAAGCTCATTATAGTAGAAACCGTTCTAGTTCGGTTTTCATTTTAATTAGGTTACTAGGAAACTGGAGGCGTGGGCGGCTGATATTAGGGCTTTTGTCATTTTAGTAACGTCTTCGTAGAAAATTCTAATTGCCTTAAGCCTTACTTATTCAAACATTATTTTAAACCATAGCCTCTAGTTATTCCTAGATAGCCTTTATTACTGTAGAACTTATCACAAAATCGAAAATCTAATTATTTTCAGAAAATCAAGTTTCGTGTACTACGTAATCAATGGTGTTGAGAAAATTGTGACATGATTTTTTACAAAGGATTACTACTCGAATTTTGTAAACATTTTCATTGGTTCTAAAAACATCCCTGTGATTCGGTACATAAAACTATATTCTTTTATTATTCAACGGAAATATTCTCACTTTTAAAATTAGCGAGTGTATACATATCAGTGCTCGTGAGTGTACATGCTATACATCATACAATGCCGCGCCACTGTTTTAAAAGTTTACGTCTCTTGAACACTTTTCATGTTCTAATACAGTTTTGTTGTCGTGTTTAACGATTTAGTGAAAGGATTTTGTTCTAAAGATTTCAAGGGTGTTTATGAGTGACAATTGCTTGGTTAAGTAATATTTTATTAGATTGTGTTATGTTAGTAGTGATTTTTTTTTTTGACAAGAGGTTCTGATGAATAAATGCAGACTGAGATGTGGCAAGCAATCATCATCTGCCTAGCCTTTTCTCAACTATATTGGGATCGGCTTCCAGTAGACTGGAAGCCGATCCCAATATAGTTGAGAACCAGATGCAGCTGAATACCAGTATTTTATATGGAGCGACAGCCTATCTGAACTCGAAAACCTAGTTAGGGCTGAGTAAAACGGTACTCCTTGGTAAGACTGGTTGTCAGACTAACGGACCACTGACTACGTGTAACGACTGTCAAAGATCTACAAATGACAGCCGGTACCAACGGCTTTACGTACTTTCTGAGGCACGGAGGAAACTCGGTATGTAATGGGTGGTCACCCATCCAGAGACCAACTTAGGTAAGCGCGGCTTAACCGAGGTAACAAGCAAAATACTTTGATTATTGACTTCATTTGGAAGCTCTTAAGGCAGCTCACAGACACAGACAGGTCTCTTGATGGTAAGTACACTTCAATCGAAATTTATTTAAATTTTGTAAAGAAAACATTAAAAGTCACGCTGCTCCATAGTTTCTTAGAGCAATTAAGTTCAGTAGAGACTTACAGCAATAAAATTAAACGCGATCAGCCTATTTCAACCATGTTTAATAAAGACACTGACAGCTCTTGAATGCCGTTTAAATGTAATCACGTTCAGAACATCGCAATGCATTGTTATTTACTTTGTCAGTTTTGCGGTTATCAGCTTATACAGTGGAGCGGTATAATGTTATGATGGTAGTAAGTAGTTGCATGACGCAAGGTTCGTGCTTTGCATTAAGTTTAAGTTCTACGTAAGCTGTTAAGTTTATGTATGTGTTAAAGTTTCTGAAGTACCGATTTATTATTACTTTAAAGAACATGAAATGTTTCACGTGTTCTTTACCTTAATAGTTGGAATTTTGAATTTAAATGAGTTCTTCATCGCTTCACTTAAACTTTACACAGTATGGCTTAGATATTATAATTATTCGAAGTATTTTTTTTTTGTAAAATCGACGCCAACGCTCATATATTGTGGATTCGATTAGGAACAGAGCACATTTATTGACTAGGAATTGGCTCGAGCCGGTCCGTTCAATTAAAGCGTAAAATTTGCCATTCGCCTCGTTTAGGTTTGGAAAAAACAATTCGATACCGCGCCGAACTAAATGTGACAAATGTGATGATACGCATCGATTGAAGCTGATTCCACGTCGATAGGCGTGGTCACTTAGTTAAGACCTATTGCATATATAGCAGCTACGGAGTCTAGATTTTTGTCCGATTGATGGCAATGGGCTCGCTCCCTATTATATGGGACTTAAAACTAACTGGTGAAATATGGGTAAACTATTAGGCACACCTTTGCCTAACTCTTCGGGTATTACAGGCGTGATGTTATGTATGTAGAATGGATTTTTGTGAAAAATATATAACATGGTTTAAAAATTATTGGAATCGATTCAGTTACTTATTCTGAACAAACTAAATTCAGGTTTCGCATATACTAAAAATAATGTTGTATATAACATTTAACAAATTCGTGACGCAGTGACCGCACGTAATGTTAATAATTCATATTCGAGTTTTATTGTAAGTATATTAAAAGCGGATTTAATGATTGTATTATGAAACGCTGCGAAGTGTACCGAAATCCGGATGCACTTTCAGCGACCAGAGATTATTCGTGCATTTAATATCGTTGCTGATTAGTGGTTTAATAACTAAGCGGTTTAAGCAATGAGTGGATAGCGTTGTTAGAGAAGCTGGAAGCAAAGATGAATAGAAGAAGTTGATAGAGAAGGTCTTCACTTATACTTAATGCAACATCATCATCTGCCTGTCTTTTCCCAACTATGTTGTCGGTCGGCCTCCAGTCTAACCGGATGCAGCTGAATATCTGTATTTTACATGGAGCGACTGCCTATCTGAACTCCAAAACCTAGTTAATACTGAAGAATACGTTACCCCTTGGTAAGACTGGTTGTCAGACTTTCAGGCCACTGACTACCTGTAACGACTGTCAAAGATTTGCAAATGACAGGACAGGACAGGACCAACAGCTTAACGTGCTTTCCGAAGCACGGAGGTAACTCGGTACGTAATGGGTGGTCACCCATCCACAGAGCAACCTAGGCAAGCGTGGCTTAACCTTATCCGTGCGGCTGTTATTATTTGTGTGTACTTGATGCAACAATCAAACTTAAAAGTTATATTAGTGTAATTTAGCGCGTGGTCACATTTGAAACTAACTCTCAACATCTTGTTCTTTGAATAATTTTACAGAACAATTGAACATTATGTTTACAAACCGCGACCCTTTGTCAACGACATTCGAGAATTCGTTTTCAAAACAACTGTGTTCTATCGAGTACCTACATAAAATTTTGTCATCTCTTTATCGTGGGTTTAGGTGATTGAAAATTTCTTTTGTAGTTTAACGAATAGTGACTATAATTAGGATCGCACTGTAATCTGTAACAATGATCAAGTTGGAAAATTGACACTAAATTTCTTTTCACTGCATTTTACAACTTGATTAGGACATAAGAAAGCGACAATTTTTGATTATTTTTAAACTGTCCTGGGTCATCATTATTCTCTTGCCCTTATCCCAATTCATTCGGGGTCGGCGCAGAATGTCTTCTTCCATACTTCTCTATTCCTCGTCATTTCATCAGACATCTCCTTTCTTTCCATATCTTCCTTTACAAAGTCCATCCATCGTTCCTTTAGTCTTCCTCTACTCTTATAGCCATCCACATTAATACTCAAAACTTTCCTCTCGACATTTTCCTCATTCCTCCGCATTACATACCACGACAACCGATTAAACTGTCCTGGGTATCGTTTATAAAAATATTCACAGCACTCAACTTAAAATAAACTTTAAAGCTCTTGTTTTATAAAACACTGAAGAAATTTCCCGTGAACAATGCTCATCCCGCTACCAGCTACAAATTAGACCCGTAATTAATATCATAGAGTACAGTCTCATCGATTCGCGCTAAATATCGGACGCTCTGAATCGCAAATATTCTGGGCTAATTACGAAATGAACATTACGCTTTAGATTAGTCCGTAATAACATTTTAATGACACATTTCGCTTATAACCGCGACTGCGTTCGAAGTAAAAAAAACATACCTGGCCTACATGAGCACTTATAAAACGTCGAGAAAAGGTGCACAGTTCGGGTTGGTCGTTTCTAATGGAGAATTGTGTACTGATTTCTGATGAGGTTCTATAGTAATGTCAAACAAAGGTAAGATACTTAGAAATTATATAGCTGTAGTGATTTTGTTTTACTTTATAGTCTGTAGCTCCTGAAAAAATTGTACAACATTAGTGTAACTTAATTCTTATGTCGACTGGGTTTCACTGCTTCAATAAATTGTAAATATGTATTACATTTTACCCTGTCAAAGAAATGTTTTTGTTCCTTGTCAGAATCCTGTTTCGCTCCAAAAAATGTAAGCAAACACCACGTGAAAAAACGCCAAACTTTTTTGTATTCAACTTTCGCGAACTGACAGACAATTTCCTGAAAACGTCATTTTTCCAACGTTTTTCCTCTACATGCATAAAATAGACATTTACACCGACAGACACCCCATTTTTATTATATTAGTGTGTATTATAAGGTGGCCTTTGATGTGAAAAAACGTAAAATAACCCCAAAATGATCCTCAAATGGGAAAAACGTAGGTTAATCGATAGTCTTTGATCTTTCCTGTATTAAACATCGCTGAATGTTTCTTTTTACGATATATCCTTTTCGTTCGGAGATTAAGCCAATTTCTTGTGTACGGAGAGGAATACACGAATATTTTTTGGGATATTTTTTTTTGCTTAAATCCTTTTTGAGTTGATTAGCGTGGGGTGTGGGATTATGGCCCGGATGTATACTTTGATGGGACTATGGGAGCTTTGGTTAAGCTAGAGTTAGTCTAGTAGATATTTTTAGATTGGTAACCTCAATCTTAGTTTAATGTTCTTTTTTATTCCAATTTCTTCTAGATTACTTTTAAAAGTATTATAATCACAAATTTATATTGGTTTGGATTTGAATCCACATCTACTGGAACACAAAATCTTAATCTTTCGTCGATACTCTTGCGCCATCACATATTATAGAACCTCAAGCGGCGTAAATATAGAAACCTTTGTGGTAACTATATTTTCGAGCCGTTTGGGGTTAAAACTCTGTGGTCGTGGGGTCCGAGTGCTCATAGCTCATAGTAAATTTCGAAACGCCTAATTAACGCTTCCCGTGACTCAAGGGCTGGCTTTTACTTTGGCCAGAGGCTAAGTGTTGCCATACAACGTGGCAACGCCGCCAAACTCTTGGGCACATTACCAGCTGACAGCGTTGAGAAGGAGTTGTTTGATGCCCTTTTATAGTTTGTTGTTAGTTTATTTATTTTAGGTTATTTAATAGTTTTCAATTGATAATGTATTTAGTAAGTTTACTCTACTTAATTAAATTTTATCAGCGAAAAAAAATCTTAAATGCACTGACAGACATCGCAAAATCCCTAACGTCAGAAGCATGAAATTAGAAGAGCTCCTTTTTACAAAAATAAAGATTTTTTGGAAATTCGTCTTCTAATGGGATTATCAATATAGGTTGATGAAAGAATGCATGAAGTTTGTCATAATATTGGCTATGGAGAAATCGTGTCGGGCTCACAGTCTGTCATAAAGTTGCTCCCTTAAAACTTCTTGCCGTAGTACCCTTGAAAAATATCATACTCCATTAGGATAATCAACCTGAACATAATAATTTACCCCACTTCCCTTCTAACATGAAAGTTTAAGCACATACAACCTCATATTTATGAACACCTGCATTACTTAAACTACACATTACACCGATCGATACCGCGATAAGTGCTTCTCAATTGCCAACTTGGTACCAACAAAAAACTTCCCCAACCCCACGCGATTCTCGCTTATACCTATTAACATATAAAGATTAAAATCGCTCGTACATAATAGCGCTCGAGACTCGAGTAACACTATTACAACCCTTATTGGAACGAAATAAAGGAGGTTCGTGTTGCTGATGTGACCTTTGTAAAGAATTTCGTTACAGCTAATAAAAGAACGGAGGGAGTAAATAACAATGAGTGACATACGGCTCATTGGGTTGATGTACATACACGGCTGAGATCACCTTTGATTTCTGAAAGCCTGGTACCTCGATTTCATTTGCAACCTAATTGCACGCACTCTCCTTTACACAATCTTATTATTTTTTATAGCCTTACATAGCATTGCATGCAGAATTATTATTTTAAAGGAGTGTCTATGGAATTGTCGATGGACAAAAATTAAGAACTTAAATACAACCTTTCTATTTAACCCATAGTATTCACTGTCCACTTTTATCGAACGAAGCCTTGAGTAAAATTTCTCCTTCAAGACCAGTGAATGAATGATTTTAAGAAGATTCCATTAACTCAATTTATCCACTGGGACAGGTATACACAACAGAACGGGCTACGGTCCTTACTAACTTTATCTAAGGATGGTGTCACTAGTTCTTTGTGAAACCAGATGCGACGGAATATTACTACCTATTTTCTTTTTTATGGGAATTCCATCATAAAATCCGTCTTTGTGAGACACATTTTCGTTTATGATTGTTCGTCTATGGATTTATGTACAGGTTTGTTTCAGAATTGTCCGATACAGAATTAATGCATTTCAACATAAATGAGCTGATCACGCGAGAGTAGCTGTCTTTTTAAATTGCATCGTTGTTGAAATGGTCGCGAGTGCGATCGGTTTTAAGAAATTTTTCAATAACAAACGGGAGTCTGGAATTACGCCTGGCTACTGGCCATATGGTTCCCGCTCACATAGACCCAGCATGTACATACTGTACATAAGTCCCATGTGACCTATTATAAATTGAAATCGCTTTTCGAGTTTATTTGTGTGTCCGCGTTGCTCAATGACGCAACGGAAATTAATGCAGTCTTCAACAACATTGAGAGAGTTTATTCCGAAAAATAAACAATTATAGTAAAAGATAATAATATTAGACCACACTTCAGGTTAAGCTGTGCTTGCCTAGATTGATCCGTGACCCATTAAATACCAGGTTTCCTCCATGCCTCGGAAAGCACGTTAAACTTTTGGTCTCGGCTGACAATTGTAGATCTTTGACGGTCGTAACAGGTAGCCAGTGGCCCGAACTTCTGACAACTATCTCTGACAAAGCATTAGCAAGGGATGAAGGGACCGAATTACCGTTACTTTTTTCTTAACGTTACCGATTACCGTTATGTTAACGTTACAAAAGTAACGATATTTATAACGATACCCGTAAGTCCGTTAACGTTACCTATTAACTAATATTAGTATCGGTAAAAGTAACAATACGTATACCGGTAATTTATTCGCCTATCTCTTTCTAACGATGTCGGTGGGGAGTCTAGCATCTTACGATGTTAGTACAACTAGCTTCGGCGTGTAATAGGTATTGTTTCTGCGATGCATCTGCAATGATTACTTGAACACACTTACTTCGCGACGGACCTCGACGGCGAGGTCGGAATGATGCCGGCTTGTGTTTGCGTAAATTACAGGTTTCCCTACTGCTTTCCTGATGGAGGGTGATGGAATCGTCGGGGGTGATTAGAGTATACCGTCGGCGAGTCATACTGATACGTGATGGTTTGTATCGGGCGGCTGACTCCTCCCGCAAACACGACAGCTATTTATATACTGAACCATCCTTCGAGAAAGTTCCACAACTTTCTGGTACCTTCTTCAAAGTTCCATAGTGGAACATTCGGTTGGAGTGTATGTAACGGGGCACTGAGAAAAAAAGACTCAGAATTTTTTTGCCAAAAAAGTGTTATTTTAGCAAATCGTTTATTTTCTCGATTCTAACGTATATACCACCTAAATATAAGGATAAAAGCGTCTTGGTGTTTTTTGGCTGACCAACCGTTTGTCGTAAAAACGATGTCGAAGGAATCCTTTAATAAAGGCACCTACAATTGATAAGCCTGTATATTTTTTTTTTTATGGATTATAAAATTTGATTTTTTTGTAATTAATTATTACCTACATGTCGGGAATCACGCGCAAAGGGGTTATTAAGGGGGGCAAATTTTTCATTATTTTTGCGATAGGACACACCGTTTTCGAGATATAAGCAAATTTAGAAGAAAAAGAAACACTGTTTTTGCGCTCGAAGTCATGGGGTCGGGAGTGTCAAGGCACTGGAATTTCAAAGACAGGTCACTCGACCTTGAACTCCAAGGTTTCAAGACCTCCAGGATCACTTGATCTTGACCTCAAAGTCACTTGTCCTTGACCCTACGGTCACTTGACTTTGACCACAAGGTCACTAACCATGAATATAAATGACCTGTTACTGTTCCTGAGAACCGCGGGTCTTGACTTTTGGAATTTTGACCTTGATCTCAAGGTCAATGCCATTGAGGTATCCCATGGTGTTCCCTACACTACTACTCCCTCATCCCACCGGGTCCCGAAGGCTTGATTAGGCGAAGGATTGTGGTCAATTTTTTCTAGGTCTTTTTTTCATAGACTATACTACTTTTCGTATGATCCACTAACATGGCATGGAAGGTAAGTAGATTTATTATTCTTTAAAAAGTTATAGTTATACTGATATACTTTGTTGCACTTCTTTCGGCCTATAATGATATTTTTTACACAAACAACTAATAATTAGAACAACAAAACAAATAGATGTATTTGGTGTTCGCCATGTTTGTGTGACCAGACGTCTTATAAAATGAAAAAGGCGCGAGCCGTCGCGTTTTCGTAGGTATCCGTCCGATCGTCCTAAAATGCTAGCTGTTGCCGCTCCGATTAGAAGAGCCGAACTAAAGAACTCGCGGCGCACGTTTGGTTTGGCAACGTCGCACCAGAAATTATTAGTTTTTAGCGAAGTAACGCTACTGGTAACGCTATTTAAATACCGGTAAATCGTATGATTTAACGATATTTTTAACGTTACTAGGTAACGTAGCATAACGTTAAGGTTTTGGTAATTTTACCGGTATTTTTGTGGTAACGGTAACCGTCCCTGGTTGTGGGTCAGATAGGCAGTCGCTCTATGTAAAATACTGGTATTCAGCTGTATCCGATTAGACTGAAAGCCGACCCTAACATAGTTGGGAAAAGGCTAGGCAGATGATGATAAGACAACACATTGACATAATAAAGAAATCTTCATGTTTTGACAAATTTAGACTGTTCGGAGCAGGGGTGAATTGCTGATATAAAAAAATCCAACTGAATGCGGATGACGTGAGTTAATGCCTATGTATTTTGAAAATACATGAAATATGTTTAAAATCCAAAACTGTTCACTCACTCAAAACACTCAGTAATCACGCAGTCAGCCGTTCCTAAAGTTCGTATCACACACCGCGCCGCTATTGTAGCTGAACTAATCACCTCGTGTGACTTACGCCTGAAATCACTCGACGACTCGACGCCCGCTCATTATTTTCCCTACAACCTGCGTGGTAGACTGTAGGCTGTTATAAACGTATTGTTAGGTAAAAATGTTATTGTTTTGTGAGGTAGGAGTACTGTTTTTAAATGGGTAGAGGTTTTATGGTAACTGGGACTTAGATTGGAGGTAGTTATCAGGGAGAATTTGATTAAGAAAATCGTCATTACAGAATGAGCTGGCTACGCTTAGTCGATCCATTGCCTGCTGCAAATAATGATTACTCATATGGATAGAATTATTACTACACAACACCATAAGATTCACATTGATGCATTGCAACAACGTTTATCGATATATTTGCAGTCTTGTCGCTGACTTACTCGTTTACCAGACGGGTGTTGGATGGACAGCATTGACAAATATAGAAGAAACGATTCACGGAGTGAACAACATTAATTAAAAGACGACTTTTAACCTTTTGAACGCCAGAGGGTAAACTGATCGTCGTCCCTTCCCACGCCAAGCTACAAATTCAACGCTAATACCTACAAAAAAAATATTCCAACATCTTATCGATAACCAATTAATCATTGCTTTTCGTCCCATACTGTTGAAATAAAATATCACTCGTAACATCATTATTTTATTTGAGACTATTTCGTATTATACTATCAATATTAAAGAGCAGTTACGAAGTTTAAAAAAATACGTTTTCTGGTCGACTTTAGCCGACGGTGGCGTGTAAATTGGATACGTATTCATTTGTCGGCTATATCCGACCGTGATTTGGTGTACTCTTTTAAAATACGTGTGCAAAATCTTACAGGTTGATTGATTACTTACCTTGATTTAGATTACTGAATTAATTTACACCGCCATCGTCACCTGACAAAAGTGACCTTTTCTTCACAAGATGAAGAACATTTACACATAAAAATTCTCATACCATACCACTCTCAATTTTTTATGTCACCCTGTCATCGTTGATGTCTCTCTCCCTCTTGCGGTAGCTCTACCTCATAAATATAATGACGTCTTGTATCCTGCATTACCCCATTCTACGCGTTACGGCGTGACGTAAGCATACAAGGTTTTATGCTTCGGAAATGTGTTTCGTTGGTGACTTTTTTGTTGGGTAACTGATACTGGTTGCAAAAGGAAGGGACCGAAGTAATTGTGGTTTTGTCATGGGTAAAATTGTCGTTATTCAGATTTAGTTTCTTGATAAGTTTATAATATAATGACGTGTAGTTTAAGACATCCTATCTCTCTCTCTTATCGGTCGGTCGGTAGGCATAATGTATTTTGCCGTTTTTTTGGCCGTTGTTAAGCATTTTTTTTTGCATTTACCATGATGGCAAACTAAGCTTGTGGAAATCCTCTGAAAATAATATTTCAGTGCTAAAATATACGTACAACAATTACTGTACTTGTGTAAAATATTTCATCACCATTGCTCTCAAAACGGTGAAGTTAAAAGTCATGTCTTGTTCTAAAACAGAAAAATGCGAGATTTATATTTAATTCATTAATTATTTTGATTTTGTGTGTGTTTTTTTTTAGTTTCTCTTTTTAGTCTGATCGGTACCTATTAAATTTGACTATGGCTAATAATAATCGTACCTAATAGCTGTATCTATACTACTATTTAATTTAATTCAAACCTAACAATAATGTTGCATGCCGTAAGGTAAAATGTATCGGGACACTTAAGAAATATTCCAACTTATATGTATACCTACATTATCAGCAAATAAATGATTTCTATTTCTATTTCTATAGTCTGATTATGCTCTAATTCGGCCATATCATAATAATTTCCAAGTCATCATTTCACAACCGATTTAGCAAAAGAAACGAAAATGCAACTCAAACAGAACTCAAACCCCACTTTTTAGACCCTCCCTCACAAATAATTATACCCTCCTGCGCTTTTCTCATAAAGGCAGTACTCGAACTAAGTATCTCCTCAAAGCTATGCAAAACCTATTGAACTATAAAACGAGGTCAAACCGATCGGGCTTTTCCGTGGAAAATTCCTACGTACGTGTTATATTTTTTCTTTTGAGGCGTTATTTTTTGTCGACGTAGAGATGTAGTTAGGTCCCGTAAGTAATTTTCGACGTGAGCGGGGCGAGCGAAAAGCGTTGGTGAAGATGATCGATGACGCAACAAAACATGCGGCGGTTGAGTTAAGAGAGGTAGCGGGGGCGGAAGCTGTACCTGTTTTTGATGAGACTAAATAAGTCATTAACTACCTAGCTATTTCCCAATTATGTAAGAATCGGCTGTCAGCCTAGTCTAGTCCAAATACAGCTGGATATCAGTATTTTACATGGAGTCACTGTGTATCTGACCTCTACAAACCAAAGGAAACAAAGACTGGCTGTCGAGCTTTTAGCTGTATCATCATTTTTTCAGTCGAAATACCACTACTCAATATACGCCATGACTAAATGTCGCCATATGAGACTGTTTAGTAGATAATGTTCACAAAGACCTGTAAGATACACATACCAAGATCAGAAACATCAAGGTGAAATTGTGTTAAAACTTTATAAACGGCTTACACAGGCAAATTTAAAAATATACGTTCAAGGTCGTCCTGATTCTCATCAAATTACCATCCCTTCTTACCTCCATCAAACAACATAACACAATTAATTAAAACTCTTAAAGTTCATCCCTTGCGCCATCCCTCGGGAGCGCGTCACGCGATGTTTACACCAAAATGTCGTGTTGAATATTGAATTTCGAGTTAGTTCGCATTAAGTAAAGCCGTAAGAGCCCTGTCGTGAGCTCTCACTGAACTCACAATACCTCTATACTTTTTGTCAGGAAAACTGTACACAATGCGACTAACCTTGAGTCTGTTCTTAGAGAAAAAATGACTGAAGTCCCAGTAAGTGCTAGACAGAGTTTACGTGAAAATTACGAGTTCTCTCACAAAAGGCGCTCATGTCGTTTCAAGAATATGGATACTGTTATTGTTAAATCCTCCTTTACGTGTTACACTGTCTGCAAACTTTTCTGTAGCACCATTTTATGAAAGAAAACTCAACTAAAACTAATAAAAATGAAACAAAAAACCGAGTACATTTTCAATTCATAGGGCAGAAGTAAAAACAGTGTATTCACAAAATAACGGCGGCGGAACACCGCCCACTTTCCCGTGCTAGATAAATTAAAATAAAAAAAAAAAGAAAGCACCCAACAAAAATTCGGGAGCACTTTATATGAACCCAGTTTATCCGCGTCTGGTTCGGCCCATGAGCTCGTAAATTACTACCGGCCAGGCATTTTTGGCACCCATTTTTGTACGGCCTTGTATGGTCAGGAGAATTTTATGGCTAAAATTCAATAGATAGTAGATGTGTATAGCGACAAAATGGACTGGAAGATCTGTGACGGATCGGTGTAGGATTTTGGTACTTGACTTTTATAAAGAAAACTTGACTAGGGAAAATGGTGTCGTATTTTTAAGAGATCGCTTTTTGCCGCTTATCGTACATACATAGTTTAAATGGTAGCCTGTAACATTGCACTGCTAATCAAGAGGCACGACCAAATTAGTGGCTGTTGGAAAAATAGTTATCAGTTTTTGTTGAAATTTTAACAGTTCAACACAACATTCTTGCGTTGCGTTAAATGATAAATGTTGTTTAGTTTGCAAATAAGTTTTTACAAACACTTTTACACGTCATTTTTTTTAAACAACATGGGTTTGGTGTTTTGTACCTTACTACTATTAGAAGAAACAGCCGAAACAAATTCAGAGGTGTCTTTTTTAAGGTCCAAAATCTTGGTCAATTCATATGAGGACGATGCAGATTAGTGTATTTTGAAGAAAGAACCACAAAGTTTTGACTGTATTGCAGAACTTCGAAGGTCGGTATTAGTTAATACCGATGCACCGTATACATAAAGTTTGAAAGTATTGTATGGACCTGTCTAGTCAGTGCAAGCATTTGTCAGTTATCATGCCGCTCGACTTATAACTTAAGGAGCTTAATATTGTTCAACCGACGCATTTTTCAAGCCTTTAAAGCAATGAATTAGTGATTTCCCTCCAAATGTTCCGGATTGTAAATAGAAGTGTTACGCGTTACGCATTTGGGGTGAAGAATATCATCACAAACGCTAACGTTACGTCATAATCCATGCAAAATCCCATACATCCCCCAAAACAACCCGTTCCAAAAAATCCAACAAAATCCTTTTAATATCCCTCGTTGCATCGTGTCAATGCAAATACATACATAATCCGAACATGGTGGTACATGCATCCGCGTATCGGGGGGTGATCGATGACGTCACTCGCTACTTCAGGGGATTATTTTATCACCCCCGTTGGGGCTCAGGTGCTTAGCATGTCTAATTTTGAATGGATTACGTATCAATCATATAGATGTTCCGTGGATCGGATGAGAGGATGAGATGTTGATTGGCTGATTATTATCGTTTATTGAGTTTTGGAATTTTCTTTAGGTATAATATTAATTACGTAATCAACACAAAACAATAAAATTGAAGTGTCTGTTTGTAATTTGAATATAACAGCTTTTTACGGTACTTATGACATTTTATTTTTGTCTGTCGGTCTGTTTGTTTCGGCTAATCTCCGAAACGTCTGGACCGATTGGCTTACGGAACGTTTACTGCAGATAGCTGATATTATAAGGAGTGACTTAAGCTACTTTTATTTTAGAAAAAGGATGACAACCTTCATCCTTTTTCCGTGCATAAAATTAAAATCCATGAAGTTGTTAACAAAATTCGATTCAAATATTAAAATAATATTTTTATAATAATTTCAGGGGGACGAAGATCGCGGGCCACAGCTATAATTATACACAATACAAAATAAGGATTGTAAAATCAGGTGTTATGTGTCCTGCAGTGTTTTTGATTTCTAATTGAGAGAGAGTTACACATTCTATATCCGATAATTAAAAATGACCCTGTAACGTTCCCACTGCTGGGACACACCTCCTCTTCCGTGAGAGTGGGCCGTAATCCTCCACACGTGGCAGACGTGGGTTGCTAAAAAAAAGTCAAATCTTTATCCTCGTGGACTTAATAACAGATTGGCAACACACCAAAAAACTCGTTTACAAGGGACTTTATGTAACAAAGACTACACATCTCCGTTGAATCATCAAATCAAAAGCATTTATTTCAAGTAGGCCATTTACAGGTACTTTTGAATTGAGTTGTCGAAACAAAGACAAAGATAAAGATACTGTAGTTGCCCATTCTAAAGCGTAGATCTCTATGGAGACTGGAACATCGTTTGCACACCGCTAACTAAAATGCGATACTTTTTCACAAATCAGTCGGTTACCGGTAAATCTGCTCTGCGATGTGCACACGTTGAGTAGGTTCTAACACTTTAGACCCATACAATCCGTACGCTCGATGGAAGTTTTTATCAGCAAATTAACACACACTTTCATCCACTTTTGAACTACTTTAGGAAGTGAATTTCGAAAATCCTTCATAATCTCTCTATGACTGCATGAATGAATTTTAAATTTTCTTGAAAAGAAGTACGTTTAGTTACTTGTAAGTAAATTTTCTTGTGGAATATAGTGTGTATTAAGTTATGAAGGGTGTAAAAGTATCCTTATCGAAGCCGAAAGGCACTTGTTCTCCCCATCATTTTGATCATTTTTTTTGTTCTGGACGATACCTGCGAACCTTCTAGTTACGGAGATATTGGAGGTCAAAGTTTGATGTGTTTGATTGACTTCGTGAAGGGTCCGTTTACACCTTTTGTACTATTATTTTATTCAACAACGGATTAGCTTCGATCTCGATACAAACCTACATTCACTCCTAGTCGTAACCAATTACGGTACAATTCGTAGTGACAAGCAATTTTTTGTGCTCCGTTACTACTTTTTCCCAGAACATTGCGGATTGTCCAGAAAAATTCTCTCCGTAAGTGATGGCAAGTTGCCAGTAAGCCAATAAGCCTAATGGAGTCGATTCGGGTACAGGGACCTAATCGTAATCGGTAGGATAACAAGTCGGTACTTAGGGAGGTGCTGTGTTTGAACTTATCACGCTATTGTTATGATTTGAAGGGATAATGGGGGACATTTTTCTTGAGTGTCGGCACGAGTTGTGCGACACTAGCTCGTGTCACGGTTAAAAGATTAGTTGAAGAGTTGTTCGTGGTAGGGCTGACTCCCCAAGATGCGTTGGTATTGCCTTTTGTGGAACCGTTTTCAAAATTGTACTCCTTAAATATAACGCAAGTTGTTTTAATATCTATCAGCTAACACTACTTGATCAAAAGTTGCCGTTGTCCTTGGTCACCGCATCAACATCACGTTGATAGACAGCATGCTATTGTATCCTACAAATACAAGTGAACAAAAAACTGTTGACAAGAGGTCAAAATTAGAACTTACGCTATCTTTTCTTTTAAGATATTTCACGGTTCATGGTAATTATTACTAGGAGTTTTATAGTGTGTAAGTGTTAAGCGAGTTTACATAGTAAATAGTACTACCTTTGTCATATTGTTTATTAACTGCGATCCTTTTAGCACTTGAACCCGTGATTTTTACAGAATCTGTGATAAAATAAACCCGTCATGTCATCCGCCTAGCTGTTACTAAACTATTTTAGGATCGGCTTCAGTTCCCAAGTGACTGAATACCATCAATATTTTACTTTCAATCAAAAAATCCTTGAAACACGTAGCAATCTATAAAAGATCATTGACTGTCTACAAATCATTATATTTTTAGCCATTTTAAGTGTAGGTATTCAGAGACGTCCATCGTCTGCCAAATGAACGATGAATGATTTGAACGGTGAATGATTTTACACGCTCAATGATTCTGGTGGAGGAAATTTTTACAATCTATTTACGGTTTACGCTCTATCTGTTACTAAGTACGCTCTGCTTTGCTGTTAATTTTAGTTTCAAAGGCACTGGTGTGCGTCTTACTTGAAACCTTTGTGGAGGTGGTGAAGAAAACGGCGCTTACCTGTAACAAAAATAGACATTAATCAGTTAAGTGATTATCAAAAAATCCTCCACGAACAAAATAAAATAAAAAAATTCAACTGTGCCATTATATTTGGAATTTATAATTATTACTATCAATATTTTATATTTTACTGCAGGACAAAGGCTTTTCCTTTATCCCTTGTCCATTTTCATTTTCCTCTTTAAACAACGAAATGGGTATGGTACTGGGAACTCTTTCTATCAGCCATTAAGCCTGTCTGATTAATCTTTTATAGTATGTTGTGTTAGTTATTCTCATATCAGCATCTAATTCCCTGCCTTTCGCAGCGTTCGCGCCAAGGTATAAAACATGTAGGTATTCTTTATGCTGTCTGCTGTTTTTATTTACCGTTTGCAGTCAAAACAAGTTGTATCCAACTGTTGTAGAACGGTTATCAGAAATATAAAATACGGGAAAAATATAGTCGTTTTATACACACAATGTTTCTGACAAGACTTGTTGATAACAAGTATCATAACGTATCTCGGTGTAAATGTAATACATCCCACACACTTCACACTCAAATACTAGTTGATAAGGAAAATCTATTTACTTTACTGCCTACAAAACTTTTGTACATTATTTGTGAGAGCCTACTAGCAGCTGGTGTCGAAGGAAAGGTTCAGTATTTCTACTTCAAACAACGTTCATCAGAAGTGAGAGAGAGTGGAGTAAGTCTCAATAAAATGAGTATGCACTGAAGTTTAAAGGACTTTAAACGGTAAATGATATTTAGGTAAATAAAGAATGATGCCTGTAATATAATTTAACTAATACAAAACAACAATTAAAAAACTTTGACGATATTGAATTATTTTCTATTATACATAGGGTTTTTTATAAACAATACCTTAAACATTTTTTATCAGATGATGATGACCTTAAACATTTTTTGTATGATTACGGACTGCGAATGCGATCACAAATAGATCCCACTGCGTTATCGGGTTGCAATTGAATTGGTCGCCATCGGAGTTGCACCTTAAAATGTCGTGAATGAATCCCAGATTTATACATATTTAAGTACCTTTTCACCACCACCTTTGACACAACACATAAAACTGTTTTACATCCGTGACCTCTCTAATCCAGGTCCAGTTGAAAACCAGCGTCAGGCACTACCTTGCCCGGCATTTTGCTGAACTGGTCGTA
This sequence comes from Noctua fimbriata, assembly GCA_905163415.1. Lineage (NCBI taxonomy): Eukaryota > Metazoa > Arthropoda > Insecta > Lepidoptera > Noctuidae > Noctua > Noctua fimbriata. The sequence goes on from LR990936.1 coordinate 1,224,450, forward strand.
TTAGGCACACAGTTACCTACATTTTTTGTTTAGTTTATGTTTTTTTTTTTTCTTGTATTATTTTTGTTTTATATTGTGTGCACATGTGGCATGTGCCAAATAAATGTATTTTCTTTCTTCTTCTTTCTTTATTTATCTGTACTTCCACTTTGTTGTTTTCTGAATTTCTGCTTCTCCTGTTGCTATACGTGTTTTTACTAAGTTGAAAGAAGGTTTACCTTCTGTTTCTCCTACTCTAGATACCCAAGGATCGTTCTTGTATAGTAGAAGCCTAGGAGCTAATTAGAGCGGGCCCCAACAAAAAGCTATTAAGGTTGTTCGTACTACAAGGCTGTATTATCGGAATTCGGCCTAATATCGGGATTGTTTCTATGTACTTATGTACAAGCTGAGGTTTGGGCTGCCGGTGATAATCGAAGCTTGTTTCAACTTTGCTTGGGTACTCTCTTATCATTTTATTTTTATGTTCGAAGTTACGTTGAGGGCAGTGTTTTGTTTTTATACCGTTTTTGTGAGTATTTGCTTGCTCATTTCAGAATAGGTAATGAAATAATCCTACTAATATTATCAATGTGAAATTTTGTGTGGATGTATGGATCTTTGGATGTTTGTTACTCTTTCATGCAAAAACATTGCATTTAGAAGAAATTTGGCACACATAATAGTTTATAACCTGGATTAACTCATAGGGCACTTATTATCCCGGTAGTACTAACCCGTGGGATCGTTACTAAACTCAACGCGGGCGAAGCCGCGGGCATAATCTAGCAGCCAATGTTTTCTGCTAGTGGTAAATGGTGATTAAACTATAAAATATAAGACATCTATCAACCAACACAAGTAGATTACGGCCAACTCCCTTCTACAGTGAAGATGCCAAGAACCCAGCAGAGAACCTCACAGACCTATACGTATACGCTGATGTTTAAGAAACTAAGTGACGAGAATGAATAGCAGGGTCTTCTTGACTGTTAATACATTATGATCCGAATAAAACCAATAATACCTTTTTTTGCAGAAATATGATAACCATTCAAATTGGAATAATCCTTAAAATACGTAATAGCGTAAGTAGAATTCTATTAAAATAAATGGATTTATGTAATTCCACTCTGGTGTTATCGAAATGGATTGTAAATTCAATTTTGTGCCTGAATTAGACTTGGAAATAAGGTTTACATACATAAATTATTTTGTTTTACTCTCATGTTTTACTCTGATCTGATTGTAAAGAGATAAAATGAAAATTACTTTTAAATTGGGACTCAATAATGCACACGTTCTATAATAAAAACACACCTTTTTAAATCAGGCATAGGGTGTTGTATTTTGAGTATTTATTATTGACGATACATATATCGCAAAATAGAATTAATTAGCTAAGTTTCCTATTGTCTGAAGGGTAAAATAGTGCTGTTGAAATTACATTTTACATCACGAATATTATTTATTAACAGGCTAGCCTTTTTCTATAGGTTGAAGTAGCTAAATACCAGTATTTTACATGGAGTACCTAACTCACCTTTAGTACTGGGTTGTCAGACATCCAGGCTTCTGACTTCTCATAAAAAATGTCTATGGTCTACAAATGACAGACGGGAGCTATATCTTAGCGAGAGTACCAGAGCACGGTGGGGCTGGAACTATTGATATTTGTAACAGACAGTCACCCATCCACAGATCGACTTCGACAAGCGATCGAACTTGACCTTCGATCGACGCGTGTGGCTGTTATTTTGTTGCCACGGGCATCGTTATCTAGTAAGGGGCTCATATACCAACATAAAACAATTTCCCCTCTCAAAGGAGAAGATACTAACTCCCTCTTATATCTATGTACAATGTACATAAGACAAAACAATATAAATTTAATTTTCCGCGTCGCGAGGCTCTCCTCATAATGTTCATTAAATTCGGAATATTGTCCCTAAACAGAGTGCTGTAATGTCTGTGCCCAAACTCCTAATTAAAGGTACCACGTGCCTCTTAATGGCTAATTAGGACAATATATCTGGTTCATTTCACTTGATAAGTGTTTTCATTACGTTTTTAAGTATGGTTTTAGTATCTTAGAGCCTTAGAATAAGAACTAAAGCTTTGCACATTGCGTGTTTGATTGTTTTGTTTGTTGAAAACTTAGATTTAAAGGGATCTAAATGACCTTAAAGTTCTGACCACACGGAGACGAACCACAAGCGGGATACGGGACGGAATTCCCTCGCACCGATTGTGTTAATAAAATTATATGGAGACTATATTCAAACTGCGCAAATAGTGGCTTCACTTCCAAATATTAAAACTTGAGCAAAGTGCAGTTGCGTCTCGTTGCCTTTATTAACTAATTCTACTTACTTTACTAAGTACTTTTCCCTGTTTCAATTTTTATAATAGATGTTTCATAACAAAATCTTGATTAAGATTTTAAACTATCATGGTCACTAACATTATTACTTAGACAGGAAACGGGATATTTACCATGTTTGCTATACACACAGCGCCGAAATATCGGGAACTCGACAAAAATAGCAAACATGGTAAATATCCCGTTTCCTGTCTAAGTAATAAAATCTTGATTATGCTCAATAAGTACGCGTTACAACGCGTTTCGTGTTTTTAGAGAAAGAAATAACCACATCCTTATAAGTTGTTATTAATTAATGAGCAATATCGTAACTAAGTCCGCCCATCCACAATTTTGATGATTAATCACCGAATTCTCATTTCAACACGTAATTATTCACACCATGTTTACTCATCAGCTAAAATAGAACCTGCGTTTTAAAGGTTAAATAGACAAAAATCAAATAAAAACTAACGTTTTATAAAGTTTCAAAACATAAGTTAGAATAAGGAACATTTCTTTGTTACGCAAATTGACAGCTTATGTGAATTTGCCACACTATACTGCCGTGCTAAGCTAAAAAGCGGTATCCAATCCGTAAAGTGTATACCAAGCTATATTTACAAAACTTCCATTTTCTCGAAACTAGCTTTCCTTGAGATACCGCTTGTGCGTTCAGCACGACAGTATATAATAGTCATCATACACATGGTCAAAGAATGTCAGTTTGTTTGCGATTCGATTACAGGTAAGTACGAATTGATCGTTGAATTTTATTAACAATCTTTATTCTCCAAAACATTCGACTTCAACGCAGTCGAGTAAAAGTGACGACTTACATCTTACTCTCTTCTAAGTCCCATAGTTCACACATGAAACCCACATATCCAATAACTACCAATGTCGAAACACATCACTTCCAATAATTATAGATCATCACGGATTAACGCTTTTTCTCACGAACTAAACTATAAATTAACTCTACCTACACCACAACGCACGCGGCGTGAAGATTAGTAGATGAATTAGTCAACATTATCATCGTGGCCATTGGGAATATTAATCCTATGGCGGCCATTTTGAATGTATTGGTTTCATTTATGGATTTGGGTAATTATTGATTATGATTAGTGGGTAAGTAATTTGGTTGGTTTTTGGATTGGTTTTTGTTTTGTATGGAAAAATAAGTATAATACTGGTAGGTAATTAAAGGGTGATGTTAAGACTGAGAGCATTTTGGCGTATCGTAAAAAAAGTTTCATTCGCTGATAAACTGCGAAATAGCCGCAAAATGATGTTGCTAACATACGTAACATCACGCATGTAATCCCCGAAGGGTTAGGCACAGGTTACCCATTCATACATCCACATTTCGCCAGTTTTGTTTAAGTCCCATTTCATAGGGGGCGACCCTATTGCTAGCAATACTGGCACATGGCTGCTACTGAGAAATTCCTGATGGAAAACCACACTTTGCCCGGCCTAGGAATCGAACCCAGGACCTCATGCTCATGAGTCAAAACGAGGCAGGCAATGTTGATAAAATGAATGTTGATTGTCGATGTTGATTGAGGGCTGTAAATTGAGAACCTACATAAGGTGTTATATCAGCAGTACCGATGATAGAAAACATGTTGAAAGTCGTTTCAAAAATAAGTACGAAACGTTTTGAAAGCGAACGCGTTTTGTCTAGGCAATCTAGTTGTCGTGAGTTCGCCCAGCCCTGCTTGTCGCAGTCACGACGTGCAAACTGTTAATTTTTTTCTTTTTTTGTTCCGTCCTGTTGAATTTATTGTTAATTGTTTTATTTGTGTTTTGTTATTTTTTTTTTTTTGTAATTTTGTGTGATGCACGTCATGTCCCTGCGGCAAATAAATATATTTTCTTTCTTTCTTTCTTTCAATACACAATTGAAAGAAAACGTTGCTACATTTTAAATATTTATAACTTAGCAGCGGTACATGTTGAAATGTTAGTAATGTGTGGAATCATATAAAACATACAGTTAAATTTTATGGGTAATCTTCTCTTTCTCTAAGTCAAAAAAAAAAATACAGGAAGCTGGTGCTTGCTATCACTTAAGAAAACTATAGCCATTAATTTAAGCAGAACGAAAAGTTACGTACAAAAAGTCCCAAGAACCCGTCCACAGCGTAGCATAATGCAGCAATCTAATTATGTAAACGATTTGGACAACTGCTTAGTTTAACTATTAATTTTAGAAGCGGTCTTAGTCTGTGTAATTGCCTCGTTAGTTTTTATCTTAAGTTCTTTTTTAATTGAACGCACTAGAGATTAATTTTCGTTATAATAATTATGTATCTATGTCTGTGAAGATTCCAAATTTAGAAATGTTGACAGTCACGGAGAAAATTATGTCGTACTAGCTTTTGCCCGTGGGTTTGCTCGCGTTAGTTTAGAATTTGACAATCGATTCGGGTTGTACTCTGCTTGTAATAATATAATTCAATCATGATTCGAAAGACACGTGGCGCTATCTATAATCATAAGAGTGTTTTTGTAGTTTTCAGAATCAGAATCAGAATTTTATTTGCTCTGAAAGTAGGTACAGGTTAGGTGTTGTAAATAAATTAATGAGATCGGCTACAGTCTACCTCAGTTTCCTCGGGAACAGTACTTTTTTTCGGGATGGAAAAAACGTATATGTAAAATTTCAGGATGGTCGGTTCAGTGGTTTAGGCGTGAAAAGGTAACAAACAAACTTACTGTCGTATTTATAATATTAGTATGAATGGAAGTATGGATTTCGAGAAAATTAACATTATTATTAAACAAAAATGTCTTCTTTAAAAAAACCGATAGATTATTGTGTGGAATGATGCAAGAAGAGAGTTAATTCATGACGGTAGACAGGGAAGAATTGAACAAGAAAACCCGTAGCGCGGACCCCTAGTAACATGTGTAAGCTTGATTAATATTCATGTATTAATTTCTATTAAATATTGTGCATTTTTAAATACCTTTGCCAATTTAAATATAAATAAGTTGTGAATTCTATCAAAACTTGTTGATTTACGGAAGTTTGTTTTAAGTAATATATTAATTATTGTTTATTATACTATAAATTATGTTGATTTTTACTTGTATTTTTAGAATAATCTTATATTTTATTTGTAATATTATTCATAATGTTATTTTAAATTCGTAGCTCAATTTTGACTTCCGATACGGTAACGGCGGGAAAATGTCGTTAGTAGTCAGTTGAGTACATACGTACGGCTGAGAATCATGCTCATGACCAAGGATTGATTCCACGGCAGTCATCTTTGAGCTACGAAGCGAGTTGTTCATGATTATCATATTGTAATACCAATAAAGTTATATTGAAGGAGAAGTTTTTGGATTTTTAAATAAACGTTCAACAATTCAGAAGTGGGATTACACCAAGGATTCTGGTGCACCTATTGCTGCCACCCTGGTGTGATCATACGTCTACAACAAGGTATGTTATTAGTGCATTTGAATATTCAATATGATTTTTATTGTGTAATTTCTTTTGCAAGTGTTGTGCCAAATTTTTCCGTTGATACCTACCATAAAGGAAAAAAAAATCCGTATTGTTGCAATTCTGCTTAAAGATTATTTACTAATTAGATTTTTTTTGTACATATTGGTGTAAAATACGCTTAGCGAACCCGAAAGTCACGTGTTTTACTGGAAATTACGATCATTTTCTGTACAAGAACGAACTTGAGAGCTGAAATATCAAAGTTCCAAGCTATATTTTTTCTCTCTTGTATTTTTTTTTCTCTTTCCCAACACTGCTTGCTCAATGTTTTTACATTTTATGTAGGTCATCATTTGAGTACTCTGTGTACTCAAATGATGATGAGTTTAAAAATTAAAAAAAAAAAATTATATATCCTATGGCTAGTGTGGCCGTGATGTAGCAGTTACTTATTTTCATAAATGGGCTAAGACGACCCACTGACCGGGGTTTATTCTTGTATGTTATTGGGATGGTTTGAAATCAACTTTACCACCTGTATTGTAAGTATTTATTTTTCTGCTGTGTGAAATAAAATAAACCACAGTAACGAATTTATGACCTTATTTATTCAATTAATTGCCTAATATTTGAATAACATGTTTGATACTTAGGACAATTATATGAAATAGATACTCGTTGTTTCAATTTTTTTTTTCAGTATATTGGACATTGTACTGTTAGTACAATTGGATGATGCCTAGTGACCGGTCCGAGAACAGACAGAAGTCCAATCGAAGTCATCACAGCGTCATGCCGGGAGGGTCCTCGAGACGCAGCCGATCCCGGACACGTGCTCGAACTTCGAGACAAAGTCATCGCTCGTCGGTAGCACCCCGCAGCGATATTCGTTGCTCCGAGCGGCGTAAATCCAGAAGGTCATCTCGACGTGTGGAGTCGCCGGCAAGAAGTCGAAGCAGGTCAGTCGTAATAACGCCATTACCGCATCACAAACCACGTGCGCCACCAACGGACACGCATGCACATGTACCGAGAGCTAGAATTATAGATCGTAGTCTTAGTAGGCAGAGGCGTCTGAGATTGCAGACCCCTCGCAGAGAAAGCATTAATAGATCACGTAGTCCAGTCAGCTCTTTTACGAATGAAACCACTACATCTGCGCCGCCGCAGCCTGCATCTACCGATGCTGTTAATAATGAATTACTTAAAATAATTAAAGAATCGTTGCAATCCATTTCAGCTGTAAATCCAGAGCATAAAGAAAGATTTACCAATAGTAATGTAGTTCCAGAATTCGATCCTAAATTGAAAAACCAAACAGTTGTTACTTGGTTGAATAAAGTTAAAGAATGCTCTGAGATCTACGGCTGGGATTGTAAACAGACGGCTCACTATGCTCTCCCAAAGCTAGTAGGTACTGCCAAAAAGTGGTATGAAGGACAGCCATCAATTTTGCTTACATGGGATGAATGGGTCGAAAAACTTAAATCTGCTTTTCCGTCATACGAAAATTATGGCCATTTGCTTACGGAAATGTTAGCTAAAAGGGCAAAGTTTGGAGATGATTTAGAAGAGTACTATTATGAAAAATTAATAGCTTTGAATAGGTGTGGTATAGAAGGTAGGAATGCGATTGACTGCATTGTTTACGGAATAGATGATAGATCAGTTCGGTACGGAGCAGAAGCAGTAGGTTTTGAGGATGCTGATAAATTGTTGGGCTATCTGAGGGGTGTCAAACATGAGCGATTCGATAAGTTCAATAAGAAACCAGTACGTTCTGTAACCGAAACGCGTAAACCTGTAAAACATGAAGTGGTTAGAGTTTTGAAGTGTTTTAACTGCCATGAAACTGGTCACACGGTACCAGAATGTAAAAAACCTATTGTTAAGTGCCAAAAATGTAAGCGTATTGGTCATGATGATCCTAGCTGTAATAGAAGCGTTTGGACAAAAGCCGAAGTTAAGACATTATGACTAGATAATAGTAGAAATTTAGGGGCAGAAAGCAAATTTATCAAAGGTGTTAACGTTAATAATGTCCAGTTGACCGGGTACGTAGATTTTGGTAGTCAGTGTACGTTAGTCAAGGAATCAGTTATAAAAGTAATTGTACCGCGTGAAAAATGGGAGACAAATAATTTGCCGTCTCTTAAAGGCTTTGGTAATACATACGTGAATGCATTAGGTAAGACTAAAATTTCGTTAATGATTGACAATGCTAAAATTTCTGTCGAGGCGATTGTTGTACCTGATAGTTATCTAAACTATGACCTACTTATTGGTCAGACGGCTACGGAACAACCCCACATATGGGTATTTAAATCTGATACAAATTTGGTGATTAATGATAAACGAGTGCAAGATGATTCACGACTGGTTTTGAAGTCTTTCAAAACTGTTAAGGCTGAAGGTTGTATTTCTGTAAAAGTATTTACCGATTTCGAATTCAATGGAATTATTTTCGTTGAAAATGGTCATCGCTTAAACTATAGTGTAGAAATTGGCCCTTACAATATAAAAAATGGCAGTGGTTACTTAACTATTCTAAACCATGATAATAAATCAATTCAATTTAATAAGGGGCAAGTCTTGGCACGTGCTTTTCGAATAAATAAAAATATTAAAATCATTAATAGAATACACGAAGTTCAAAATCGCGGCGGTAAACCTCCATTAACATTGGATGATCTCAATATTGATGACAATTTAGACGTAAATCAGAGACTTAAATTATTCAATACTTTGAACCAATATCGCGATTGTTTTGCCAAGGATTTGTCTGAATTAGGTCAGACAACGGTTGCAGAAATGAATATTCAGTTAGTAGATACGGAGCCAGTCGTTTATCGACCATACAAGTTAAGTCATTCAGAACGGGAAGAAGTTAGAATTATGATTGACGAACTCTTAAAATATGACATCATAAAAGAGTCTCAGTCTCCATACGCGAGTCCGGTTCTGTTAGTGAAAAAGAAAACTGGAGATAAACGGCTTTGTGTAGACTATCGTGCCCTGAATAAGAAAACTATTAAGCAACATTATCCGCTGCCTCGTATTGAGGACCAAATTGATCGTTTGGCTGGGAATAGGTACTTTTCTGCTTTAGATCTGGCATCTGGGTATTACCAAATTCCACTTACTGAAGAAAGCAGGCGTAAAAGCTCGTTTGTAACGCCCGATGGGCAGTTTGAATTTACTAGAATGCCCTTCGGTCTAGCCAATGCACCAGCCGTTTTCCAGCGAACTATCAATTTGGTCTTGGGCAATTTACGCTATAATATTGCATTGGCTTATATGGATGATATCTTGGTACCCAGTAGGTCATTTGATGAAGGCATCGAAAGATTAGAAATCGTACTTCAAAAGTTTAGGGAGGCAGGCTTAACATTAAAACCGCAAAAATGTTATTTCTTTCAAAATCATGTTGACTACTTAGGTTTTGAAATTTCCAACGAAGGTGTAAGGCCGGGCTTTAAGAAAATTGAATCCGTTAAAAACTTTCCTAAGCCAAAAGATGTCCACAATGTTCGACAGTTTATCGGCCTAGCCAGTTTTTTCCGTCGTTTTATCAGGGGTTTCGGAGAGATAGCTCGTCCCCTTACAAAATTATTAAAGAAAAACTCTGTTTGGGTTTGGTCACAAGCTCAAGAAGAAGCATTCGTTAAGCTGAAAAATGCACTGATTTCTAGGCCTGTACTAGCATTGTATAATCCTAATCTTGAAACTCAAATACACACAGATGCGAGCAAACACGGTATAGGTAGTGTTTTACTTCAAAAACAAATCGATGGAGTTTTCAAACCGGTAGCTTACTACAGTAGACAGACTTCACCTGAGGAGTCCCATTTTTCGTCGTATGAGTTAGAGACTCTTGCCGTTATTGCTGCTCTAGTAAAGTTCAGAACATACGTACTTGGGTTAAACTTCACCATTGTAACAGACTGTAACTCTCTTAGAGCAACGTTTTTAAAACGAGACATGTTACCCCGAGTTGCGCGATGGTGGAGTTTGATTCAGGAGTATGATTGTAACGTGGTATACAAATCCGGTAAAGGCATGATTCACGTTGATGCATTGAGTAGGAACCCGACTATGGAAAATGCAGGGATAATTCAGGCTATTGACACTTTTGATATTATGACGATAACTGATGATTGGTTAACGACGGTACAGCTAGCGGACTCCGAAATACAACGTATCAGGAAAATTCTTTCTGAAAAAGACTTCGATGACATGGTAGAAATACGTAAGAATTTCGTCCTAAAGCGCGATAGGGTTTATAAAGTAACTGAAGACGGATTAAGGTGGGTGGTGCCAAAGGGTTGTCGGTGGCAAATCCTCCAGAAAAATCATGATGACATAGGTCACTTTGCATTCGATAAGACTTTAGATAAAATAAAAGAACATTACTGGTTTCCTCGCATGCGAAAGTTTATTCAAAAATATGTCAATTCCTGTTTAGAGTGTGCTCATAATAAATTACCGGCGGGAAAAAAGCAGGGTTTCTTGCACCCTATACCTAAAGTAAATACGCCCTTTCACACTATTCATGTGGATCATGTTGGTCCATTCGTAAAATCAAAAAGGAAAAATTGTTACATTTTGGTGATTGTAGAGTCGTTCACAAAATTTATTGTGTTAAAGGCGGTTAAAAATACCAAGTCCACTTCCACTATTGCAGTTCTTAGGGATTATTTTGGTACATTCGGGTTACCAAAACGACTTATCAGTGATAGAGGCACGTCATTTACAAGTTCGAAGTTTAAAAGTTTTCTTACTGAAATAGGAGTCCATCATATAAAAAATGCAGTGGCTTCACCTAGAGCATAATAGAACAATTTTGGATTCTTTAGCTTCACAAAATCATGGTAAAGACGAAAGACTTTGGGATGACAGACTATTACAGGTACAGTGGGGCCTAAACAACACCCTAAACAAAGGTACGGGTAAAACCCCTTCTGAGGTTTTGTTTGGGCTAAGGCTTACTGGGATTAATGAAGGTAGCCTAGTTTCGGAAATTGATGATGATATAGTTAAAAACACACATGACGAAAGTGAATTAAGCAACTGTTATGATAAATTACGTGAGATTAGGGATGAAGTAGACGATCATACAAAAAAGTCTCAGGAAAAACAGAAGAATCGGTACGATAAAAAAAGAAAGCAACCGCTTAAATTTAAAATTGGAGAGTTAGTGAGAGTTGAAAGAGCAGTACATACTGTAGGGAAAAGTAGAAAATTATTAGCTAAATGCTCAGGGCCATATAGAATAACTAAAGTTTTGGATCACGATAGGTATGAGATTGAAGATACTCCTATTACTAAAAAGAAAGGAGCGTCAAAGTATAAGGGTATATTTTCTATAGACAAAATACATCCTTGGCTTTGTTTTAATAATAAAGGTAGTGAGTCATCTTCTGGCGAGAGTACAGATGATTAAAATAATATAAGATTAGAGTAAGAGAAACCTATGTTGCGGTGTCTGAATATTTAATGTATGTGTATAGTAATGAGTAAATTTCATAATGATTAAGTTTATTAACACTTTATTTTATTTGTTAAATGTAATGAAACAATTTGTGATTTGTACAGAGACTAGTTTTAAAAACAATAAATAAATGAATAACTTAGAATATTCTTTTAGGGGTGATTATTAAATGCAAACTTTTGTTACTAAATTGAATACTGATAATTACATTATTGTTAACCTACACTGTTATGAGCTTGAGTGTTAAGTACTTTGAAGTGCAATGTGCACATAACTATATAAGCTGCTATGAGCGAATTACTTTTAAAGTGCAATGTGCACATAACTATATAAGCCGCTATGAGCGAAAGGCTACTTTGAAGTGCAATGTGCACATAATTATATAAGCCGCTATGAGCGAAAGGCTTCTTTGAAGTGCAACGTGCACATAACTATATAAGCCGCTATGAGCAAAAGGCTACTTTGAAGTGCAATGTGCACATAATTATATAAGCCGCTATGAGCGAAAGGCTGCTTTAAAGTGCAATGTGCACATAACTATGAGAGTCGCTATGAGCGAAAGACTACTTTGAAGTGCAATGTGCACAATAACTGACATAACATTGTCATTTTAGAATAATTAATACTATGAAGTATTGAATGTTTGGGTAATTTTTATTTTTATGTAACATATTCAAATAGTTGTTTTTGCCTAATGGTGTCGTTCGCGGGGACGCGAAATTAATCAGGATGGACGAATTGTAAGCTTGATTAATATTCATGTATTAATTTCTATTAAATATTGTGCATTTTTAAATACCTTTGCCAATTTAAATATAAATAAGTTGTGAATTCTATCAAAACTTGTTGATTTACGGAAGTTTGTTTTAAGTAATATATTAATTATTGTTTATTATACTATAAATTATGTTGATTTTTACTTGTATTTTTAGAATAATCTTATATTTTATTTGTAATATTATTCATAATGTTATTTTAAATTTGTAGCTCAATTTTGACTTCCGATACGGTAACGGCGGGAAAATGTCGTTAGTAGTCAGTTGAGTACATACGTACGGCTGAGAATCATGCTCATGACCAAGGATTGATTCCACGGCAGTCATCTTTGAGCTACGAAGCGAGTTGTTCATGATTATCATATTGTAATACCAATAAAGTTATATTGAAGGAGAAGTTTTTGGATTTTTAAATAAACGTTCAACACATGGGACAAGGACAGGAAGAAGGTGATGAAGATGATTTTCTTGAAATCGTTTTTTTTAGGGTCTGAGATCCCTAAAAAAAACGATTTACGGATGGGCACAATCCACCAGATACATAATATAATAGAACAAAAGAGTTTCCTAAAATGATTTGCCTGATGACTTCACTGGAACTTATCAGGAGGTGATAAAAGGCTATAAATATCCAGGATTTATCACTATCATGACAGCTAATGTCTGCTGTTCAGAATAAAAATGAACTGTAAGGAAAAATGAAAGAAAACCAAAAACTAGGAAACGCGACTATGATGGATGGTGCCGGATTACAGCAGATACCCGGAGCTTTAGAATCTATCTATATTGTGGTACAGGTAGGTTATTTGCGCTGTTTGCCTTGAAGTAATATTAACAGCAATTTTCAAATGCAAGAAACGAAATCGGTTACAATAGGTCAAACGCCGTAATGTAAAAACCGGCCAAGTGCGAGTTGGGCTCGTGCACTGAGGTTTCCTTATAAACTTGTAGGTATTTTGTTATTAAACTACATATTTACGGGTTTTCTTTACAAGGGCTGCAAGACATTGCTTCTTGCCAAATACAGATTTTGATTCCCTTGAGGAATCGCAAAATACAATTTCAATATTTTCATTGCTCCAAGGGGTCTGCTACTCATTGGTGCAATGAAAATTTCAGTATTTGATATTAATTTCAGCTTGATACCTCCACGCGTTCCTGAGAAAAAGGGTTTTGACAGATGGACAGACAGACGGACAACAAAGTGATCATATAAGGGTTCTGTTTTTACCGACTGACCGATTATAATAGAATAAACGCCGTTGTGTAAACCGTTGTACGCCGTTGAAGGCAAGACATAGCGCTCATTTTATTAATATTGACATCTGTACTTTTGTTTACCTAAGTTGTACAAATAAAATATTTGAATTTGAATTTGTAAAAATCATAACAACATGCCTGTAAATGAACCCAAAGAGTAAGGTAAACCAGCATGGTAATTGCGTAACACTCTCTCATTCCCAATACTATTAATGTTGTCAATCTAACAACAACGCGTATGCGATGGCAACACGTGTGAAGCTATTTATTGGGGTTCAAAATACTATATGGGACGACCTTACTTTACCGACACAAAACTCCAGATTGATACCTCATCTGTCTCTGCCTCACCGAAAGGTTGACTGGTAGCAAATGCCTGTGGCATTAAGCCCGCTTCTGTACTCTGTGCTTAAAGTGTTAAATAAATAAGTAAATACCGACAATGAAATGGAAAGCATTCCATTTTTCAACCAAGTTTGTATCCAATTTATCTACAGTTAATTCTTCTAGTTAGTAACAATAATCCATTGTCCTTAGCCTGAAAACACCGTCTCATATGTTTTCCTATGTACTACCAAGACAACGGTAGTTATCACGCCACATTTTCATGACCTAGTTTTATCGTGTCTAGCGCTCACTTCTTCAGTATTGTTTACCTAATAATTAAAATCTCATTTATTCTGTACACTTATCACACAAATACAAATACAATTATTACAAATAGTTCATTTTCTTTAATAAGGCCACATAGTTAGTGATAGAAGTGTCGTTATAAGCAAGTAAATGCCTGTATTAGGGCACTCCACTCTTACGTAATGTACATACAAGAATTATGTTAACTACAACTAATATATTTTCAACTTATAATTTATATAAATTTGAGGAAGCAAATTAAAGTAAAATATAAATACAGAAGACAACATACACTTTTACAGACTTTACATCATTTACATAATGAGTGTGCGTTTTGTGTATGTTAATATGTGTGATACGTGTGTGTGGAATGTATGTGTATGTGTCGTGTGTAATTGTACACGTGAGTAAGTGAACGCGTGAATGAGTGAGTTATGATGTGTGCTGCAGGAGGGCCTTGCAGTGTCCTCATATGCGATTGGTTTGAACGCTGAATTTGAGGGGGATTTGCTGTAGATAATGCAACCTTAACTCGATTTTATACCTTTCATTTTTTATTACCTTTTATTCTTTTAATAATAACAATAATCAATTCTTCTTTTTAGCCATAATTATACTATCGACAAAACAGCAATTAACATTATTTCCTTTCAAAAAAATATTTGAGAGTCATTGTACTCTTATCATCTGCCTAACCTTTACTAAACCATGTTGTGATCGGCTTCCAATCTAACCGGATGTTGGTACATCCGGTTAGATTGGAAGCCGAAGATTGAAAATACTGGTAATCTGGTGATTACCAGTATTTTACATGGAGCGATTGACTACCTCACCCCCACAACCCAGATTCTGGGTATTACGATACTCCATGGTAAGAATGGTTGACAGAATAAAACTTCTAACTCATTGTAAAGACTGTCACAGATCCACAATAATGACAGCCTCGTTATATGATGAACGGTCACCCATCCACCAACAAACCTTGGCAAGCATAGCTTAATCTTATATCTACCCGGACGGCGGCGGATGTGGCTATTATTTCTTAGCCACGAGCCCATCACAACAACCTTAATTCCATGTATCTGCCAATCCATTCGAGTGTTACCCATCAATACCGATAAATACCACCCTGTACATATCTACGAAACTACCGTCCGAAACGTAAGCGAACAATTACAATGGTATGGATTAGATTAATCAAGCAAAAACGACCCTTAACGGTCTGCGAGATAAAGCCTTAAAGGATTAAAATCGCTCGAGCGTTTTATTGTTTTCGGATATCCTGACACACCGCAGGGTGGGGTGCCACTGGGATGATGGAGCGGGCAGAATTTGGGATATTTCCTAAAATAATTTAATTGGAAGAGGGATTTAACATATTTGTGTGGGGAGGTAAGAAGATTTACTTAGTCGTGCGTGTAAGCCTCGTCTTAGTAAGTTCGTGTCGTGGTTATAATTTCATCCAGGTATGGAACAATGTTTTTGATCGATTATACTAATCAAAATATCACTGTTATCTTAACAAGTTGTGTTATCTTAATTGTAGACTCGGCTTGGCAAAAGGCTTGGTTTTTATTGAAAAGGTTAAATTGATATTCCTACTTAAATCTCTGCCTAACTTGGGGCAATGTGATTTTGTTATTTTTCTAGTCCCTACTTTACAAATATTATTGCTTTGATAAATGCATAAGTATCCAAAAACATAAAAGGTCGTTCATTATCTTCACCTCTCTTCCATAAAAAATAAACATATCTCGTTACCGAAACCACAAAACATTAATCGCTATCACTCCCCCGCACCCTTACGGCTACCGCCACATTATAATAACGAGTGGGATAAAAAGAGAGACAATTACACACATTTACGACCCCTTCAGTATTTACCCAGCTGATAATTACACCCCCTTTGATAATGAACTCGGCTGGACGGTGGCAAGCCAGCCTTAATTCCTCCCTGTGTAGCCGGCGCTTTGACCTTCGAAGGGTTGAAGAGAATTTAGACCAGATGTAGAACAAACAACATTATTAACTTTTATTAGGTACTAGGTCCAATGTGGCTTTCTACAGGGTTTTTCCTCAATTCATATCACGCCTGATTTTCCTGGAACGTTACGTTTAACACCCATGTTATAAGGGGCTGGCCTATTGTCATTGTCATCATCATTCTCCTGCCTTTATCTCAATTTAATTGGGGTCGGCACAGCATGACTTCTTCTTCCATACTTCTCTATTACTCGTCATCTCAGCAGTCCGTCTTTCTAGCCATATCATCCTGCACATATTGTCATCAGTCGGGCACAAATTCAGACTCTGGAGTTCTATTGAATTCCTCATAGAAAAATTAATAACATTATACCTGTCCTGGGAATCGTCTCCAGAAACGTATGTTAAACGGCACAGAAACTCCTAGACCAACGACGTGTAAAAAATCTTTAATAGCCGAAATCAAATTTAACTTATTCTACTATCCAGAAAATTGTTCTATATACTCGTATTATACCAAGTTTTACTTCGTGATACAAACAAGATTATCCTCCATTATCTTGTTGTTAAGCAAAGAAAGATTTCTTAGTAAAACTCAGTGTTAACAGTTTCTTGTTGATGAGGAAAATGGGATAGGTTTCATAATGATGCTTATTGGATAGCAACGGATCAGAGATACATATTATATGGGGAAATCTCTGTCAAACTAATCGGTTGTGAAATAAGATAATGTGATATGCTGACGATGCCGATGACGAAAAAATTTAAGTATTAAAAGTGTAGTAAAAGTAAACTAGTGTTTTAATCACTCACATACACAAACGGCTAGACCTGGTACAACTACCTGTAGGTCATACAAATGTGTGTGTGGGGATCGAACCATTGCCACGCGGCAAAGCAGCCAATCGCTTAGCCACTGCGCGAACCGTACCGTCAAAATCAATCCTTTAACTTTTTAGCTTAGCTTAGGTAACTTCTGCTACCGAAACGATTGTGACGATCCTATTAAAAGTCCTTATAGAAATATGAAACTCTAAAAATTATTGTCATTGGTCGAGGTCTTTTGGATACCTTGGAGGTTTTATGGAAAGTTGGTGATTTTTATATTTTAACAAATCCCTTTCAGGAGAACCTGCATGCCATGACACCCAATCTTATGACTGTACCAGCAAGCGGAGTTCGCATAGCTGAATTTTGAGCCAAATATAGGGTGTAAATAGACCCTTAACGAAGCCGAAAGGCACTTGTTTTCCCCGTCATTGCGATAATTTTTTTTGTTCTAGACCATACCTGGGAACCTTCTAGTTACGGAAATATTAGGGGTCAAAGTTACAACTTTTTTACAATTTTTTTTTAAATACATGTTTTTAATGTAAGATTTTCACTTTAAACACCTCTACGACCCCCGTTCTATACAATCCATTCATCAGCACAATGCTTTGAATGCCATCGAGTCCTACCGTAAAACGTGATATTTCATCCCAAAAAAAAGTCGTTTCCCAGCAATAATTTTTGCGTAAAGTTGCTTAGTTTGACGTATAGAATGCTTGGTTGACGGCTTCGTGAAGGGTTGCCATCGACACATTAAGAAGAAGGAGAACCCGAGTATTAAAGAGAGGAACCTATTTTGGGGTTTGATATCGGTTCATTAATTTTAATAAAGACCTTAGTTACACGTGCAAAGATTATGCTGTGGGTACAATAGCCGTTATATTACAGCCCTGATAATTTGGCCCGATCCTTTCGACCTTAAAGGGTCCTATAATAACGTTGACAGATTCGACTTACGTCATTCGAAACTCAATTATACCTCGCACGTGGAATCAACGGGCCATGTATAATTATTCATAGAAATACGAATTTTGCTAAATTAATTTACTTCGGGTTACTTCGGCTGTCCCCGGATAAGTTCGGCAGGCTGGCGAAGCGCTTGATTGTGGGCGAATCCTCTTATGTTACTGAAATGATAATGTGCTGCGAGAGAGTATCCGAATGAAGTGGTTCAGATAATGGTATTATGTCTAAGTACTTTGTATACACTTAGGCATGATATGGGGCTGGAATAATTATATTTTAGGTTCGAATATTAGATATTTTTAATTGATGACACCGTTATTCCGGTATAGGTAAATCGACTTGTTCCATTTGATAATAAAAAGCTGATCTACAAAATAATAACTTCTGGTTATTTTTTTAAAAATTGATAGAAAGGCTTTTGTTTACAGTAGAAAACCGGTCAAGTGCGTTCAACAGTATTTTTAATGCTCATTCATAGGTCAATTTACCATTCTGGGAGTAAAATGGCTGTAACATACGGATGGACAGACAGACGGACAGGACGAATCTATAAAGGTTCCGTTTTTGTTCATTTGGCAATGGATCTTTAAAAAAGGTGATGATCACGAAGTAACGGCACGAGTATATTTACTTATGGTCCGACGTAGTCGGAACCCCAGATTTGAGAGATTTTTTCTTGCCATGTGCCTTTGATCAAGTTGGTAGACTGTACTAAATCCAAAATATCCATCAACTTCTATTTGATAGTAGTAAAAAATATTTAATAATGCGGACGAGTTTTAATCCTTTACTTTTAAAATTAAATGATAAATATTGGTATATAAATATATTTGTAAACACGTTCTCCAAAACGGCTCCAACGATTTCTATGAAAGTGGCAGGGGTGAACCCCTGGCGGGGGCGAAAAATCGATCTAGCTAGGTCTAATATCTAGAATAATTCGTTTTCTCTATTTTCACCCGAGCAGAGCTCAGTCGCCCAGGAACTAATCAATAATGCGTGTTACCTACGACTCCCCAGCGCTCTCCATCAACCATTGCCAAATAATACTACAATACACCTTCAAACCAAAAATCAACAGACCTACCCATCGAAACTAAACCATACATTACCAAGTATACAGCCCACAAAGGGTCCATACTACCAACGAACCCTATTCATTATTTCTACCCCAAATCTATTGTTTAATACAAAATACGAATTCCCTTAGATTTATCGTCCTTGGTTCTGAAAGCGAACAATTAAGTCTCCTGTGAATTGATTTTGACTAATTAAACACTTTTATTGCTTGTATAGGCTTGAAAACAACGGATTTGGGATTCGCGGAATATTCGTAAATTAATCGGTCTGTGTTTAGTTGGAATCTTTAATGTTAAGGATTGATGTCGAGTTGGGTTACCTGGCTTTCTTTGTCGGAGTTTGAATCTTTGATTTTGAGTTCTAAAGTGTTTTTGTATTGAAGAAACTTATGGTACTTTGGATCGCAGAGGTTTCATTTTGATTTTAATTCCTTTTTTAAATTAATTATAGAATATCAGCTTTATTTAGGTGATGCTGTTATAGAACACTAAGGGATTAAACATCCAACAGGCAGTACTTAGTCCGAGTATGAAGTTCTGGGTTGGATTCCCGGGTCGGGCAAAGTGTTATTGGGTTTTTCCATGGCAAATTACTCAGTAGCAGTCACGGAGTCTGGACTTGTCCCCGGTTGATGGCAATAGGCTCGCCCATTATTACATGGGACTTAAACATAACTGGAGAAATGTGGGTGTACTATTAGGTACACCTCTGCCTAAGCCTACGGGGATTACAGGCGTGATGATGTTGTGTTATGTTTACTTATTACTGCTTTAAATCGCAACATCTAACTAAGGCCTTAAAACTGACATTCCTGATTAAGCCCCTCATTATTTAATAAATCTTTAGTTTATATTCTGTATATAAGTTACAAATACCAGTTTCCAAAGCTTCTAAGCTGTGGCTCATCGCCTTTGGCGCTGGTAATCCGCAGGTAAAATTGGCCTAAGAGTCTTTCCGTCATGTTTCAAAGGCAGTATGGATATATTTACGTAAGAAGTTTTCAATATACTTCCCTAACTATGTTTCTGTAAACAAAATAAACAAAGATCAGTCTCCATTTCGTGGAAGGAAGTACTTACTGTACGGAACTATTTCGCCATAATTCGGGTATTTTGTAAGTCGCGAAGTTTGTAATAATGAGGAGCATTGATTCCGATATCATTACCAGGTCACAAATTCGAGTCGTGGCTACTTCTGAGAACTGTGTACCTATTATAAATTCTGAGTATGACATTTTACTCGACTCGCAAATCAAACCATGCATCTTCATTTCAAACGTTTTACTATTTGTTATACAACCTGTAAGCGGACCCGTCAACCAAGCATTCCGTACATCAAACTAAATAACTACGCAAGAATTATTGCTGAGAAACGACTTTTATTTATGGGTTGAAACAACGTTTTACGGTAGGATTCA
Organism: Noctua fimbriata; assembly: GCA_905163415.1. Classification (NCBI taxonomy): domain Eukaryota; kingdom Metazoa; phylum Arthropoda; class Insecta; order Lepidoptera; family Noctuidae; genus Noctua; species Noctua fimbriata. The sequence goes on from LR990936.1 coordinate 1,244,697, forward strand.
ATGTAAAGCACTCATAACATTGTGTGTATTGAAACTAAAGTTATAACATTGAAAATTTGTTTTACAACAAAAAAACTTATGAAAAAGTTATAACTTTGACCCCCAATATCTCCATAAACGTAACTAGAAGGTTCCCAGGTATATTCTAGAACAAAAAAATGATCGGAATGACGGGGAAAACAAGTGCCTGTCGGCTTCGTGAAGGGTCCGTTTACACCCATTATTTATTCTGGTCAGCCCTCGTAGCATGACCATCGTAGACAAGGATAGTGCAAAGAAATCTGTCATTGTGTCGACACAATCTGTCATTTTGTCGATTCTTCCGTCAAAGAAATCCTTGTCTACGGTGGTCATGCTACGGGGGCTGGTTTATTGTTCCGGATTTCTATCGCATCACTATCGTCTTTTATCATTTAAATTAGTTACCAACATCACAATCAAGAAGATTTTTTCTCATTACACTTAGCAATGATTACGAGTATTCATCCTAACAAAACAATGCCTACCAATGTCGATGAACCCTTAAAAGACATAAAATCCAACAAGCAGAGGCAAAGCCGAGTAACTGTATGAAACTGAAATAAGCGTTGCCTAGCAACCTTTGAGTCGCTTCTTATTAGGGCTGTTCCTTTGCTGTACGATATAAGTTAGGAGCAGTCTTTTATATTTGTACCTTTGTTTGAGTACGACGCAACATTTTATTGTGGTTTTTCTAGTAACTGTCGAGGTTTATGACATTATATTATGTTATAGGCACCTAAATTATCAGACAAATGTGTTGCTAAGGAGTTTGTTCTACCACTTCTTTAACTCAGGAAAATACTAGGAGGTGGTAGGGGCGGGTGTCTGTCCTTTGTAATTTACACGTTCAAAACTGCTTAGTATTATTTTAATTTCCATAAATGGTTTATGGTTTTATTTAGGCTATTGATACTTGTTATTATATAATACTTGTGTATTATATACTGACATGGTCACTAACATTATCATTAACACTGAAAACCGTTCACTGGTTCGTCGTCATGGTCGTCGTTCGTTCACTATTTATCCATGCTTTCAACAGCGCCGAAATATCGGGAACTCGAAACATATCGTAAACATGGTAAATACCCCGTTTTCAGTGTTAATGATAATATTATCAAAATCTTTTCCAAATAGTGTTTTTCCGGCTATTATACCTACACTTAAAACGTTTTAGTTCAACGCTAACAAAAACTTCTCCGCACTTAAACCCCTCCTTAAAAGTAAAGAAACTATTCCGAAAGAAAGAAACTTCCATCTCATAACCCATGAAGCCATTACACCACCATAATAATGTGCAAAGTGTAACGGAGCGAGCTTCGTGAATGCACGCCAAGGAATTCTTTTATCTCAGCAATTTGCGAAACGAGCTTTGTGAAAGCTTCGTAATCCTACTTGATCTGATGTAATTGTGATAGATTTGGTATTAGGTATGTATGTTGGCTTGCTTGGAAAGTTTTAGATTTTGAATGAGAATTTCTTGTCTAAAAATATAAAAAAGGAATGAATGCAATATCAAATTACCTCTTTTTAGGAAATGTGCAAAAATTCTACCTGAAATATCAAGTTTAGGATAGGATTTTGTTGAAAAAGTAAAAGAGTTAATTACTAATCGCTTAAATTATTATCCTTTGGGATTTCCGAAGAATAAAATCTCATTTATGTCATCTTTTCCAATCTATGCTTTTTCTCGATCTCTCTTTAAATCTCTTAACTCTAATTTCAGAAAAACCCAGGAAAAATCAAACACTTTCCTTTTACGAAACACAAAATGAATACTCCATATTTCCTTTAAAAAAATCAGAAGCTACAGTAACTTTTCTCTTGTATTTTCAGACAGAATGAGAGGAAACCATAAAAAGTCACAATTTGCGAAAAGTAAAGGGTCAATTAAAAATAATTTGACACGTGCCCTCGATCGCTCTGCTCACGTGGAGCGGAGCGATGAGGAAATGTTTTTTGTTAGCTTTTATTTAGCAGGAAAATAAAAGTTGATCCCGAGTGTCATTTGTAGATCTTTGACAGTCGTTAGGTAGTCAGTGGCCCAAAAGGTCTGACAACCAGTCTTGCCAAGGGGTATCACTGGGTTGTGTAGGTCAGATAAGCAGTCGCTCCATGTAAAATACTGGTATTCAGCTGCATCCGGTTAGACTGAAAGCCGACCCCAGCATAGTTGGGAAAAGGTTAGGCTATTTAGCAGCAAAAATGTACTTTGTATCCGGAAAACTTAAACCGAGACCAAATTAGAGCAATGATTTTTACATACCTACTATTCTATACTTATTCTATTTTATAATAACGAAAAAGTTGCCGTAGTGAATTTTAATATTAACCTAAAACCGTTTATTTTCAATTCATTTAAACCTAATTTAGTATGACTTACGGGTTTTTTTTTAAAGTTTTATGACATCGAAAAATTACATTCTTGTTACCATTCTTGAAAATATAGCATTGGTGTGCCTTGCATAATAAATAAATGTTTAAGAGATTGGTCTGAAATCCAAATCAACTCAATTCCTGAACACAGCATTCGCCCTTGACCTGTTTTTGACCGGTGTAATACCGTCGAAGGATTGTATCACAAAGGGTGAAATATTTGACACCTATATATGGTTTTGATATATTCAAGCTTTTTATGTTAGTTCCTCTCCATACCCTAAATAAGCACGTTGACATGATATTCATTCAAAATGTGTTATCAAAATACATTTTCATGTTCCCACAAAAATAATTTCAGAATTCATTTCAGGCGTGAATGGAAACAAACGGCAATATTGGAATATCCTAAACAACGGTCCGATCCGCTATCGCCCCTTTAGGTTCAACACAAAAATATCTAGATTACGTGCTTTTGACATTAAATTAGGTTTTCGAACAAACGTTATGTCAGGACCGCTTGATACGATCGCTTTGCTTATATATCGTTATTTGTTGTTATATAAGTGTAATAATTGGTTATAAAATAGGAATTTTGTTTTTTCATTTTGCTTCAGATTAGTTTCTATTATCATGTACAAAAAAAGGTGATTAAGGAATAGATTAAGAGTTTAAGGGACGGCTAATTGATAATTCAATAATCTATAAAATTGTCAGACAAAATACAAATTGACACTTTTTTGGATTTGACGACACGGTTGGCGCAGTGGCTGAGCTAATGGCTGCTGGGCTGCGTATTACGGGTATAAAAAATAAGTGAACTTTACATACGTATTCAATCGTGACCGAACTTCTTTTTCTACAAATTCCCAACATACACTTATACTCAGACACTCACACAGAACTCCTGCCTTTATTTTCAAACAAAATCACAAGTTCCACACAACCCCTCTACCACCACAAGCTAGTCACAGTTACTCAACACAATCACGAAGCCAATTATAATCCAGAATCTCATACAAACGACTATAACTGAGGCAATACCCTCCTTTGACTGCTCCGTCAAAAGTTCCCTGTAATTCGGTAAAATTTCCACTAGAAGTACCCAAAAAGTACCAGCCGGCCCTAAAAGTGGCGTGCCGGCACTAAAAAGTACCAACGGAACCTGGGCGGCGCGATATAACCATTATGATAGCGAAGACATTTTAACCTCGCGGGGCGCGGATAAGCGTACGGGCATGAAATTAGCGAATTTTTAGTTCGTTCTTTATTTTATCAGGAACAAGTTTTAGTCCCTTCTTGTTCGGCTTAAGAAACCTTATTGTTTGGGTGTTGAAGACTGACTGAAATAGGGTAACGACTACAAGTACTCGTAGATTTTGCATTGATTTTGATTTTTGAACAAAAATCGTCTATTATTAATTTGTGTTTGGTGTCAGTACTTTTTGAAAATATATAAAATCCCCCTTATACACCCCCCCTTCATCACTTCTTAGTATTTTTGCCGGGGACACATTAAAACTCCTGAATATTGGAAAAAAAAATCTCCGAGTTATTTCGTTTATTATATTTTAAATATTTGAATATAAAAATTAAAGACATCCAATAATAAAGAGTAGCGGTAGTATCAGGAACAGAGTCCAAGCTACCAGCGCTCAGTGTTCCAGAGAGAGGAACCTCTTAAAAATGAGCGCCGTGTCAAAAAGTACCACTTTCTGAATCAGTACCTACGAGTTATTTTTATTAATGTATGGTACTAGAGTGTTACAGGGCAAATTAATTATTAAAACTTCATGTACAAGATGGTACATAGGCGGACTTAATGCCCATAGCAATGCAATTATATTGGCCCATTGTATTTATTTTAACAAAAAACTAAATCTTTTTCTCTTACAGAACTCTGAAAATAACAAGGATCGTTTGTTTGTCGCTTGATTACACCTAAAAGGACAACGGGATGACAATATAAATTCTCTCAGAGGAGTTTTATGTTCCGGAAAAGACAGGTATCTCCCTAAGGATATGCATGTTCAAAAGTGCTTTATATTTGTGCGCTGAAAAATATACGTCGTTTTATTTTCTTGTAGATCGTCTGTGCGTTGTGTTGGCTTATTTCTAGTAGCAATACAGCAGGGCTGGGATCTTTAGAGCATGACTGTACTCTACGAGTAGCTAACTACGGGTAGCATTTCATTTGAAAATAAACTTATTCCTGTAATATTATTCCTACAATGCATATATCTGGAAAAAACCTCTGTGATAAACGGACAAAAAAATGGGATTATGAATTTTTCATTTTTCCTTGTAGGTCGGAACCGAAAAAAAAAATATTGCTACATTTTGTTCGGCAGCATCAAAATATGATTATTTTCTTAAAAAAAAAATTCAAATCATTTTTATCTCAAGGGGCCGGGTATCTCCATAATACAATCGTCATAATCCCGTTAGTTCCGTGGCCCAACAACAAGAGAGAACTTTTCTAATTTATTCATATCACGGCGCCCTCCGTTTGTGAACTTGTTTCAAAGTTTTTGCGAACAATACGGATGAACGTTTCAAAGAAAAATAATTCCTACTCAAACATTGAGATATAAGTACCGAGATTGAATATAGACTCGGCAATATTATGGTAATCAGTCCACAATATGTTTTTGGTAGGACTCTGTAGAGGTATGTATGTAAATTTTATGTGCTGATTATTTCAGCATCGGTATACTGTGGTAATTCACTGAAAAAATATTCCATGTGAATATGAAGGAATTTTCGTGAAATGTGTGTGAACTACGTACTTATTTTTGTTACTCATATATGGATTTAAACAGTTCGTTTATGAGTTTTATTTTCATAAATAACAAGAACAAGGCTCGTGTAACTTGGGTTCAATTTACAGGTCGTGTAAAGTGCTGTTGGATTTTTCCATTAGGAGTTCTCAGTGGCAGCATGGAATCTATATTTGTGCCCGCCCCCTATTATATGATATGTAATAAAGATGTCGATATACCATGTTTCACCTCTGCTTAACCCTCCGCAGAAAACAGGTATTATGTTATATTATGATATAAACGTTGATTTATGTAAAAATATGCATGTGACATGAACGGAAATGCACGTGGACGGTATTAAGACTCACAATTTCATTACACTTTATACCCGCAAATTATAAGGCAACTGGCTCTATCAGCTTCCGAGATATCGAACTTAGTTCGAATCCCTACACCACTTTGGCTAATAACTTCATAATTTGTTCAACAATCATTAATTCCTAAGTAAGTTGCAAAATTCAAGAGGGCTTACAGTATTAATTCGAAATTTCCCATAAATGGGAAACCGATGGGAATTTCGCAATTAATATCAAATCTGTACGGTATTCAGCATTATTTATAGATATTATGTTACGTTGAAAGCATCAAAATTGCTCAATTAAGATACACCACAACATTGTTAACAACGATTTTTCCCCAAAAAGGACCTTTATTTAAATTCCAGACAGGCTAATTTCCTCTGAATAAAGGGTTCGAGAGAGCGAGATGAGTAAATATTTTTAAAACGTGAGAGGCTGTGACATTATATTGTTAAAATAAAAGCGACTCTGTGGTATTGAGAAATACAATATGAATTGTAAAAAAATAATTTCTCAATAATGAAAATCGTCACTGATTGATATTCTGAAGAAAAAAAATAGGGACTGCCTTGTTATAAGAACTTCTGAGCAATCGTTATACCACTAAAATTAGATATTGTAAAAGTAGTTACTGGAGAAGTAATTGGAATTGTGATAATAATGATAACAATTTAACTCACTTCAATAAACACAATTTATTACTGTACATAAAAATGCCTGATGAAAACTGTCTTATTATGTTTCAAAATGGTCGCGCAAGCATAAAATTCAAAAGCAGGTATTTTTTTAAATATCACTACTATCCTTTTATAAAACAATCATGACAAAACATCGTTATTTCAAATGTGTTTTTTTAAACGGTATCACGTTAAAATGTTATTAATATAAAATGCTAAGCTTAAAGTATCGCAAGTACATGGTATACGAGGAAGAGGTAATTTCCTTTAAATAAAGGGTCGGGTTACAGAGAGGAAGAGAACAAAATATTGTTGTAAATGTACGGCGACGACATTAGACCGTGACGTGTACTGTTCGAGAGTAGTGACACCGTGCGTTGTGTTGGGAATGGTATAGTTTTCCCATTAATGGGTACTTCTTGTTGAAAATGATTGAGTTTCTAGAAAATAGTTTCGTGCAATAATTGAAGATCAATTAGGTACAAACCTTCAGAAAACACAATCATCTACAGTCAATACGTAATTTATTTTAGGACGAAAATTAGATGGAGTAACATTAAATTATATTGTTTGTTCCCTGAAATATTTAATAAACTAATTTATTATTTTGAAATTAAATTACGTTTTAACGTTTTAGAAAATCGCCACTTTGATCTATTTATAACTGTGGGACCTTTACGTAAGCTATTTCTGGAACTCGATCAATATTTAATTGATTGTTTATATTGTTTTAATATAAATCTATATTTCATCATCATCATTTCAGCCGAAAGACGTCCACTGCTGGACATAGACCTCCCCCAAAAAGGGGGGTTTTGCCATAATCGCCACGCTTGGCAGGCGGGTTGGCGATCGCAGTATGATTGTTATAAAGCACAGAGAACGCTGCTGCCCATTCTCTGGTAAGTCCCTTAGTCGCCTCTTACGACACCCACGGGAAGATATGGAAATCTATATTTAGAATAACACAATTTACATGTTATTTAAGTTTTTCTTTTGAAGTCTTTCTTTTATTTACATTAGATTTTATTCAAACTTCATGTTGTTCGGCTCTGTTTGGTTTAGTTTAAAAGTTGTATAAATTTTCATATGAAACAAAAATTCAACAAAAAATCTAAAAACTTTTTCATCAAAAAACCATACAACAATCAACAACAACCTCACAATATATAAAAATCTCTAGTTCCACCAAAACGGGGAATTCTCAAAGAACATCAAATGTCTGGGCACACTATTCAACTCAAGTGCGGCGCTCCTCCAATTTCCTTGTCGAGACAGCCCCTTTCAACCCTCCAGAACATTAAAAAATACAGAAATAAACTCCACAATTTTTTTCGCGTTTTATAAGCATTATTCGCGGTTGTTTTCATCAAATTATCTTAAGCCTAATTAAGGGTAAAGAATGTCTTTGAATTGTGCTGTTATCTTTTTACATCTTTTAGGAAGATCTTCTTTATTCGGAAAGGGTTATGAATTTATTAGGAATTGCTTTTCTTGAGGCTATTTTTTATTTATACCGTATTTATACTACTACCGTCAGCTTTTGGTGGAAAAATCTTTTTATTCATAGAAAAATCGTGTTTTCTTTTTCATTGATGGAATGTTATCTAGAAATGAAACAAGGAAACACAAATTGTATCACCTTACTTTATTTATTATTCACGGATAACACCGATATTTGGAGGCTGCACTGCAAAAGAATTTAGTTTGTCAGAACAAACGTAAGTTCAGGGTACTTCTGGGTGTTAAATAGTTGGAAAAATCAATATACGCTACAACATTGGTCACACGTAAAGTGAAATCAAACCTTTCGTCCTGATGATAGATCTGAGAATATACATTTCAAACTACGTCTCTCAGTAAATTTTTTCAGCCATAATATGAAAAAGTAGGGAGTTTCTAGACAAAACCTCTTCCAGTTTTTAAAGCTGAATTTATCATAGGTCTTCGTGCGCTATCTCTTATTTCAACCAAAGTATTTCATACTTTCCGTAGTTTGTCGATAAAAAATGAATTATTTTAAGCTTCACTAAGATAAAAAAAATAGCTTATTGGTTGGCAGAACAGTTTTTTTAGATAAAAAGTACTATCTACTGTTGAAGATAGCTAAGTGTATTTGCTAAGAAGTACATGAAGAGCTCGATTACAGATTTCTTGTAGTAATCGAGTAACAAGAGGTTATTATATTAATAAAGAATTATGACAAGAATGTGCTTGTACTTAAGGTAAGTTTTTCCCTGCCTGGTCCATCCGGAAAACAGGTTGTCATGTTAGGATTGTGCCTTAGACATGGGTAACAACACTAACAACAACGTGAGCTGGAAATGTCATAACTATTACTCTCCAGAACAATCATTATTGTAGCATTTTCACATTTCTGAAAATTCATTTGAATCAAGCAACTTCTTAATATAGGATATGTCATAAACTTTTAACAAAATAAGGCCACATGACATCACGCCTATAACCCCGAAGGGTTAGGAGAGGAGCACCTAATAGTACAACCAGATTTCGTCAGAAATTTTTAAATCCTATGTAATAGGGGCGAGCCTATTGCCATCAACCGCACACAAATCCAAACTCTATAGCTGCTAATGAGAAATTCCTGATGGAAAAAGATAACAACACTTTGCCCGAACCGAGAATCGATTCCAGGACTTCAAGATCAGCAGTCGCACTTGCGATGAGGGTTCATTATTTTAGTCTATTCATAAATTGCACAAACAAAACGTACTGAAAACTTCCTTAAGTCATAGGCCACAAGCTAGTAATCTATTGCATGAATCATGTAAAACAAGCGGCATTAAATTATCAAATCAAAATATCTCAATTGACCGTAAATAGCGCAACAATCAGAGTCATAAAGTTTATCTTAAACGGTCCTATATATCAGATACAAACACCTGGCGATAAGTGGTACTATCTAGGTCTAAATCAGATGTAATCTAAGTACCATTAGTATCGGTTTCCATGTTAAATTGTATTATCTTGTTTAAAATCTTTGTCTGGATTTGTGCCGGCTGGTGGCAATAGGTTTGCCACCTATTACATGATTCTTAAACTTAACTGCTTTCACCTCTGCTTAACCTTTTGTAGCAAACAGGCGTGATTTTACGTTAGTTTATCTTTATTTCATTTAAAAATAACTACCAAATCCAAAACAATCACTAAGTAAGGAAACTTGGTACTTTTAACACATAAAACTTGGAACGTCTAGATAGCCTAGACTATGAGAACTGGAGTGTTCGAAAACAGCTCATTACAACTTTTAGCTATCTTTTTAGTAAGGAAAAGGAAAGAGACTTTAGAATTCCTCGAAAAACATTTTAAAGTGGGTATTTTTTTTCACTGAGCATCGTTCGTAGTTTTTTCTTCTTAAGACTTGTGTAACTTTGCAGCTATTTACAATAGCTGTCTCTTAAAACACATCAGTTATTATAGGTATGATAGGTAGCTGGTAGAACGTGGCTGTGGCAGCTGAAAACAAAGCAGGCAAGGCATAGTATCTAGTATGTAATCTTGCTAAGTTATGCAAATTGGTAAATGTAGTGGGTAATATGTAAGTGTAAACCTCAGCGCCAATAACCTTTGTTTTTATAAACCACCTTTATACTCGAGACGATTACCAGCAGTTCACTCACGGTAACAAGTTTCACCCTTCACCGGCCATAAACTTGATTTACACGAAAGAATTTGTGCGAAACAAACTACCCTCGTTTTCTCCCTCAAATCAACACGCGACGCTCACAAAACGAAAAACACCTTAACATTTACAGGCCTCCCTTTCACCTTACACTAAAAAGTACCAATAAACCCCTTAACAATGCTAAGGCTGCCAGTACATAAACTGTCACGACACACTTTGATTAACATCCGTCTTCGAACATTGTGATTCAAGCCACGAACGAACCTTTATGTCTTCAAAATCCTGCCCAAAAACTCCGAAACAGCGGAGAACCTTTTTTGTAACCCGTTGTAACGCTAAAGTGTTATGAATAACCCTTAACATTAACCCTTTAATAATATTTTTAAGCCAAAAAGGCGCCTTGCAGGGTGAATTTGCCGGCGGGTTTTGGCAATTTTAACGTGGGTCGAGTTCAAATGTGATATAATAACGAATTTCACTCGCTCCGTACGATACAAATTGTGGTCAGTTTGATGGGAATACGGCGTAATGGGTGGTGCTAATATATTTTCGAAATCACTTAGGTTGAAAATGCAATTACTAGCAAAACCAGATTTTGCAGTCACCTTTTATCTTGTTACACGGCAAATTTCAGGTGTCCAAGCAAGATAACAAAATCATGGCTACTTAAAAATCGATACTGTTATTTTTTTGTTACATACACAAGCAATCAAAATAATACGGCTAATGATGCTCTTGTAAAATGCAGAAATAGCTTCCGTCTGTCCATAGTGATGACTATCTTAATAAATAATAAAACTTACTGTATGGTTGTAATTAAGACCACTACGTAAAGCATTTATTTTTCGAACACCCTACAAGCGACAGTCAAAAATGCGGTACCGTACCCAAAAGCTCTTAAAATTAAAATAGAAACGCAATTTACAAAAATAAAATAAGGAAAAAAATACGAAACAAAAAATCTCCTGCGCTCTAAATTTACACCAACACCCAAAGCGGGTCTGGAACTTGCGTAATTTATTCATAGTCGAGTAATGACACTCGATTACTTCAGCGAGAACCCTTCACTTTGAGCCGGCTTCAAAAAAAGTATTATTTTTATTAAATGCAAGCAAAATGACTTCGTTTCAAAGCCTCAACGTCATGGAAAATTGTCGTGTACCGGGTTTTTATGTTCCACAACTGTGTCAGTGAGGGAAGTCGGGCGCGATGGATGAGGTTTGTATTGTACTGGATTTTGATATAGAAGAGTATCTAACTTGGAATTTTGTAGCTGTTGGAAGTAAACAGCTACAAAATCACCAGTTTATAAAACATTTGTAAAGTAATACCAAGTCAGATATTCTTCTATTATATTCTGTGACGTCATGACTGACACTCTATCTAAGAGGGTAGTCAGCGGTTGTAAAGAAAACGGTATATCTAGACGAAAAACAGAAAAGAGTAGAGAGAGAGAGGAGTATATTTTTCAGTGTTTTTTTTTTTAAATTTAAAAGTTTTTTTACTGTTTAACTCATTTTCACGTTTTAAAATTCTTAAATTAATAAGTACGTAGATACTTCAACTTCAGTCAAGACATGCAAATTATGTGTGAAAACTGAAAAGTAACTAAAAATATGAATTCACTAAGCACTGAATTCCAAGAAAAAAGATTGCCCCTCTAAACCCTCTCACAGCAACCCCAGCTTACAGTCAAGTAACTTAACAAATCAAAACCAGAAAATATGAAAGAAAATTCTCTTGTAGATCATGGAAAACATTGCATTACTTATTTATGAAATCCATTCAAATAAATAACGAGTCGGGGCCGTTTGACGCATCAATAAACATAAATGCCTGCGCAAGGTCGAAGCAACCATTCTACTTGAGGTCGAAAGGTCACTCAATATTTTTGTATCATGCTGTATTAGTAGGGTGGTTTTGTTTTTGTTTCCGGGGGTAATATCTGGAGGACTTCTATACTGGTTTACAAATTCATTGTTTTAATATCTACAACTTTTTGCTTTTCTTCGCAACTTTGAAGCATTTTTGCTTTAAATAATTCTGGTTCAAAAGTCATGGATATTGTGTTTTTTTTTATCAATTTACACATCAAGGATGGTATTCACTATGTCATCAATTATAACTATCAAGTATTTTATTGTCGTCATAGATTCGTTTTTACCAGACTACGCCGAAGTCAATAGGAAGGGTTATGATTTTAGCAGTCTATGTATATATGTATGTTTGTATTTACGTATGTTCCTCCGTAGCGCCTAAACTATTCAGCCGAATTTTGATGAATATGGTGTCAATTGATTCGTTATTTTGGCCCGGGTAACAGAGGCTACATTTTATTCAGAAGTCAGGTTTTTTAGTTGTAGTATACCATACCAAACAAATTCTTGTTATCCATAGCACTACACATGGAGAATCAAGTCTTGCACTATATTATATAGAAATAAATGAAATCTAGCTGGATGGTTCATTCAACTTAAAAAAAAACGGTTCCATTTAACTATAATGTGCAAAATTACATTATATATCAGGCCCTGAAAGTCTAGAGGCCATTTACTTCGTTACACATTTACATACGTTTATATTAATAAACATATCATTTTACTACGCATACGTAATGTACGTACTCGTAAACAGGCCCATGCCTTTGGCTATCACGTCCATAATAAAATAAAATATCATCCCTTGACTAACAACCACTAAAATGATAACTTTTTTTATGACATTATGGGTGGTTTATGAGAAACCAGTGTAAGTACCAAATGACCCCAAATGACAGGCCGAGAGTTACGAACGTGTCAAAATGTCTTAATTTTTTTTATGAGCGATGGGTGTACCACTAGTCCCCAGTTCACTCTGACCAAAAGTCATAAAGGTTTCAAATAACTCCGAATTACTGTAATCGTTGAATATTCATAAAATAAACATCAAAGATTATTCTGACCTTTGATCTTAAAATAATTTGTTAATTGGTGTTGATTATTAAATAATTTAAAGATTAAAGATGAGCGTGGAATGTGTATCAAGCTATTAGTCCATACTATGCAAGAAGGGCCCAGGGTCAGAGAGCGTTGTGGTGCTATCACTATTGATAAAATAAAATAAGTAGTTAAAATATTGATTTTAATCGACGTCGTTTTTTGTGTCGTAACGTTTAATTTTTCATTTGTAACTCAAATTATTGATTTTAGTTCAAACGAAAAAATTGCTCCGTGATCTATTGGTCACAATGTGATTTTAAATAAAATATTATGTTCGTTTAAAACATTTTTATCGTCAAAAAAGTGTAAATTGTGCTCAAGTAGTTTAAACAATAACATAGTCAAGGAGCTCTTCAGAATATCTAACGCAGTTGGAAACTATCTCCATAATAAACTTGTTTGAGCGGAAGGTCCCGGTGACCTTGCTACCAAAACTACGCACCCCCATGCAAAGTTACGGAAAACTTCGAGAGTTCATTATGTTATAGCGTTATTCTTTGCAAGGGTGATGGCGGAACTATGTCCTTATGTTCAGTTATTTTGAGAAATGATGGTGTGATGAGAGGTGTTCTTGCTCAAAGTTAGAAGGGGTTTGTTGCAACGTTGTTCTTTCTTACATCTTTAATTCGTAAATTATAGCCCAACTTTCAGAGTTTACTTTCTTATTTGTTATAAACATTTTAATTCAAAACAGCAAGTTTTTTTCATCGATTTTGTAACTTGGGTTGTCTTAGACGGAAATTAAATAGTTAATGATGATTTTAACAACATTTATAATTATTTCTATCTATTTCAATTGATCGACGCGGGCCTTCGTTAGGAACAATTTGCTACCAATGAATGTTTTAAGACTTAAAAAATAGGCAAAGTAATTTTCCCTAAAACGCCAAACTAACATATAAAGATAGAGATCTCATTTAAAACGACTCACGTCAAACTACTCATTAAAAGGCATAATAAATCAATCCAAATATCGCGGCGCCATTGAGCGAGTAATTTTATTGCTATTTATAACGTTCTTGCAATAAAACCGTCACCTACAACACTAAATACGGTGTTGGAGAAGACCCACTGCGAACAGCAACTAGTTTATGATAATTGTAGAATAAATGCAAAAGAGTTGTATTAGTTTCGTCTACATAGTAGTTGTATTGTATTGTATAACGGGCTGGTGTCCGCAACTTCACGTCCAAAGCGCGTATTTTGTATTTTAAGGTAGTAGTTAAAGATAATTTAAAAAGATGAGACATGATCATGATCATCTTCATAATTCTCCAGCCCTTATCCTAATTTATTTGGGATCGGCGCAGCATGTCTTCTTCTTCAAAACTTCTCTATTACTCGTCATTTCAGCAGCCACCTCCTTTCTAGCCATATCATCGTTCACTTACGAGTTAATAATCAATTTCAATAACTATTTTAGATTCAGTTTAAAAAAAAATACAATCGACCTAATTATTTGGCATGACATGGTACTTCTGTCTTTGCGATTGTAACCTTTACCTTCAGCGATACTATCGCGTTCGGCGTTAGGTAACCTTTTGACAAACCAATTAGTTTGAAAGCGTTTATTTAAAGTCGGTCGGACTCGTAACTTTATTTTGGTTCGTAAATCAGTGTATGTATGGCTCCTGGTTTATTTTGAAGTATGAGTAGTTATGGCGTTTATTCATTTTGGAAAATACACTGGATGGACTTTGATTCGAAAAGGTATTTTACGATGTTCTTGAACTGTACAAACCATACCTTTTTAAGAAAAGTCACGCATTCTGTAGCTGACTCTTAGGTTAGTGGGGGCCATTTTGTAAACGTTTTAAGAAACATTCTGTATAAAGGAAACTTCTAGAACGTATATCTAGAGCAAACTATGTCCTTATCTATAGACCGACCGCTTTAATGAGTCCTCGCGAAGGTATCAATTCAAATGGAATATTCTGAAGGTTGATTACGTATTGGTTCAATTAGTATAGTAATACCTATGTGGATTATAGTTATTTTAAAGCAAATGACCTGTGGGATATTGTTAGGACTTTGTAGACGCTTAAGGGCATTACATGGCTCAAATCCCAAAAACAGCGTATGTTCAAAGAAATTTGTCCTTCGTGCGTTTTCCGTGTAAAAAAGTATGTTATAGTTAAGTTCATCACAAATAAATTGTATTGTTTAAAATTTTAATAAACCTTCTCAATTTTTTTTGGTTAATCGTAGAAAATAGGTCCTTTTTCAACCTTAAATGTAAATTATCTCTGTAACGGCTGAATAGATCGGCATGAATTTTGTAACAACAAATACGTAATGATATACTTAACAATCTGTATTGTTGTTTTTTTTCTGTTATTTCTTTTAATATTTTTAAATAATAAATAAAAACCGAAATTTTGCGAAATGTGCAAAAACCAGTACAGGGATCAAATCATCAAGGTCATCGAGCAATGTAATGCCCTTAATGTGCCTTTGATGGGGCAAGGCGGAGGACTTGTTAAAGCGGTCGGTCTATAGCTTTAGAGGAAGTATCAAACTGGTAACACTATTTAACTATAACTGAGGCTTAATGAAGATTTAAATTAATTTAGTCCAAACTTGATTTATGGGATGTGTTCCACAGAAGCATCCGAAATATAATACCATCCCACGGAAATGCCTGCGTTTATAACTATAACCTCAATATTGGATCAAAGTGAAATCTCCAGTATAATCAGCTTATTAGCGCTATTAGGGCAGTAATAAGCCGAGTTTATTGAACTTTCTAAATAAAGTATGAATAAAATTATTTGGGCAAATTGTTTTGGATCAATAAAATATCTGTTGCTTAAGTCTTATTTACAATAACTACGTTGAATAGAAAAATGAAATTCGATCGTTTCGTTCGTTCGTTCGTTGGAATTTCTTGCAAGTGATTCCCGATGTGGACCGATGACCTGGTGAAGGTTACAGGGATCCGCTGGATGCGAGTCGCACGGGACCGGTCAATGTGGCGACACTTGGGGGAGGCCTATGTCCAGCAGTGGACGTCTTTCGGCTGAAATGATGATGATGATGATGATGATTCCCGATATCTTCAAAGGAGTTATGTCTGACTGTGTCTATTAAAATTCGTTATGAAATAACACTCAATTATAGGATATTTTAATTACGACAAGAAAATGAATGAATTAAGGATAAATAAAAGGGATACAAAAACTAGTTGGTCGTTCAGAGCAACAATTTTTTTGTATCGAAATCCAGAAATTGCCAATTGGACTTTTTGAAGTAGAAACACGAAAGTGCTTTCATAGTTCCATGAGGGTTCCAAATAACTGCAGCTAACAAGAACCAAACCGCGACACACTGCAAAATACCAATTAACAATGGCTTCGGAAACAATTGCCTTTGGGACATACCTAAGTTAGGCAATAATCATTTGAAAATGACCCATCTACACCACTACCCAATTACTTAAAGGTCGAAATTAGGCTACCACCAATAAAACTATCAAGAAACTACAGTTACTATAGAATATCTCCTAAAACACTATCACGCTCCGTTCAAAATTAATTTAATGTCACTTGATCCCAGCGTCCCGTCGCGAAAGTAATTACCTAGAAACAGCTTTAGTACTTAAGACCTAGACTTGTGGTTGGTCTAGCAGCTAGCTCTAGTCTTAGAGGGGAACCACGCTTTGTCTTAATGCGGTATGCGGTACTAGATGCGTCTTTTCGGAAATTAAATGGCGGAAACTGTTTTTAGTGGCTTTTTCGGCAATTGAATCTTAAGAGCATTTTTGGTGTTAGTTGTTGCTGTATTTTTCGACGGTGTATAATCAACTTCATCTCGTAGAATTATCAAAGATTGTTGATCACGCTTGCCCATATGTTACCGATTGCAAACATTAGAAATGGACATTGAAGAGGCGCCCAAGATTTTCCGAAACATTAATTATAAAATGTTGTGACAGTCAATATTATACTAGATTTCTACTAACCAACCTAGTGCTACCGAAAACTACCATACTAACACAAAAGTATAAAATGCAAGGTATTATCACTACATAGTATAAAACAAAGTCGCTTCCCTCTGTCTGTCCCTATGTATGCTTAGATCTTTAAAACTGCGCAACGGATTTTGATGCGGTTTTCAGTATAGATAGAGTGATTCAAGAGAAAGTTTTATATATATATATATTGCACGCGTGCGAAGCCGGGGCGGGTCGCTAGTTTTATTTAAAGTGAACGAAGACACGTCCCTAGAGCCTGGAGAAAATAAAATTATTTCAGGGATAGTTGAAAGTTGTTATTGAAACATAACATTCTTTAAAAGTGATTACCTCTTTCCTAGTCATTGATAATTTAATTTAATTATTCCTTGATCACTAAACAAAGTGACCACACCTGTATTGTAATCGTTTTATTTAAGTTGGATTTACAAACATAAATCCAACTTAAATAAAACGATTCTTCCTCTTAGCCCAAAATAACACAACAACCAACACAAAAAATTAAGGCGTTATCGTACTGAGAGTAGACACACACAAATATTTTGTTACCACATTATCATTTGCACAATACGAGTTATAAAGCTATAGTACTAGCGACTCACCTATCGGGTCCAAAACTATATCTAATGTAGCCTATATTTTAAGTTAAGCATCTAGCAGTAGAGCGCTGAAAACTGCGTTCAAATCTATGCAGTAGTTTTTGCGTGATGCGCGTACAAACATACAAACAGAAAGACAGACCGACAAAAATTATAAAAACTGTTGTTTTGGCTTCTGTTGCTCTACTAAAGACCCCCATACACATATTTATTTATATATTTACTCAATTCTTACCTACAACTACCATTTCAGATCTGCAATCTAATGCGATAGAGTAGCCTTACATGCTAAATCCTTAATCTACATCCTATAAAATTACATACTATATCCTAAATATTCTATCTATTATATATTTTTTTTATATCTTCAATGTACAGACATCGGCCAGTTACAATTTTATTATATTTATAGATATACAATATGGTATATTGTTATGGAGTTTCAGTCTATCTATCTATCAGAACTTTCCACACCCATTTTACTATAATTTCCAGCCAATAATTCAAAACTTATCCCGCTTTAAACTAGGCAGTTAGTCACCGGAGTCGAATTATGACGCACTGCGGCTCCCTCCACTGCCGAGTGTCTTTTACCCACCGACTACAATAAAGAGGGCTTATTGTTTCGACCCTAGCAACGTTTTATGTGTTGTTTTAGTTTCAGCTTTATTATAGGGGTGTTTAGTTTTAAAATGGGGTATTTTAATTATAGTTTTGTGTTACACTAGGTCCTTAAACTCAGCATACAAAAACATGCTGTGTTGAAGGAGCTAGTGCAGCCGGAGTATTTATTCGTAAGTATAATTGGTCATTATGGAACTAAAATGGAGTTGGGCCACCTAGGTTAAGACACCTAGCAAAGTGCGGTGATGGCAGGTGGAGTAAAGCTGTGACCGAGTGGCTTCCAAGGACTGGAAAGAGAAGTGTTGGTCGTCCGGCAGCGAGATGGGCAGACGACATTGTTGCTATCGCGGGAATATCCTGGATGAGGCTGGCACAAGAACGTGGAGGCACAAGCAAAGAGAGGCCTAAATCCAGCAGTGGGTGAAGTCGGGGTGTGGATGAATGGATGAAAGCCATTATGTATAAGTAAACTGTAATATCTAATCGTCCGATTGCGATAGTTGTAGCGTCAGTCGATACAGCGTTGCTGTGTACCAATTTAATTCGAAGGAAATTGGAATAGTCTGCGCTAATTGTTTCATTTTGAGGGATGTTGGTACTTATCCATACTTAATATTATAAAATAACGTGAAAGTAATTCTGTTTGTTTGTTACCCAATTTGGCGTACGGATAGATCACGACATAGATTTTGATTCAGGATACTTTTTTCTGCTGTAGTGTGATCCCGTGAGATAATTTCCGACTTCCACGAGGACAAAGCCGAACGTAAAAGTTCGTACTTATAAATGTTCTCCTACTGTTTGAATATTCAGGATATTTTGCTATTCCAATTTCAAATCCCAAATGCATTCTTAAAACCAGTTATGTAATTACTTCTATCATCCATAAAAACTATTTCCAAATGCTCTATTTAATCAAAAAACCGACAAGCATCCGACTAACATCTCTTTCCTTTGTCGCACATTGGTGGGCGAAAACTAATCTGATTCAACCGAGATTCATATCAAACCTTATTTCAATTAGGATGTAAAAACGCCCATGTCTACCTATCTCCTTTCTATTTGCGTTCATCTATATGATTTAGATTTATCTCAGCAATCAAAATAAGTATCAAATTGTATACGTTTAAAGATGAAATGGATTTTTCTATTACTCCTACAGAGATCTAACGATTGATCTTAACTAGTAATATATTTTTATTTGAAGAAGTTTTTATTACATAAATCTGATAAACTAAATATTTAGTTTGATTTCCAATAAGGTCAAGATAACACCTGACAATCAATTTAAATATTTGTTATAAACCGATGGAAATATAAATAATTTATCGTAAAACATAATTTCAGGAAGTTAGAGACAAGCAGAACGAGCCTATTATCGAAAAAAATATAAATGTTTACTCAATAAAGCCATGCATTGAAAACTAGTTTGTCATAGGTAAACTGAAAATAAAAAGCGTTATGTGTGGTAGTGTTTCGAAAATACATTGGCTCATTATGACTTATACCAAAAAGAAGAAAGGGCCCAATATCGAACCTTGTGGTACACCATGTAGTAAGACTATGAATGGACTGCAACTTCAGATGGTAGAGTACAGAATTAGTACAGTAGTGGTCTTTAATTTTTTCCACACAATTTCTATTTCAACACATCACTTCTTGTTAACCTCAGAAATGAGAAACAATCTTACAAAAACACTCCTACGCAGGCTTGAGATCAAAAGATTTTAACAAGCGCTTCTTATCGCCACATTATCTAGCGAATGGGCCGCGCACGCGCCGGTCAAAGTAATGTTATGCGTCGATATCGGATCACACACGAAGATCGACGAGTAGTGGTCGAGGTTGGAGTGTAGTGGCGGATATGCTATGAGGAGATAGGCATTGTTTTTTGGGACGGTAGGTAGGAATGATCCATTGTGTTAGTAGTTGAGGATGGATAAACATAATTTTGGTTTTCAAAATGATTCGTGAATGTTAATTTATTATATTTTTTATTGTTCTTTGTTTCAGTCAAAGGACATAATGTAACCGTATAATTTTGGGGTAAGGTTGAAATCAATGATGTACTTTATGATAAAAACAAAGTTGTGTTAACGATATTTACATAGGTAAAAATATAATAAATAAGAATCTAATATTTTATTGAAAACGGAGTAACGTGTTCTGTGGATAATTGTAGATTTACCTCGCATAATAACTCTCAAGTAAGTATTCGAAGAGCTTTACAAAAAGAAACCCGCTCCATATAGCTTGGAACCACTGGATCAACACCCTAAGATACTGTGAGATAAAAGATTAGATTTGATCCAACTATATCGCTGGCTTAACTGGTAGCAGGCAGTTATCGAGTTATTGAAATATTTGGGAACGAACAACGAACAAAAAACGAAGGTTTTAGTAAAAAACCGTGTAAGCTTTGACGTGGCGAGTAATTTATGGGTTTTTAGATTAAAGGACGCCTGCGTTCGAATGTGTGCGTGGGAGTCGATTTTTTGTTTAATAATAATACAATTTATTTGGGTGATATTTGTTTTGCTGGTTTGTTGATGAAATTAATAATAATACAATTTATTTGGGTGATATTTGTTTTGCTGGTTTGTTGATGAAATAAATGACTGGGTTGATTCTATGTTTCCGTTTTGAATCTTTCAATTACTGTCTGCTACAACCATCAGAGAAGATTGGTTGCTTTGGAGCTCTTCATTTATTATTTTGATCCTTATTATTTTCTTGTAAAAGTTTTATTGCTTTCTCTTATTCTAAGACTTTTCCGATAAAGAGCTTTTGACCGTGCGGGGGTCGGAAATTATGTCACTGTAGAATCACCTACTACCATTATAACTTAAAGTATTCTGTGTTCTAATTCCATCTTTGGTCTACCTGCATCTGTTAAGCTAAAAAAGTGTGAAAAGGTAACAGACAGAGTTACTGTCGAATTTAATTTGATAGTACTTACGGATTTGCTATTAGAAGCTGTCCAAGTACAGCGAAAAATATTACAAACTTGGCTTGGTTGCTCTTAGTAAAGAACCATAAGCAACAAATCAAGAAATATTATTAGTTATACAATACTAGACCACACACCACACAATACAAGAGCTCATAACTTAACAAAAACACAAAACAAACAGAAACCATTTAATAACTACCCTTAAAAACAAAAACATAAACCACATAGGAAACCCCATAATTTTTAGCGCCATGATTTATTACAAGTATAGTGCCGCGAACATTTGCAATGCGTATGAAGGTAGGTAGCATCCAGTAATTTATTATGGTGGTATTTAATTGAATATTTATGAGAACCGAACTCATAGTTTTTGAGTTAGTTTTGTATGGTATGGTGGCACGATTTGGGTATTATGAGATGTGGGTTGAAATGTTAGAGTATAAAATACATAATCAGCCTGTATGGTTCCCACTGCTGGGACACAGGCTTCCTATATATGCGTGAGAGAGCGCGGCGTAATCCAAGACATGGTCCCAGTGTGGATTAGTGGATGTCACGTACATACCTTCGAATGTTTGGTTCTGGGAAAAGCTGATTTCCTCACGATGTTTCAGAGCAGTGGTAATGAAATAATTTATACAAAATATAATGCCTTTGCTTGGGTGCCTGCCATCACCGTCCATAAGTAGTGCCCGTGATAACTGGGTCTTTACTTCTCTCCTTGACGACAACGTTATTAATTAGAGAGTAAACTTCGCCAGTTGAAGATAGGTAGGTTGGGTGCAAATTTTGTGCGAAAGACCTTAAAAAACGTGTCTGCATGTGGTAAAATAAAAAGATTTCAGTCACACAAACGCATTACGAGCATCGAAATTCTCCAGACTTTTTTTAATGATCTCACACCTTCAAACAAAAGTCACACCACAAAGAAAAATAATTGTGTGTTCAGAGCCATCCCACATTTCCGTACTCACCTACATCAATACAAAAATTTAACACCCGAAGCCCCGTAAAAAATAATTGCACGAGCCCCCTTTCAACCCTCCATCGCTGAGCCCTTTGAACAATCTCATCGACGCATTTCTCCGTCAAATGCCGAGGTTTAATTACGGCAGCCCCCACTTACAGTTTTTCGACAGCATTTTTGACGAAGACAGCGTGACGAACACTGTGTAGGGCACTTGGCACGCCAAATATTTCGGCCCACTTCAGACCACCAGGTCGCGGTGGGAGGGTTAGCAAGGAAAATTCTTCCGATATTTCTGTAGGTTAATGGAAGGTTTCGGGCGGTGTAGACTTTTCTTAAGAGGCTTGAAGAAATGAGAAAAAGCTAGGTACGTATTATTTGGGAGAATGGGCGAGGTTCGTAACAAGAAAGAAATATCTGTGTAGTTTCTAGCTAAAGCCACTTACAAGAGTTTTCCGTTTATGTGTTTTTATATTTTTAAGATGTATCTTCCTTAAGTCTAGTAATCCTTTCAGAATTTTCAGGTTCACAAGTTATACTATAATATCGATAATGTAAATTGTTTTGCTGAACATAGTATTATATTGTTCAATAACTTTGTTTTTTTTTTAAATCCTGTGATAATTAAAACGACTGATCATGATTGTAACTGCAAAAAAATACATCAATACAATCCGCTGACTCTAGTTTAAGCCAAAAACATCTCATAAAAATAAAACCCTAGTCTACAGAATAGCTTCCGCGCTTTGAATAAAATTTTCCTATTTTAATGCTTTTCTGGTATAAATTACCGACTTCCATCTATCGCAGGCTTGTGGCTTTCTCCTTATAATGAAGGAAATTATGCATTTTCTCTGTTATTAGGTCCAGTCAATTAGCACTTCAACGGTTTAATGGAGTTTTTACTGAAATGAAATATAAAGGTAAAAGAATTGCCAGGTACCAGCTGGTGGTGTTGTTATTGAATGTTAATTGTCTTCGATCTTGGAAATTGAGTCACGGAACTCAAATGGATTTGGACAGGACACTGGTGTTTTGTTGTCTAGTGACTATGTGTCTTTCACCTGCACTTGGAGGACTTGAAGAATGCTACAGGCACCGCGATTAGCTTGGCCACCTATTTGGCCCAAGATATCTAATAAGTCGTACATACCATTGATAAGAAAGAAGATGAAGACTAGCGACTGGGAAAAAATTGTTGATCGTCTTGCGAGATGGGTAGGCGAAATTGTTGCCATAGTGGGAATAACCGGGATGAGGGTGGCACAGGAACATGGAAATTGAAACAAGCAAAGCGGCAGTAGGCGACATCATTCTGTAGATGATGGTGATGCCATGGTATCTAGATGTAGATAAAACAAAGAAAAATTCTATTTCTACTAATGGATTGTTGTGGAATGTAATGTAGATGAATTGACTACTGTCTTATTCATCTGGTTTATCATTACAAGATGAGAACAGTAGTTAAGACTCGTAAGTCTCGAATTGTAGTCGAATTAAATCTATGGTAGGTACTCAACTTCTGAAGTTAAATAATATAATATTCATCTTTTTGCATACATGACTTGGCAAACATATTCTTTGCATTGAAACTTCCATAAATAAAAATCAGTTCCATTATGACGAAGCCACGTGTAGGCTTAGGCACTATTCTATACAATTTAAGAACAATCTATACTTGTAGTTTAACAAAAACCATACCCATCTCAAACACTTTCAAAGAAATATGCCATGTTTGCGTATTGCCTTACTTAATTATAGAGCTTTATTTTTAGTACGAAGCCTAGTTTCATTCTAATAATAGACCGACCCTCATATAAGATTTCAGATGGTACGGTAATAATAAATTAGTCAGAATTTCAATAAGATAATGATCGTTATTGGCCAACGTGAGTGTGTGCTACCTACCTACCTACTACCAAAATGGCGAAACAATCAGTTGGTAGACTGGCAGTCAAATGGTAGTCGACATAGAAGCAATTGCTGGAAAGACTAGGTTTGATCATCATCTGATGATGATGTTCAAACCTAGGTCTTATCTCATCTCTATCTATCTTATCAAACTTAGGCCGATGCCTACAGCAGTCCACTGCTGGACATAGGCCTCCTCAATCGCACGCCACTCAACTCGATTCTCAATAACTCTCATCTAATGGTCACCAGCCACCCTGCGAAGATCGTCACTCCACCGAACCCGAGGGCGTCCCACCTTACGTTTGCCGATTTGCACGCTCCACTCAAGAATACGTACGTCTACCCCAACGGTCATCGGTTCTACGGCTAATACGACCGCCCCATTGCCATTGCACTGACTTATTCTGTGAGTTATGACGACAGCTCAGGTTTGATCGCCGTTGACTTATTAAGAGGATTGTTGAGCATCACGTGAATGACCCTCTTACAAAGACAAGGAGGGGTCAGGTTATCCAGAGCACTGACCGCACATGGTCGAATAAAAGGTGAAGATAATAATCACGTTTTAATCTTAGCAAAGCACATCCTATAATTCCAATCCATCCAAGAAATCTAATGTGTTTGGAAGGACCCACGGCGGTCGGAGTGTACGAGTCTTGCCCCCGTAGGCATGACCATCGTAGACAAGGATTTCTTTGACGAAAGAATCGACACAATGACAGATTTCTTTGCACTATCTGTCATTTTGTCGACACAATCTGTCATTTTGTCGATTCTTCCGTCAAAGAAATCCTTGTCTACGATGGTCATGCTACGGGGGCTGGAGTGGAGACCGCGTATGAGCAAGCGTAGCGTTGGATACCTCCCAACTACCAACGATCAGAAATTGGCTGCGACAGACTGAATGTAGAAGGTGGAGGATAAAGTGTTGTGGCGTAGTTTTGGGGACGAATATGGCCAGCAGTGGACTGTGATAGACTAATACTTGATTGAAAGAAATCTCATTCCTAAAGACCACCACAGCAAGAGCATCAGTCACGACATGCAAGCTGTCAACTTTCTTTTGTTCCGTCCTGTTGTATTTATAAATGTGTCATTTTGTATGCACGTCTTGTGTCTGCGACAAATACATATTTTTTCTTTCAAATGTTACTAGTTTGGACCGAAAACCATTATCAACCTAATTCAATACATTTTACGTTAATTAATTAAGTACCAAATTTTATGTTAGCGTGAAAATGTAGTCAATTTAGGAAAACAGGCACCACATTTCAAATAATCTGTAATAGGTGTCTGTTTTCAAAATTGTTGATTGCGCAAATCAGCGTTGGCTTTGTGGTTCGGTTTGTCGTATTGCTGGCTGCTTTAGCTGTAACTACTTTGTCAATGTAGTTATTTTTATTTACAAAAATTTAGGTTTGGACACCATTCGTGTACCTACGGCTCCCTCAAAACCAGCTCATTGGTGTACACACACCGACGTGATCTCTAATTTCCGGAGTTTCTTGCCGGTTCTTCTCCTTCTCTTTGTAGAGACCAACTCAGTAACATAAGTTTTTCAATGCCTATTTAAGTGGTGAAAGCTTCCAACAATAGGGTTCACTGTAATAAAAAAAAATACAGAAAATACCTATTCAGCTTAAGTATTCAAAAACCTATTCCACATTGATATTGTCGTAAACTTTATGAGTTTTTAATAAAAAGTTATTATTAATACACCATCGACACTAATACGTTAACAATGGGATAATAATACCTAATAATATGACAACTGACAAATAATTCTACCTTTCGTTTCGGTGTATTTGATAGCATTTATTCTCACCATAAAATCAATTTTGACAAACAAACACTTGGATATCGATGATGAATACTTTTTTAATTTTAGAGGTTCCGTAGATTTTTTTAGGAGATTTATTTTTTATTTTTAGAGCACCAATCTTGTGCAACTGTAGAAGTGGTTGTCAAGCTATGTAAAATTGAGTTATTCTTAGCAAGCATTATGTTCTATTGTTGATAAAAATAATATGATGCTTAAGAAACGGGAATTACTACAAGTGGAAATTGATGATACAACTCAAACATTTGAGAATAAATCCATCGTAATTGACTTTGCAAGATTATCGAAGCACTACTTGTATTAGAGCAAAGGTTTGAAATGACGAAAAGTATAGTTTGAATAATACAATAAAAGTCACTTCAAGAATCTAGAGAATATTTTAATTGCTTTGAAATATTAAGCCCTTGTTGCTACACTTGTAGAAAATAATAAAGTGAGAGATCACTTTATTATTTTCTCGGATATCTCTCTATCGGATAACACTCAAAGAAACTAGACGAAAATTGAATAGTAAGAAGTCTGTAAATTGTATTGAAACTTTATGCAAAACCGTCAAGTCTTCTTGAAATAAAAATAAGTGTATTTTCTTTAGCAAAAACTCTATAGTTAAGTTAGGAACATGATAAATTGGCACAGTTGTTGAGAGGAAAAATGATGATGAAAATAATACCTAAATACCGAGGCACTCGTGCCAGAATAATTCTTGTTCCTTTGATCTATACCGTCGACGCTATAGAGGACCTAGGTTAACATTATGTACATAACTTTAGTACTAAAATTCCATTCACGGTATATAATGCCGTGTGTCTGCGGAATATCATTTACTGTCTCATATTTTGACATTAAATGATATTACAAAAAGAACTTATGAATTTCTCAGAAAGCTAAACGGCACGCGACATGGCGCATTTTGTCTTTTTTGTCATTCTTATTCAGGATAATAACAAATATTGAATGTTTTTGCAATCAATCTGACAATATGAAATTCTGTCCAGTATGGTTTTTGCCCAATGGTTATGGAAGTTTTACTAGTTATTGAGAATCATGAACTAATAAACCTAAAACTACTTAAAAACTTTCCAAAGGAAAATAACTTTTTATTCATGAAAACAACATCAAAAAATTACTTTCACTACCTTTCAACAGCGCCACAACTATCTTTTGAATAGAACACATTCAATAAAGGAAGATAGTGTTTTCCATTGCGTGCACACTAAAACTCAATTCATTATTAAACCATCTACCAATCTGATCGACCAAACTGGATCGTGTAACCATTAATAACACGCGCACCGTGATAATTAAATACTAAACTCTATCAAGACCACCAAGAAAATCAATTAAACACAACATAATGCCTTTTACGAAACGAAAACGTTTCAATATTTCACCCGCCGACCCCCAAAACGAACAATATACGCATTGTAGATTAAATTTTGAAATGTGTACCCGAAAATATCATGTTTATTACGTATAAACGTCGAATCGCGATGAGTTACGTACGTAATCTAGTAAGAATCGTACCTCGTATAGGTTCGGTCATACGTTAAGTCGTTGATGTATTATAATCTGCTGAAATAAAAACGATTCGTTTATTTTAGGGATCAGCGAGCCGGAATGAGGTTAAGAGATCCATCTTTTCATACATATGAATTATTTCATACGATTTTTTCGTTCGAGGCGAGAAATGTGTAACGCCGATAATAATACCGAGACAGAAAATAATGAAAAGCTATTACCGGGCCATCAGAAAAATACCAAGACTAAATCAAATATTTAATCTCGTGAGATTCTCAAGAGGTTTGTCGAGATGTAACGCAGAAACTACGAAATTGACTTTGGCTGTAATAATAAAAGTGTGTAGAGAGCGTGAAGGATGAATTTCATTTATAAAAGACGAGAAATGCTTTTATTTATTATTGCAGATACGTTATTTTACGCATAAAGAGTGACGTCTAAGCAATAACTTTTAGTTATTACATTCTTGCAAAATTAAAGTTCACATGAAAATGTTATTCATCATTTATCTTTACAAGCTGTTGATCTCACATCAGAGTTTCAACACTTCAAACCACCCCTTAAACCCCTCTAAAAGATCAAAAGACCAACAACATAAATTATTAAACATCCACACCATCACAACCAAAACTACTCATTATTCACTCCTTTCTAAAATCCATTAATAATTAATTTACCGCATTACTAGCCCCGTCAGAACCCACCTGAGCGTTGCCACTCGCGCCAGCCACTCGACCGAGCTGTGCGCGTGACAAAAGCTAATAAAAGCCGGTACAATGACAGTGGAATGTATGAGGGCCCAGTACCGATGTACATTTTAGGTAAGGGCTCGTACAGACATGTATAGTGGATTAGGGGTATATTGAGCAAGGTTAATGGTTTAGGTATCTGTATTGGGTATGGTATATGTGAGGGAAAAAAGGGTTTTTCTTTTTGCCTTGAATTGCTTTGGTGAATTGGAAGACTGTTCTTCATTGTAAGCTTCCGGGTTGACTTGTGCATCGAATATAATATTGTAGGTTTAGTTCTACTTGATAAGTTAGTAGAGGCCCATTTTGAAATCGACGTATTTACGTTACGTTTATACCGCGCGCTCTAGAGCTTCTGTGGTGTGATGTAAGTCTTAACAAGATTCCACGAAATATAACAGATTTAATCTCAGCAACATTTAAGCATGAAAAGTTTAACTTAGTATAATTTTAAGTAGGTAATTATTATGTAGGTATATAACAGGGGCAGTGCCGGATGATATTTTATATCAGCAAACGACTGATGAACTTTACCATGTACAAATTATCATCCCCTATTTAACCGCTGTAGGGTGTTTTTCAGAAATCCTTCCTAATGCTCACCTTCGTTATAAAACTAACACGAGAGCAAATACCTGCATCAATTGGTATGAGCAGTGCGTTGTCTTCACTTAGTCATCATCTTCATCATCTTCCTGCCCTTGTTCCATTCCATTATTATTATATTTTTTTATTTACAACATTCTGTACCTAGTATTTAAGTAAAAGCATCACCTAAGATTGGTTAAGTTATTAATCTAAATTAGTTTTATACCTGCCTTAAGTCTTGCACACAATCCATCCCATTCTTCACTTAGTAAAATCTTTAATTTGCTTAATGTGCTCGAAAATCTTGTCACTGAGTAAGATTATTATAGCAAAAAATGCTGCACATGCGTGATAAAGAAGTTACCAGCTTATATTCTGTTACTTAATTCACTTCACAGCATGCCAGAAGCCATCACGTGGCCCAATAGTCTACCTTGCATGTGCCTTCATCAATACAAAATAGGTCTATTCAGAATTCATAGTCAATTAATTATTGACGATAGATCTCATTAACTACATATCACCAGAAAGCGGTCAAACATAAATATTTATAGATAATTTAATTATTCTCGCTAACTGCGTCTGAACACGCCTTAACATTTAACCTTTTTTCCACTGGCAACAATAACTAACGGAGTGTTGCCATGTTTTTGTCTATATAACTCATTATAAACATTATGGGGTTGTCAGCGATTCTGTTTTTAATGATAATGGTATTTTTTCTTGTACTTTTTTTCTTATGGTAATATTGTAATGATTTGTAGTATGGTTTCTAAAGCGTTTCGAGTTTCGATAAATATGAATTCGGTTTTTGTTTTAGGGGTTGGATTCTTTGAGAATTAATATTGGGTATTGATAAAGTATTGAATCTTGATTGAATGCTATGGAATATTTTTTCAAGAAAACTCGGAAGTCACTTTCAAGAATTATAACCATTTTCCAAGATGAATTTCACGATATTTTTCAACAATCATCCTCTGCCTTGCCTTTCCCCAACTACGTCGGGTCGACTTCCAGTCTAACCGGATCCAGCTGAATATCAGTATTTTACATGGAGCCACTGCCTCTTTTTTAACCATGACATGACCAAACTTCAAAATCAAATACATATGGTTTTAAGTACCCATTACTGAAAACAAAGTACGTAAGATATTATAACAGATATCATATCGTGGTAAATATAGGGCACTGCGTTACTCGAATCATAAATATGGGCTATCAACTGTGTTTAATGCGCGATTTGGATCTTTGGGCCCCATTCGTTGTGTTCATAGCACTTGGTTTTAGGTATATCCGGAGTTTGTGTTAGTACTCTACTATGAGTAAAATAAGTTGTAAAGTTATCTTTGATATCAAACAACTATACTGAATTTGAAGGCACTTAGAATAAGCAACTTTTAGCAGTATGCTATTTCCCCCACTCTTTCCATTTTTCCCGAACCAGCGCGTCAAGCGCAGACCACACCCCGCCAGCTGGCGAGTGAGCGAGCGAGCCGGGCGAGCCTCTTTTCATACTTCGTTTCGGCTCTTTAGGTAGTTCGCGCTGGGAACCAAAGCGTGAAGAGAGGTGAAACGATGCCTCGCCCCGCCATCTCCATCGTGGCCGCGATCCAACTTCATTATGTCAGGGCTCAGGGCACTAGTTTCACAGTTTGTCCGGCATGTGGCAGACATGTCCTGCCCAGTTTCATTTGAGTTAGGCAGCCTTATGAGCCACGTCAGATATATTTGTTTTGGAGCACAGTATGGTGTTTCGAACACGATTCGTGAACTTAACTCCTAGTTAGTATACTGAGCTCGATTGGATTTTAAAATTATTTGGAATAAACCTACCTAGATACCGATTATTAACTACCGAAGAAGACCCCGATGAGACTCGCACGGGCCAGGGAAGCATGGCACAATCGGGAGGAAGCTTGCACTCATCAGTGGATGAACCAAGGCTGCCAATAATGATGATGATTTGGGATAAGGGAAGTTCGGATGCACAACGTTGGGTGATAGGGCTGAAATGATTGGTAATGGATAATGGTGTTTTCATTATTTGCCAGAAACCGACAATAATAAATTAGATCAAACTGATGATGCAAATTTCAGATATCTGGTTATATTATTCGATCGAAAATGAAGCAATTACCTACCTCTAGGCCAAGAAATGCCTTACAAAAGGCCTGACAAAATACACAATTACGTCTTCCTTGGCAGCATATGTGCCTTTGCAAATCGGCCATTTAAAGTCGTATCGTGTAAGTCCGCCCTTAGTAACATATTACATCGTTCAGCGTGAAAAATCTATTTTAATTTGTGTGAAATCGAGTGCATAACTGAACTTACGAGAATCGAATCAAGAATAAGATTGAATCGATTTATTCAGTTCATTTCATATATCATTGCTTCGGAGGTCAGGGGCGCTCGGTGTGAATTACCTTCTGACATTTAAGTTCATCTGGTTATCCCATTCCTTCAGGTATCTTCTTGGAAAAGCGGTGGAATGTTTGGTAAAATTGTGTTTAAAGCCTCGGTTCTCCCAGTAATTTAAAAGGATTTTAAATTAATACGTTTCTTACTTGATTGCAAATCTATTTAACAAAATAGTGAGAAAACAAAAGTCAAGATGGGTTTAACAAGGGAATTGGATGATTTTTTAAAGAAATTTCAAAATTTGGCTTCATGACTCTCGCTCGTGTGATCCACAAACTTAGTAACGCAATGACTTTAGGTGATTTCTTAAAAATGAAAGGCATAAACCAAAAAAAATATAAGTTAGGGGGAATTTTTCTTTCCATAGTTCTAAAATTATGGAAACAAATCAGACGGCACCGCCTTAAGTCGAAGCCTAGACTTTAAACAGCTCATCACACTTCAGAAAAGGTTACGAAATTGACAATTTAATAAATAATTTCTAATCCAAATTTTAGGTACATACTCTGAGAGTACTTGTAAAGTCTAAGAGCTCACAACTAAAAGCTCTTTAATGGAGCTCTGTATTCAATTCTGAGGTCCAAATGAATATTTAATAAATTCCTAAGTAATAATAATTTACATACGCAACTTTGCTCTACATTGTTTTGTTTGAAAATATTATGTAAAGCGTAGAGTGGAGCCTATGTAATGATTTACATCTATGTATTGGTTCTTGGAATAGTCAGAAACGTTTTGCCTGGGAGTTTTGCGATTGCTTCTTTTACAACTCAAGGGAGATGTGAAGTTTTTTGAATGAATATTTTAAGGATTGTCGTCCAAAAATTACCTTTTAACTTTAAGTAACGCAGCTAGATTTAAACTAATATCGAACTTGGCTGTTTAAGAGCCACACGAAACGTGAGCCGAAACACGTAAGCACGATACGATGTCGTCTCATCGTGCTGCGATGCTATATCGTGTCTTGGAAATCTTCGATATGCATCGGAAAAAATCGAGACACGACCTCCCATTGTGGCATGATACACACCACGACGCCGATTGTGTACCGGCTAAAATTATCACAATTATATCATTTACCATCCATCATTTAGTTTTATCACTTGAATAATGGAAAAACAAAAGATCTCTTCTCATACTCTTCTAATATCATAGTCTTCTAAGAAGTAACGAAACATTACATTTGACACTTGAACAGGTTTTCTCACTAACTCCAATATTATGAATACGACAAGTGTTTTCATTTTAACTTATGGACCATTTAAAAGGGCCGAGCGGAAACAGGCACATTTGCATAAATACAAGCTCCGGTAACGATGTGTGACTAACTGTAAATGATAATTATCTCAAGTAAACGATGTTTCCATCACCTACTGTATATTTGATTGATAGGTTGTCATTATTATAGTTATTATGTTTGTATTAGATTGATGCTGAACAGTTAATGTTACATGTAAGTCATATTAACCCGTAATAATCTTAATATATAAAAATCACGTGTCACTATTTTCGTACACGCTTATCTCCGAAACCACTCCACCGATTTTAATGAAATTTTGTGTGTGTATGGCTGGTTCTAGCTTGAAATATAATATGAGGAGTGACTGACTATCTGACCCCTAAATACCCTTTGATAAGTCTTACTAGTGTCCGACTTCCAGGCTTCTGACTATGCCTGTAGAACGACTGTCAAAGATCTACAAATGACAGCCGGGACCTGCTTAACGTGATTTCAGAGGCACGAGAGGGGGAAGGTTGGTGTGTAATGGGTGGCCCCATCCACGGACAAACCTAGGCAAGTTCGGCTTAACCTAAAGATCGACCCAAGCGGCTTATTTAGCCACGGGCTCCTTTTCTGCAACGACTTTTAACAATTTAACGTCATTTACTCTGATCGAATGTAACTTATACTCTCAGGTATCTACATACCTACTACATACACGTTGGGCAAAATTTGTGTACCTAAGTAGGTCACTGACACGAAAAGAGCAACAAGTAGGCTGTAATCTTCATCTTGATCGAATCTTATGTAATCAACTACCGACCAGTGGCGTTTAGTGCAACTAATTAAGCACATCACCTAACATTTCATTAAAACATCTAAGTCAAGCAATCAAAAACACGGCTAATACGGCTGCTCACCACACGTTGCTTATAAACAGCTTCGAAATTAAAAGCCTGTATACTAATCAATTTCACCAACACGTCACACAGGTTCCAATACCTCTCAAATGAGTTAGAAAATCACTATAATTAAACATTAACATTATAATTGGTGCACTGGAGCAGAATGTTGATGATTATCGCTAAAAATCATGATATTATCCAGGCAATGCGCCCACGCGTCGGTTGATTGATTGCACGTTAAAATATTGTAATTTCGGGCTCAGTGCGCGGAGTAAATTGACGAAAGATAGATGTGATATGATGACGGTATACATAATATATATACATGAATTTATGGATCAATAAACGCGTGATTGCGTGTTTCAGGGTCATGGACTATGTATTATTTTGGTTACGCTTTTACAAGTATTGTTTATGCACAGGCCGGTGCACAACTAGTCTTCTCAAGGGTTATTTATTAAAACTTTATGCACAATTATAAAAAAAAAACACTGTACAAAGGCGGAACCAGTCAGTGATGCAGAGACAAAACATAGTAGGTGCAAAACATAGTAGCATAACAGAAAATGTCTAGTCTAAATAGAATACAACGATAAATACATACATACAAACAAAATAAAGAGAGAGAAAACTAACAACTAACTGTTACTCAGTAACTGGCGAGTTGTGGATGTGAGATAGAACTGCCGCTTCATGTAAAATACTGGTATTCATCTGCATCTAGTTTGACTGAAGCCGACCCCAACATAGCTAGGAAAATGGTGGGCAGATGACGATGCACAAGAGGGCGTTATTTAAACTTCATCATAACATCAAGACTGGAATTCCCTCAGGATCAGGCATAGGTGTATCACATTTTGGCAGTTATTTTTAAGTCCCATGTATTAGGGGGCGAGCCTATTGCCATCATCCGGGCACAAATCCAGACTGCTACGAGAAATTCCAGAGGGAAAAACCCAATAACACTTTGCCAAGCCTGGGAATTGAACCCAGGACGCAGAGGCATGAGCATGAGGCTCAGCAGTTGCGCTTGCGACCACTAGACCAACGAGGTAGTCACTTATTTTACTTGTTATTTAATCTTCTTGGTGATAATTTGTTCAAATGTAGAGACTTATTTATTTGAGCCATTCTACGTGTCAATTCTAGATAAGAAAGGTATTATTTAATGTAGATAACGAAAGTATTCGTGATTTAATAATATTTATAAAATTGAGGTTAACAAGCATCTGCTCCATCTAACATTCACACTAACATTTTCGTCAGCCGAAGATAAATTTATTTCGATGCAACATCTATCTTTTAACCAAACCAGTTTTTTCAACTTATTTAGGTTGAGTGACCAAGTATAATTAAAAAGCGAGCATCTAATCGAAATTATTGGAATATGCGATGTGGGAAACTAATGAAATGTAAGTCTTTCTGTTTATTTAAGCAGTCATAAATGTTTAAGATTGATTAGATGTTTATTTTGTAGTGTAAATGTTGTTTATTTCTCATGTGAACTGTTCTTATGATTCAGTGTAGTGGTGTTGGGAAATATTTGTAATTGAAGTAGTTTTACTAATTCGTTGTGTTTGTAATCACTGCGATGATAATGTTAAGGCAATGCCATTCGCATTATTATTCATAGTTCCACATCACCACAGTTTTTCAACTAAAGATCACAAGCTTTTGATCGATCCACTTAGCCAAAGTAAGATTTTAATTTTAATCATATTTAGGTAGCGAATGATTCTATGTCACAGTAAGCAAACAAAATTCTTTTATATTTTCACACCAAGGGAACGGTATTATGACTGTAACCAATGGAATCCCAGTCACTAAAGGTATAACTTTTAGTAACATTCGAACGAGTACCTAACTAACTAAGTATATATTGAAAATCCATGATAAGGCGAAAACCCCTAGACGCCTAAAGAACAGTACCTGACCTGCCAGTTATTTTGTGGCACATACATTTTACACTACTGATAACTCACCTGGTTTATCAAGATCACTCAAGAACTCCTCAGTGTCTGTGTAGGCTGTGGTTCTGCCGAAGGCCGCGAGGACCGCTAGCCAGGCCCACGCGGTGCACTTGAGCCTCGGCCTGGACATGGCCTCCAGTGGCCTCGAGTGGCCTCTAAAGGCGTCACTCTGACATCACGCACTACACTGCACTGCACTGCACTTGCACTTAGCACTGGGGTTGGTGGTTACCTGAAAGAAAGAGAGAAATATAAGTATCGGACTTTGAAGGTAAAGAAAGACTCGTGGTTCAGATATCACAGCCGCACGGGTCTATCTTCGAGGTTAAGCAGTGCTGGCCGAGGTCGGTACGTGGATGGGCGACCATCTATCACATATCGAGTTCATTCAGTACCTCGGAAAGCTCGTTAAGCAGATGGCTCTGGCTATCATTTGTAGATCTTTGACAGTTACTCTATAGGCATAGTCCGAAGCCTGAAAGACTGACAACTAGAATTATCAAATGGTATTTAGGGGTCAGATAGTAAGTCACTTCATGTAAAAACTGAAAGTCAGCGACATCTGGTTGGGAAATCTAAGGCGATGTAATGCGTACGGTCAATGTCATTGCATTATTACTTTTATGGCCGAGTGTAGTAAGTATCATTTAACTATTCATAATATTCTTCTCTTTTTTTTTTTAAAAAACATTGCCCTACACTAGGAATTTCCCCTGTATCGTGGGTGCATTTACAAACATTTAAATTCACATACACAAACAGCCAGACCCGGAACAACTATTTGTAGGCCATACAAATATTTGTTCCGTGCGGGAATCGAACCCGCGACACGATTCTTTACTAATAGTTTACCAAAACACAATACACGCGTACAAAATAGTACCCAATGACATAAACTAAAACTCGTGTACAAAATCGGACAGTAGACAATACATAATTCATTAGATTGTCGTTAGAAACAAAAATAGTTTCTTTTCTCGAACATTAAAAGTGGGCACAGTCCAGAAGGTAATTGATTTGATTACTAAAATGGCTTTACACGCATGTTTTGTGTTCAATAATAGATAGGGTAGATAACTTTGAAATCGGAGTTACCGCTGTAAATTGTCTTTTGTTCCTAGAAAATTGGTTTATCGAATTGTATTTCCAGAATCGTTTATGCTCAGAAAGAGAAACCCGCCAAACCTGAACGTTGCTGAATTTGTTGTCATATAAACTAAAATACAAAAACAACAACAAACCAGTAACAAAAGCCGTTCGGGTCGATCTTTAGGTTAAGCCGCGCTTGCCTAGGTTGCTCCGTTGATAGGTGACCACCCATTATATACCGAGTTTCCTCCGTGCATCGGAGAGCACGTTAAGCCGTTGGTTCCGGCTGTCATTTGTAGATCTTTGACAGTCGTTACAGGTAGTGGCCCGAAAGTTCGACAACCAGTCTTACCAGCCCCCTGGTAAGACTGGTTGTCGAACTTTCGTATTACCCAGTACTAACTGGGTTGTGGAGGTCACATAAGCATCCATGTAAAATACTGGTATTTAGCTGAATCCGGTAAGACTGAAAGCCGACCCCAACATAGTTGGGAAAAAGCTAGGCAGATTATGATGCTGACAAAACGAACAAGTCTTCAATATCTTACACTTATATTTTTTCCCTAATTTAGACATTTTCAAACCTTATAAATAAAAATTGTACAGGAAAAAACAATTGAGCAACACAATATTGAAGTATTGTAACTCAAAACTTGGAGTTTTCTAAGTTCAAAAGCTTCGTGAAAGGGGAGAGTTTACGCAATATTTTTGTTATGTTTTTCCTCGTGGATTCTGAAATGTTACTCAACCCTTACAAGAGAAAGGTTAAGAAATATAGCCTACTTATATAAAGTTATCGAGGAGTAGTAAGAGTTGGCAGTCCTACCTACCCATTTTCTCCAAACCTTTGTATTTCCAATCTGAGGCCCTTCAAAGAGGATTGAAAAGATTTCTCTTCTGAAGATTTGATGTGTTGACATCAACAAGTGATTGTCATTTAACAATAAACCAGTTGAATGAAATCGAATATTCTCCGTCGTTTGTTCAGGAGTCTAGGACTATTTTGGGAGTGAAATGGTTTGCCAATGGCTGCCAATCTTCACACAAATTGGGGGAATGTGTGGAGTAGAAGGATTGACTGCCATGGTGATTTATAAATGAGATATTTTTGGAAGCTTGGCGTTGGATTTGGCACGGCTAACTATGTGGTTTACTGATGAGACGGACTTTTGTTGCTTAAATTTTTGGTCAAACTGGTATAGATAGACAGATATTTCAGTACATTATTTTGTCAGGTGTCCGGAGCCTAGTCCTCAATTTTTCTGTAACATGTTTGATCGAAGCCATAGCTTCGATGTAGCAGAAAAATGTTCACAGCTTCAATGAAGTGTACTTCTTTATCTGCTGTTACTATTTTATTCATCATTTTATTTAATCTTTTAAGTAGAATATTCTGTAAAATATTATGCAAGAATTTTCCTCATTCAACGATTTCATTGGAATAGTACTTATATTTTTTATTTATCGAATAAATGGAAACTTGTATTGCAATTCATATTGATGAAGTTGAAAATAAGAAAGTGTTCTAAGAAATTTAAATGAGAAAATGTGTAATTATTAAAATTTATTACATCATTATAACATCATGCCTGTAATCCCCGAAAGGTTAGGCAGAGGTGTACCCAATTATAGTACACCCACCCACATTTCGCCAGTTCTAAGTCCCATGTCTTTAGTTATTTTAACCTCAAATATTTTTTATAACAGAATAAAGAGCGGTCTAAGATTACCTATCATCATCATCATCATTTCAGCCGAAAGACGTCCACTGCTGGACATAGGCCTCCCCAAGGGGGGTTTTGCCATAATCGCCACGCTTGGCAGGCGGGTTGGCGATCGCAGTATGTTTGTTATAAAAATCACAGAGAACGCTGCTGCCCATTCTCTGGTAAGTCCCTTAGTCGCCTCTTACCGATCGCCGATTACCTATGAATAGATTTTTTTTTGATTTGTTACTATTATGTGACATGCGATTTGAAGACATGTAACATCCACCAGACCGCATAGACCCCGCGTGGTGGATTACGGTCTTCTAAGGAGGCAGCCTGAATACCAGCAGTGGGACATTATAGGCTGGGATATTCATGTTATGCCAGTGAGATTCGTTCTTTTGAGTGTGTAAATCTTAGAATTTCTTAGAAAAAATCTTGGGATTCTCCATTAGGCAAACTCATTTTTAAGCAAATTGACCCTACGTCGATGAGCCTATAGTCGTTCATTTTGTTCAACCATACAACTGTTGCATGGTAACACTCGAAGAATGACAGCAGTGACCATTAAAGTTGGTAGTGAATTTACTGAACAATAATGTTCTCTGATTTTACATTCTAGATGTACCTACGACTACCTATGTATGTAAATCCCCACAATAAACAACAGAGATAAAGTTATTTAAATCCCAAGCTACTTATTATTAGCACCGTCGTCAAAACATGCAAATATTCGTCCGTTGGACCCGAAATGAAGCCATTGGAGGACGCACGGTCTTGCCGACGCCATTTGTATTCCTGACCACACACACCTCGCAGGGCTACCAACCAACACGTTAAAACATTCGGATATTACAGTTTACCAACTGACGTAAACCCAAAAAAACAAAACACAACTTCTGGAACAACTTTCGAAATTCCGCAGGACTTTTAAATTGCAAGAACTGGAAATGGATCCCTAAAAGCGAGCTCCGCAGTTGTTGTTGAGTTTGCCCATCATTTTTAAAATCTGGACAATACAAATGAATTGCCAGATGGTAGCCCTGTTGTGTTGAGATGGGTACAGTATACAGGGTGTACCCTTGTCATTTAAAGTCTCCCACACACCCTATATTTTTTTACGAACTAATGAGAGACGGTCAGTGTATTCTCGTAATAAAGAAAGCCTTTAAATTACCAAATGGTCTAGACACGTTGACTGAGTGCTTTTTTGTAAATTGAACTTTTAGGTATTTTTTTCTGGAGTCACGACAGACGTAGAATTTATGTCTTAGTACCTAACTCAGTCTTTTGTTTGTTAGGTTTTGCTGAGAATGTAGCTCTTTACAATTGTGTGAAAGTGATTTTATTCGACGATCTTTCGTACATTATTAAACGTCCTGTATTTTTTGTTATCGAAACGAGCCACCGCACACAGGATGAATGGAAAGCTTATTTAGGTAAATAGTAAAGATCTATTTACAAAATTATTCAAGAAAAGGGGTGGAGGGGGTGTTAAAATTCATAAAACGTGCGGAATCCACGCGGCGAAAGTAGTACTTTTTAAGGTAAATAATAATGATTGATCATCTTGGTAATTTTGCGAAATCTGCGCAGAAGAATGCGCAAGCAAAAGCTTTGTAATAAATGAATGTAATTTACTTTTTTGTCTATTGCACTATTACTTGGCTCATATTTTTTCTTCTTTCCGACACAAACCTCGCTAAGTACAAATAAAGATGCGCGTTATTTCGTAAATATGAGCTCAGCCTATTCCTTCATACACATAACGATTATTGTCTCATATAACGCAAAGAGACTTATCTATCCTATAACACTGCTCATATCACATAATAAAGAGCTTCATAAAACCAAACGAATGAGAACCAAGTCTCATATTGAATTTTCATATAACATCACGCCTGTAATCCCCGAAGGGATACGCAGAGGTAAACCTGCAGTTGACCTACATTTCGCCAGTTATGTTTAAGTTCTATGATATAGGGGGCGAGCATAATGCCATCAACTAGGCCAATTACTTTTAAATGTCATGTAAGATTTGGGCCTGGTTGATGGCTCACCTCAGCTATCAACCGA
The DNA here is from genome assembly GCA_905163415.1 of Noctua fimbriata. NCBI lineage: Eukaryota > Metazoa > Arthropoda > Insecta > Lepidoptera > Noctuidae > Noctua > Noctua fimbriata. The sequence goes on from LR990936.1 coordinate 1,284,633, forward strand.
ACAGTCCCGCATCCAGGGCTGCGGCAGTATTCGAAAGAGATACCACGGCCCTGGAATACAAAGGGCAAAGAAGGAACACATTTAGTCAGTAGAAGTCTGACACTCCCTTCCGCTCCGCCCAGAGCGGGGGGGGGGGGGGAAGAAAAAGCTATCAACCGGGCACAAATTCAAATTCCATACTGCTACTGAGAATTCCTAAAAGAAAAACTCAATAACACTTTGCACGACTTTGGAATCGAACCTAGAAATCATACTCAGCAGTAGCACTTGTGACTACAGACCAACAAGGCAGTCAAATAATAAATAAACCTCATAACGCCAAACGAAAGCGAAGCAAGTCCTATATTGAATTTTCATATTCAAAGTAATTTAATATCAAGTTAATAAACTCTTAACATAGGTAAGTGATATTTAAATTTTAAAACAGTTACCACTGAAGAAACCGAATAATATTAGCTGACATTAAAATGAGGTGCAAAAAGTTCATTCTTATTCAGGGGTCGGTTGGCGAGAGTTCCGCGGCACTGTGCGAGTGGTGGTGGCACAGTGGGGGCTGTGCTATGGGTAACGTTGAAGTGTTTTAGGTGTACGCAATAAAATATACAGGATGTAAACAGACCCTTCACGAAGCCGTCAACCAAGCATTCTGTATATCAAACTAAGTAACTTTACGTAAAAATTATTGCTAGGAAACGATTTTTTTGGAGTCGTTGATTGTCCCAAGAGATAGTACTACCGGAACAAAAAGTATCTTATCTGTTAAAAAAGGTTATTAACTACTGTGTACCATACTTCATCCAAATCTGTTTAGTAGTTTTTGCGTAAAAGAGTAACAAACATCCATTCATCCATCTACCCTCACAAACTTTCGCATTTATAATAGTAGTAAGAAGTAATATTACTGCCTGCGGATTAGCTCACGCTGAGGTCGGAAATTGTAATCCCTCAAAAACACACTACCGGGTAAAAAGTATCATAATATCCTACAGCTCATGGTCTACCTTTATGAAATTTCGTCGAAATCCGATTACCTGAATGGTACACCGACATAATGTAACTTTCGCATTTATGGTTTTTTTTACTCTTTCACTAGAATCAGTATAGATTTATTTCCATAAGGATATGAACAAAAACTATCATAAACTTATACTGTCACTTACGGGATATCTTCTGTGTTTGATAATTATTTTGAGCTCCCGATATTCAGTCATCCCGCGATCATGGCGGTTGCAACGTCGAGATATCGGGAGCAGCAATCACGGAAGAAATCCCGTAAGTGACAGTATAAGTTTAGTTTTAAACCGTGAAAGCTTAAAACAGTGTTTAAAAACTATCACATTATGACAGAATTTATAGTCATGGTTTCCGGAAATAAGTTTGTACCAATTCTATTAAAAGATTAAAAAAACAGCATTTCGATGTTCCATTATCTCATAAATCTACAAACAAAACAGCAGGATTAAAAAATATGACACGAAAACATTTATACACATTCAATATGCATAAAGTAATAAAAAATCGCTCACTCACAGCTATGGTATCGCTCACCACTGAAGCCACCTTTACAATAGCGGCATACATATTAATTTAACAGCCTTTAAAATGATTTACTGCGCTATATTTTCACTAAAATTAAGGGTTTCATACCAAAATGCTTGGAAGTCAGCATAATCGTAACCTATTGTAAAATTAAGGCAACATAATCTAAATCATTTTTATTGCTCAGTCCGACTCAATTTTACGTACAATAAAGTTTTGTTATAAAACGAGTAAGTTATAATAAGTTTACCTGTAACGTTTGCTAGTTCTCGTAAAAATATATTATTTTAGGATACCTGGTCTACGAAAATGGTATAATATTATGTGGTTTATGAGGTCGGTAACTGGTTTTGTGGAAGTTCGGATTTCTTCCAGTAAAAGGTATTGATATTGTGGTTCGAGTTGAATGTAGCGTTGAAACCTATTTATTGAAACTAGGTCAGGTATTGAAATGACCCGTTTTAGATCATTTCGGTGTGTATTAAACTTCTCAACATTGCCGGCGTTTATATTAGCCGGAGTGAAAGTTTTGAACGGTGTTTAAAAGCAAATTCATGAACGATTCAGTGGAATATTTGGCAATGGATATTCATGCCAGCTATTCTGAAACAGTAGTATTTACGGAAGCAATTTAACTGATAGGAATACGAGGCACGTAGATTGTTATTGTAATGACTGTAAAGCTATTTTTTTTTGCCAATTGCTTCTTGACGCTAAAGTTAACATCTATCATTGCTAACATCTTTACATAGTATAAAACAAAGTCGTTCTTGCTGTTTGTACGCTTAGATCTTTTAAATTACCCAACGGATTTTAATGCAGTTTTCAGCAATAGATAGAGTGATCGCTAGTAATACATATATTGCTTTTTGTCTCGGCCCAACTGATGTCAGAATTAGATGGTTATTGATTATAGTTAGATGAGCCTACCAGCATAATATATGTGATTTAAAGAGTGATGAATATGAATGTTGATGGATTTAGAGAGAGAGGAAGGCCAAAGAAAAGACGGATGGATTGTGTGAGGATAATATGAAAAGAAAAAGGTGTAAAAGGAGAAAAGAAGAACTAAACGTGTTGCGCCGACCCCAGGTACCTAATATGGGAGAGAGCAGGAAGACGATGAGTTTTCCATCAAAAGTAATTTTATCTCTTTCTTCAGCACAAACTATCTGAAATCAAACATTTACCGCATTAACTCATCTCTCCCACTGTACTTAAGTCCTTAGGCATAAATACACTGACATAATGTATGCAAAATGTAGTAAAACAGACGTCGCCGCATATATTATTGTTTCAGTTCTGTTCTATTTATGTTCATGCTCTACAAAGTGCTAGAGCTTGCATTAAATGGGTGAGCAGGGATGTAGCTGCTTGCTTATTAATGTATAGTGTTAGTTTGACTAAACTAAGGCAGGGTATTATGTGGTAAGATTTGTAACCTAGGAGAAATACATCACTATTTTTAATTAGTACAAAAAATGGAGCTCTATCCGTACCCGTTACTGATCATATTTGTGTGTCAAAAAAACGACATCCCAAAATTGTCCACGAAAATTTGTCTTAACTGGTAAATTCATAATTGAATCATTCATTCATAACAATTACCACTAGAAAATACTACTCGCAGTGCTTTTCCATTCCTGTCGCCATTCATAGGTCCCGGCAAACTATATTTCCATAAATTGAGTGACATTTTGGGATATCAACAAACGCTTTTAACTTTGCTGTTTATGAATATTATTTATTGAGACTTTACATATATAATAACAAGACCTTCTGTAATAAGCCCTGCAAGTATTTGTACTAACTAAAAAATAGTGGTGTATAGCATGAAATACCTGAAGGTTTTAGGCGAAGGTGTACCTTCACCGGTTAGATTTAAGTCCCATGTAATAGAAGCAAACCTATTGCCATCAGCTGGGCACAAATTCAGACTCCGTGGCTGTAACAGAAATTCCTGATAGAAAACCCCAAAACATTTTGCCCGACCAGGGAATCGAACCCAGGATCTCATGCACATCAGTCGCGGTTATGACCACTAGACTACCGATGCAATCAGTTTCAAATAAAACTTTGATCGCTATTAGTAGATATCACCCACCACATACCTACCTCAAATAAAATATGCTTCTATTTATACAAAGGTAAAGAGTAAACGTTTTTATCTCGGTTTAGAATTTCATTACTCATATTTAAGGAGCTGAAATCTCATTCTTTTGATGTGGTGTGGGTGTTATTAATAAGGTTGGGATCAAATTTGATTTAAGATATAATACTTAACCTAATAACTTTTTGTAGACGAATGTAATGAAAACATTATGATCACCACTTACATATTATCATAACATTATTCCTTGTATTAACGTAGGTATGTTCACGCAATTTATTTTAAGTTGTTAGCCTTTTAGGCTAATCCAATGTGGTGATTAGGTAGAGGCTAAGTCGGTCCTAAAGTAATAATAGTTATTAGCCTGTAGTTTGGGTTCCGAGGAATTATAGTTCAAGGTTTGGTCTAGCCTAGACTATAATAAGGCTTGAAATATTTTTCTAGGTTAGTGTCTTTTAATAATAATAGGTCTTTAACTATGAAATTGCCGTTCTTTTCTCATATTGGGGTATTCCTCAAAGTGCAACTATTTTTAAGCCCAACCAACTAAGCGCAACTAAATTATTCCTCGAAGCGCAACCATTAGTTGCGCTTACAAATTCAAAATAAAAATAATATATGATTATTCCTCAAAGCGCAACTATGATGAAAAATAGAGAGGGGTATGATTGATTCATTATTATTTTTTTAAGCATGATGCGCTTCGAGGAATAATTTAGTTGCGCTTAGTTGGCTGCGCTTAAAAATAGTTGCGCTTTGAGGAATACCACCTCACATTTTGTTCTGTTTTTAACTTTATCGTATAGTTATATTTTTTTCCAAACTCCACTTTTATTTGATTAATTATAAAATTACGTACCTTTTAGAGTTTAAAAACCGTTCTAGTAATTGCATATTACCTCATAGGGTAGTGTGTCAAAACACCTGTTTCAATGTGCCGTCGGTTGCACTACTTCAAGAAGGTATATTTTTGTCATAGACTATGTTTTGAGAATTTAAGAAAAGTACTGTAGCGCAGCTTTACATCATCTGTTCAGACGATTCCAAGAAAATTTAAAAAAATGTTAGTGTGGAAATATCACTTTTCACGAAATCGTCCATACAAATCGGCAGTTTCATACTTTAACCCCTAACATTACATACCATTATGGTTTATAGTAATCCTTTACCTAAAAATCAAGCTTGAGTTCAATCTTTGAAAATATATGTCAGCACTTTTGGGGCCACCCACTTTTCGTGACAAAAGGATAAGTTAAATCTATAAACAAACTAACTCAAATAAAATATATCTTAATAGATAGTCCAATAACGAATCCCATTCATAAGCAACTTTCTACACAATCATAATAAAATTGGAATCCGGTTTGGAATCCAGTGGTCCAGCTATGTAAAAAGCGAAAAAGTGCGGAAAAAAGTTCGCGAGCGGACACAGTGAGTTTCGTATGTCGGGAACAGAATCGAGTTGCGAGTGACAGTGGTAGCGGTACTGAGTGCAAAAAACGAACAAGAAAGAGGGTAGACCGATTTGTCTGCTCATAAACACCCACCCGCAATAACTTCAGTTTATCCGTGATCATGGTGCTTGCAACAGCGCCGAAATATCGGGAACTCAACAAAAATAGTAAACATGGTAAATATCCCGTTTCCTGTAGTAATAAATATAGTTTATAGCCTCACGAATAATGTATCTTTAGCGATATAAGTTTTTAAACTATCATAGTCACTAACATTATCATTAACACTAGAAACGGGATATTTACCATGTTAACTGATTTGTTTGAGTTCCCGATAACAAACACAAAACAAATCAGTGAACATAGTAAATATCCCGTTTCTAGTGTTAATGATAATGTATCTTTCTATCATTGAAAGTAAAAGTGGAATTTTTTAGAATTGGATCATTCGGTCTGGAGATTTACCGCTACAAACTTACAAACAAATACGTCTTTATAATATGAGTATAGATTAATAATTATCGCGAATTTAGATTTTCGAGAAAAACAAATATTTTTTTTGACACCCTTAGATTGTACCTACCTATTTGATTATTTTATGTTGCGGCTAAGTTCTGGTTTATATCACGTTAACTAACAGCCAGGTCAGGCTCAAAAGTAAAATGCAATATCTGTATTTATTTGTGCTTTAAGTTAGTTAGAAACAGACATAAAGTAGATAGATTTTTTTTTTCCTTTGAAAAGACCACTGGTCTATGGAGATAAAACCCTAGAGTGTGAGGTTTTAACCTCTCGAAAACCACCCCGGTGGTCGCAATCCGCACATGAGAGAGGGAACCGTTTAAACCGGAAAACTATTTAAATTTTATTTAGCACGTAAATAACAAGTGTTAAAATGTAAATAAATCAAGGGTAAAGAGCTAGGTATTTTACTTTATCTATGGGTCTAAAGATTTCATTTTGTGGAATTAAATTAGTTACGATAGTGAAAAAAAAAACCGATACGAATAACCATTTATGATGTAAATAACTTTCTACGAAATTCAACCCCCAATTTATCTTCTACCATTACACCCCCACATACTAACTCATCCCAAACATTTAAAACACAAGCAAAATAATTTCCCTAACATGGTCCACATAGCCATTAATTATTCACGTTCATACATAATTTATATGTAATTATTCTGTACAATGTTATTTTATCGGTGAGGAAACACTACTGGAAGACTTGTGTTTGCCGAGTCTATTAATGTATGAATAATTAATTAATGTTTGGGAAATAAATACTTGAGATCAGCTTTTTAGTATGCCATACAAGTTTATGATCTGTCGGAGCTGAACAAATTCTTCCGAGTGTGAAATGTGCCTAGTTCGCGCTCTTTGTTTGTTCTCTGGCTTGTTTGCTTCAAGAACAAGTGGTGTTGTAGCAGCACCGTAGTGATATGAGGGCAGTGCTGTGGTGGTCCAGTAATAACGGACTACTGTAAGAGTTGATTGTCGCTAGCTCGAAGTCAAGCAGGCATACCTTACCTATAAAGGGCTAAAAAGAAAAGGGTGTAAAGGGTGTTCTTCATCCCCCATAGAAAAGGGAGGTCAGACTGAACAGACTGGTATTGTGTATGGTGGGCTACTGCCCGACCGTAATTGTTGTCGGGTTTTTCTTTATAGTCACTGCTATAACTGCGTGATTTAGGATTTTTGATGTTAAAAATTGCTCTAAGCTTTCACAGTTCAAAACTAAACTTATACTGGCACTTACGGAATATGTTCCGTGATTGGGAGCTCAAAATAATCAATAATCACGGAAGATATCCCGTAAGTGACAGTATAAGTTTAGTTTTTTTATGATAGTTCTTCATTTGTGTCAGAGATAGCGCTGTAGTACTTTTTGTAGTGTAGCATCACCTACTTAACTTGAAGAAAGTCACCGTGAAAACAACGCCATGTCCGAGCAGTCATTTGAAGACATGGACGTCAGTGGTGAGACATTACCTTACCACAAAGACAGATTACGTCAGCCGTAGGCTCGGCTCTGATAAACTTACCTTCTCCAATATTTTTTTACCTAAAAAATATCTCATTTATCTACGTTTAACCTCTAATAAGAAAATCCAGAGCGGATAGAAACACAAGCTAATAAAAATGTATGCCCATCTACATACGTCTGATATGAAGGCAATCAATAAAACCGCTTCACTAGAAGACAAATAAATGTTTTCAACCCCTGGAAGGCCCAAAAAAATAAAATTATACAAACTGCACAAATGTTTCAGAGTCAACCCTAAGATAAATGGTGTAATCTTCTTTATCGCAACGAAAAACTCTGAACGATAACAAAGAAAAAAAAAGATTTTAAAAGACCATAATTCACTGACTCCGCCCAGGAACCCTTTTTGGGGAGAGTGGGGTAAAACGGTATAGATGCGGTATTTCCATTGTGTTTACATCAGTTCCAAGGAAATTGGGATAAGCATCGGTTGGGTACTCAAAGTTGGGCGGCTCGGAATATAAAATATTGCTGCATTGCATACGTAGGCAGAGCTGGTTATGTAAAAGTTCTGTATAAGCGATTTTTTGAGTTATCTTCAGTTATAGTTTGTGCTATATAAACACGTGCAATGTATTTTACTGCTTGCGCAATATCAAAAATTAAATGTAACTTGTTGTTTCTTTTAGCTAGGTTTGAATTTGCGATGAAAATGTTTATATCTTTAATTAATAATTTACCTGCCGACTTCAGCTGGACATATAAAACTGCGAAATCCAAACTTTAAAAACACTCCATAAATCAAAAACACGATAGTTAAAAACCAATTAAGTGCGACAGAAACCTCGTGGCGAAAACTTTTATAGCGTTGAGAACACTTCCCTACACCCATTACTTTATATCCATTTCGCCTTTGTTTACTCTTGCTTCGGAAATAAGGCCGTAGATAAAACAGCTATGAGCGCAGTATAAATCATACTGGTTCAATTATACCCCTCTCACTCACAGTATATGAGGCTCCTTTATATCCGTAAATCATTTTCACGACTTTATCAGTATTATTTTCTGCTGTATGCTGATGGAGAGGCTGGGTGCTAATAGTTGAAGATTATGTGATAAAAATGAAGAACTGTGTCTTGAGATTACGAATAAAATCGTGATAAACGGCATAACGTCTACATAACATAACGTCACGGATGTTACCCCAAAGGTCATGCAGAGGTGTACCTGTTGGACAAAACGCATGCATCGGGCGATCGAGTCGTGAGCCGTGCTATGCGATTATCGCTTTAATGGTGAGCATGCGGAAGTTTGACCGATAATACCTATAGTTTACCGAAGATTTCTCAGTAGAAGGGGCGCGCCTATTGTCATCAATCAATCCGCAACAATTTCAAACTAAAATTTAAAAAAAAAAAGAAATACCTAAAAATGGAAACCCAGGGCTTCACACGCTTAGCAGGATTACCTATGACTCTAGCCCAACGCGACAGTTAAAATGTTTGTTCGATTAAAATGCCTATTAGCATATATTTTTTTAAATTAATCGTACATGTTACATACGGTCGTGTAGATTCATTAGAAATGTTCAACAGTAATCGTTTTAATGACTGGATGACCGTGAATGGCTATGAGACTAGACATAGGGAGATCGAAGAAACAATCGATGGAATTGTGTGAAAGATGATAGGGTTAAAAAGGACGTGACTACTTCTTTAGTATTCATGTGGTTAACCTGGTAAAATACGCATAAATTCATCGGTTACTACTGAGATGCCAGCTAATAAAACTGTGTAGAAATAGAAGACATGCTAGAACCCAAAGGATACGAACTCACTGTCACGTGCCATGGCGAAGGCATCAAGCACGCTGTGCGGCCAGAAGATGCGGAAATTCTAAAAACATTCACTTCGCTTCGCTCAAGGCGTTAAGCAAGCCACCTATCAGTGTGTTCGTACCCAAATATTGAAAGTTGAAGATGATTCTCTCATCGATGAGAAAAACCCAACAGAATTTCTTAAAGAAAGGGTGACCTTGTTCCTCAAAGTAAAGCAAGAAAGTCTAAGTGGCATGACTTAACGCAAAGTGTACTACAGTTCAGGAAAGTAATTAAGCTAAATGTTATCGCAGTACTTTCTATTGTCTTGAATAGTTATAGGTTCGGAGTTAAGTTTTCTTAGGAGTTCAGCCGTTAGTTTGAGACCAGTGAGGTGCTTTTCAGTGATATTATGTAGATAAGAGAGGATGTAAAAAGTTACTTTGTTGAACAGTAGAATTAGAACTTCATAATCACACCTTTTCGCCAGTTTTATTAGTATCATAAAATTACTACGACAGAACTTTAAAACACGCCTGTAATTCCCGAAGAACAGTCACATTTCGCCAGTTGTTTGAGTCCTATGTAGTAGGGGAGCGTCTATTGCCATTAACCAGGCACCAATTATAAAATTCTTACCTTAAAAAAGTCATCAATCACTCCCCATGATTAATATTGACGTAATTCTTCCCTCCAATCAGATTTAAGTCCATCGTTTCCGATACCACTTAAGCAAAATTGATTTCTAAATGATCCGATGACAACCGTCAACCCTTCAAACACTTAGGATACTCAGGAACCGATACCGTATCTCAAAATTGAATTTCTTAATTGCCTATCCTCTACAGAGAAAATACTTTGATGAAGTTCGCTCCTTTCGGTCAACGGGGAGGTTTCGTGAAATTTCATTAATATTTTTTTGCCCTCGAAACCACAGGGTTGGGCCGAAAGTTTTTTAATCTTGCCTGAGGTCGTCTGCCCCGTGAATTACATTTACCTTGGGCTCACGAACGGTTAATGTTTTTCGCTGTTTCGTTTAAACCTGGGATTGGAATGTTGGGCCAGTGAATTGATTTGAATTTTCGTATGATACTTTTAGGGTTATGGAATTCCACGTGTTAAATTGTTTTGAAACTTTATGAGGGATGAAAATGTCGGTGACAATATAAGTTATAATTAAATTCTCTCTTCATTTCGGGATGAAAATAATTGAAGATAAAATAAAGAACAAGGAGCAAGTACAAAAACATAGCAATGAGAGCAAAGGTGTTGGTATATGACTTGATAATAATAACCTGAATCAAGAGTGTGTTATCAAGTTTTTTCAAACAAACAAAGAAATTACAATCTTTGGACCTAAGCAGAATAACAATGTTAACAAGATACATCAATACTATACCAAGAAACAGAAACTATTCGACTAGTAAATAAACCTCACACTTTAAGCCAAACCAGCCCTTATTCATCTAAGCGATAGAAACGATGCTCCAAAGACTAAACCACAACTTAATTCTGGACTAAATAGACTAGACGAGGACTAAGTTTGGCACATAGTGGACTTTGGCATCACTAAACACGGTAACGGTCACTTTTATTAGTGTTTGCTGCCAAATATCATTATATTGCTCTAGTAGGTAAACGGTTTTTGTATTTACGATATTAGGTTTTGACGCTGCTTAGATTAAATTGAAAATTGGGAAATTGAGATTCATAATTTACGCAGTTGGCGCTTGGCGACGACCTATACGCTCAAGCTACACGTGTTTCGTGACAGTGAATTTGAATAAAACAAATTAAAGAAGAAGCTACAAATCTTACCGCGGTGCGGCTAATACGCGCGTGTTGATTGACGCTAGACGATTCGCATGTCACATCGACTGAGGCCGCGAAGTTCGAATATTCCTTTTATCAGTGTCATATTATATGTTGTAGGAATTTCTATGCACTTATTGATACGAATTATCCATAAAATACATTTTTTTTACAAACATTGCCCCACACTAGGAATTTTTCCTGTATCGTGGGTGCGCCTACAAGCATTTAAACTACAAAAAGCCGTTTGCGATACTTTTCTATTTTTGTCTCAATCTATCCTCCACCTACTTATAAATAGATATCGTACCAAAAATAACTATGATCAAAACTTTGTCTGCGAAACCTTTCAAAGATACGTAGGTATACGATACCCACCATCAAATACAGTCTTCAATCCGAACACATAAACAGAATTTTACTACAATCCAGCTCAAAGGCGATAACTCCAAGCAAACCCTAAAAATCAAAGTTATCCCAAGATTGGAACACTAAATATTATCATCCCTGGAGGAAACGACTTGAGAAAAAGGTCGCCGGTCCGTGCACAGAAACTTGAAGGATCTGGGAGATAACATCGTTTGTTATCAACTAGACTTTGTCCGCGGCTTGGCCTTTATATTATTTTGGAATTGTGTTCTGAGATTTCACGTCGTCGCCTTGTTTAGAAATGTGGAGCAGACGTGTTGTCTGGTTCGTGGGAGCGATTAGATTGGTAGCCTCTTTTTGGAACGTTTCAGTACGATACCTATGAAAAAGTTGGGCGCAGTTTGAGAAAAACTCGCTATCTCAAGCAATAATAGCTTGCATAAAGGCATTACTATTGTTACTGTTAGCCTGTGTAATCGCACTGCTGGGTAAAGGCCTCTCCCCATGACTTCCAATCTAGGGCCAATTTGGACCAGAGCACAGTGGTCGTTTGTTTTGTCAAGCTCGTCCCGCAATGATCTAGGTGCATTAAAAAATTTAACAATAATATCGACTGAAAAATGTGATTTTATACAAAACAAAACTATTCTAGTGTACAGTTCAAAATTGTGATGACTCAGGTTATTTCTTCAAGAGACGAAAAACAAACACAAGTAGAAAAATTCAACTTATTTAAAAACAGTATTTCAACAGTCTAGTCCAAGACGTCTCGTACACTATTTAAATAAAAAAATGACTTGTGCAGATAAACAACTCATAAATATTCTGAAGCTCCACTCTCCGCTGTACAGTGTACTCAGCATTGACGACAAACAGACAGACTTCTAACAAATTGTAATAGTGTTGATAGTTGTCGGGGAAAGGGTACAAGGGCCTGGGCTTAGCTCCTTTGGACCGTTCGGTCGGAGATCGATAGATTTGAGACCAGGCGCTGAAAAAAGCTTTCAACAAGACCTTTTATGTGTGAAATAACTAAAAAATGGAAGCTTGGGTTTCATTCCTATGATGATAGTGTTGGAAAGATATTGAGCTTATACAAAAGCAGTGACTTAACTTAACAAGTGTGAAATAGAAAGCTTTCTAGGCCTACACGAGGACCCAAATAACTTAAATAAGTACATGAAAATGGTATCACTGACGCGGTTTTTTTTAAGTTTTTGGAAGGGATATTTTTTTTAAACTGCCGACCCCAAATAAATTGGGATAAGGGCAGGAGAATGAAGACGATGGAAGAGATATTTTCATATAATGAAAAACAGATCATATTCTAATGAATGATTCATTACGATATGATGTGTGGTACCGTGTTAGTCCAAAGAAAAGTTAATGTAGAAAAGTAAATAACGTTTAGTTTTACGAATGTGACTCGATTATAATATGCAAATTAGTATAATTTTGAAACATTCACCAAACTACAAACTTTAAGGCTGCGAACCCGATTGTCAAAAAGAACGAATAAACGTCAAAACTACATTACCGCACTAGTTCATATACTGTAAAACAAAATTTAATAACACTTTTACTAATAGTTATGAGCCCAGCGACGTGAAAATTCAATCTGCAGTTAAATAGCTACCAGGTATAAAATAAAATCTAACAGCGATTTCAAACTAAATTTTAACAGACAAGAAAACTTAATTATAAAATCTGACCTAGAATTTTGAAACTACTAGAAATTTTACAGCAATTTTGCTTGCGTTGCTATGCTTTGTCAAACTAACATTCCTGAAAAAAAGAGGAAAGTTTCATCAGTGCTAGCTCTCTATGTCAACAACATACTGATCAAAATGATGAATGATTATTACGTCCATAGACTGTAATGAACATAATAAAAGCTTGTAAAATACAGCTTTCTAAAACAACAATACAGTGTACGGCGTTTACAAACAAACTCATTAAAATAATTCTGATAAAGGTCCGCACCTCTTAACATCAATGCCTCGGAAGCCGTAGATGTTGCACAAAGTAGGAAAGCTAGTGGAGAAACATCATCAGAGTAATTCTTTAAACCTTGACGTGGACCCCATTGAGAAAACTATGCAAGGAGGAGGAGACATGCTTCAAATGATAAGAAATTTAAATTTACAAAATCCTATTACCTACGCAAAAATTCGATCTCAGTTCACGACAAACCAGCCACAGCTAAACCAATAAGGAAGGAAAATTCAGCAAATTCTTAACGCGCCCCGAAATCTACCCGCGGCCATAACAATATCCCACGTGTCTATAATCTTAAATCTTTAGCAAATTCTCCGGCCATTTTCATTGTGATTCAAGTAGGATATAAAAAAAAACGTAAATTACTTCGTTCGACTAATGCCGACACATCTTTGACGGCAGAAAGAAACTTGAATGGTTTTATGGGAATTTTATGGGGTGCTTCTTATTCTCCAACCTGTTTTATTATGTTAGAAGATGATATACGGATGGTTCTGATAATGGTCGGTTGAAGTTTTTGGCCAAATATGATGGAGTTTGGTGATAGTGTCTTTATGGTGGTTTCTTTGTTGGGTGACGGAAATATGGAGATGTTATTGACGTTTTTTTTCAAGGATTTAGATATTATGAATGTTAATTCACTTTTGGGAATGGATAGCATAAGCATTTCATAATCAGTTTATAACGTTCCCACAGCTGGGGCGTCGTCCTTCTGCCTGTGAGACGGAGTGGGCGAGCGGAATCCAACACGCGAGTCCAGTGTTATCGGATGTGAATTTTAGATAATGGACCTTTTGGTTTACACTTGAATGTTGAGTCTCGTAATTGGGGGTGGATGTTAAAAATATTCTATTGTTTTTCGTCTTCTGAAAGTTGTGCCATAATCTGTACTAATATTATAAAATTTGTTTGTAAATTTGTATGTAGGGGGTAATCTCCGGAACTTATCAGAAAACTCTATTATTCGTGGGTGCTATAGGTTATAAATTATATTTATATCATGCGTCTTAGCCGAGCATCACAATATTTGAGGACGAAGTCGCGGGTAAAGTGCGTTAGTTATAAACAAATAAAGTGTCTCGCATCTTAAACCGCGTAAGTTACGATACCAACCCATCCGAGTACATACGCTCGGATTACGCACAATACGAGTTGCATCCGAGTAGGTTTCCGAATCCACTCGGTCTGAGCATACTCTGATCGTGTCAACTCGGCTTTAGTGTGTAAGCAACTTACGAAAAAATATTGGATCTTTAAAACAAGTAAATCTTAAAATTCTTTAATAACAAAGTAAAAACAGTATGAAAATCTCAAGGATCTTTTAAAATACTATAAAAATGAAGCAAAGACAGGATACATAAAAGAAAATTTAGCCGTTCCAGCTCTTCATTTACGACCAAAGTTCTAAGAGACACTAAATCGTTGACCAAAAACTTTTTTATGGCTTTAGTTGAACACAAAGGTCTCAGATATTTTAATAGTATCATATTAATATACCACGGCTGTTAATTGGCCTAGTGACGGTGATGGGTTTATTAGCTTTAAAGACAAGATGATAGCCTTGGAATGTTAATACCGTATGATGATAATTTTATTATAAAAGTGACAGATTAGTAGATAAGCAGTCGAGTTGAAGAATCTCCTAAAAATACAGAAGATATTAATAAAACACACTCCACAAAAATAGATCCGCGACAATCAGATTAAGATTAACAAAAAAGAGAAAGAAATAAAAAATAATAAACAAGATTGAGAGAAACCTATTAGGATTATAAGATTGGATGGATCAGAAATAAAACCCTCCTCTTTGACAGATTTGAAATATTGGGGAGTAAGTTAGGACAGACATATTTCGGAGAGAGTGCTTTATTAATGCAGTTTTTCTACGTATTTTATTGAGATAGACCAAGTTACACAAATTAAATAACATCACGCCTGTAATCCCCGAAGGGTTAGGCAGAGATGTACCTAATAGTACACCCACATTACGCCAGTATGTTTAAGTCCCATGTAATAGGGGGCAAGCCTATTTCCATCAACCGGTCACAAATCTGGACTCCTTGGCTGCTCCTGATAAACTCTCTGATGGAAAATCCCAATAACACTTTGCCCGACCCGGGAATCGAACCCAGAACCTCATGCTCAGCAGTCGCGCTGTAGTTAAAGTACAGGAAATAAATTACTTCAATTCACGTACAAAATGGCCGGTCTTTGAAAGCGTCACTCCATTAATAAGCCAAAGCGCTTTTCAGTACGTGGCTTGTATTGAAAACTGTCCTTTATTAAACTCCCAACTATATTGGAAAAGCAATACATTTAGAACATTAAATTATGCTTCAAAGCTAGTTGCTTTACAATCATTGCAGATTCATCTAATCTGTTAGACACTAATAACAACCACACGAGTCGATCATAGTTTAAGATACTTTCTTGCCGAGGTGAGTCCGTGGATGGGTGACCATCCATTATAATATATTGAGAAGATTAGATTTAGCGACAAGACCGCCTATTGTGTCACCCTATGTATAGGATGACTGGTAATTAGTGATCGATACTTAAACACGTGATTATACTCATGATATCAAACCAGAACGGCGTCACGCGGCTAACAGCTGATAGGTAACAGGCGCGCCGCGCGAATTTCATACAGCTGTTGTGTTATTGGGAAAAGGGAACAAGTAGATATAAAAAAAAATGTTTCTTTGGGAAAGTTATTTATTAAGTTTTACATTGCAATGATACCTGTAATTTGTATGGTGTGCTAAAGAGGAATGTCTATCTACCCATCGGCACGCACTTTGGTTCCGGATGCAATTAGAAGATCAAGATGCAGTCAGAAACCCGCCACTCTGACAACCACTCTTATCAAGGGGTATCGTATTAACGTTAATAATCGTTGTGGTGTAGATAGGCTAACTACATCCAGATAGACTGGAAGCTTAATGTAATTGGAAAACCGGCCAAATGTTAGTCGGACTCGCTTATGTAGGGCTCCGTACGATCATAGTAGAGCAGCCCCCTTTAATTTAAATTTATTTTTAATTTATTTTTAATTTATTTTTAATTTATTTTTAATTTATTTTTAATTTATTTTTAATTTATTTTTAATTTATTTTTAATTTATTTTTAATTTATTTTTAATATTTCTTGTTATAGCGGCAACTAAATACACATTCTGTGAAAATTTCAACTGTCTACCTATTACGGATCATGAGATAGGTACAGCCAGCTGACAGACAGACGGACGGACGGACGGACAGCGGAGTCTTAGAAATAGGGTTGGTTACCTTTCGGGTATGGAACCCTGAAAAAGCTAGGCAGATGATGATGATGAAGACTAATAAATCAAATTTATTGAAATGTCTTTAACCATTTTATATCACCTTATAAGGTTGCATTTTCTAAAGCTTCGGCCTCCCTATTTTCTAAGCATTCGACCACACCATGAACTAAGCTCTTATCAAAGCGGAAGTTAACGTTATTAATAATACGGGGATGACATAATTTCGCACATTCACAAACTACCCTGCAAACTTTGACAATTTACAACTGCTTGCCCAACTTCGAGGCAACGGTCTCTAATTGTCAGCGACAGCAATTCAGTTCAAGTTGAGGCCTTATGAATGTCAGTCCACCGACAATTGGACCAGCTTTACAAAATACAGGTGAGTAGCAATATTCGGTTCCACGGGTCAGAGAGAAAATAGTTACGTACGGCGATTGGCATTCCTTTGATTTTAGAACGATGAACATTCATTCGCGATGCGAGCATTCGTCCAAGTGATTGTAATTTGTTTGGATTTACGTACGCGAATGAATGTTTGTCGCGTAACAAACGTTCGCCCAACGAATGTTCGCACGGTGTCATTACCGTACATTTGTATGTACGCATTCTAGGTGATCTTCCAGCTGTTTTCGCTATATAGGGCGGATTTCTGTACCTATTCATTATTTGCAAGCTTCGTTCCAAATCCGAGTCCACCCGATTCAGTCGCGATCACTTCCGAAAAATGAAACCGAACAATAGAGGCATCTTTTCATAGCCCACAGGTACGCATCGAGTTGTGAAATCTCATTTTTACTTGCAACGTTGCAAAATGTTATTAAACTAGAGTGGATCAGCAGCAAAAGGTTAGGTAACAACATAAAAGGTTCACAAAGATCCCTGAGTTTTTTATTGTAGTGGTAGAGCCTTTGTTTTGACCGTCTTTTGTTCTTGAATGCTTTGAATGGGAACGATTTTTCAGTTGGGAAAACAAGTGAATTTTTAACGTTGATCGTAATAAAATGTCCGTTGATTAAATCTTTTTGAATTTATTCGATTATGTTAAAAGGTGGAACGACTGATTTTCTGTTTTGTCTGTGATTTTGTTAAAGTGATTTTTAGTTAAGTTTTTGATGAATTTTAGATATGACTGAATCGTTATGGAATTAGTTTTAGATTTTATATTAAGATATTCTGCTTATTTTTTTATAAAGGCATGTTTGGATGATGTTTAAAATTAAATTTTGATTTTTTAGCTGCCCCTAATTAATATTGCTCCGCAATTAATGTAACCAACATATACGTCGACGTTTTAGGTACTTAGTGCGAGTTTTTATACTTTTTCTATTGCGTTAAAAACATAAACTTCGATTAGTACTGAAACTGATATGGCCCTCAGGTCACTTCAATGGGAAAGACTTACAAGTATTCCGTACAAATTGACGTAAGTGAACGTTAACGCGATTGAGTAGGTATAAAAACTCGCGCTAGGCTCTCCGCTTGCAATGGCATCAAGAGAAAATTTAATAAGATATCTTAAAAATGTTTATTGGAAGAGAGGAGCTCGTGGCTAAATAATAACAGCCACTCGGGTCGATCTTTAGGTTAAGCCGTGCTTGCCTAGGTTGGTCTGAGGATGGGTGACCGCCCATTACATACCGAGTTTCTTCCGTGCCTCGGAAAGCACGTTAAGCCGTTGGTCCCGGATTTCATTTGTAGATCTGTGACAGTCGTTAGGTAGTCAGTGACTCAAAAGGCTGACAACCAGTCTTACGAAGGGGTATCGTATTATCCAGTACTAACTGGGTTGTGAAGGTCAGATAGGCAGTCGCTCCATGTAAAATACTGGTATTCAGATGCATCCGGTTAGACTGTAAGCCGAACCCAATATATTTTGGAAAAGACTAGGTAGATGATGAAAGAAAAATTTCTGAGGAACATAATATTTCTATTTTCATGAAATAAAATTTAATACATTTCTCCGAATATCAAGTAAATGCTTGTGTGAGTTAAAATTAAGGTATACATTAGCGCGAAACATCTAGCAAATATCAAACTGAATTAATAAAGCCCAATCCACGTGTTTAATAGAAATACAGTACCTATCTAATACTATAAAATAAATCCTGAAAAAGGAAAAATCAGAAAAGACACCAAACAGTAATAACTCAGGAAAGTCCTTGAAAGAATCCTAATAAAACATTAATAAAATTCGGGGCGACACAATATAATTCTTGGAGACAAACAAGTGTTCTTCCCAAATGAGGTTCTGACCAAAGTTATTAACTGAGACAGTTAGGAGAGTTATTATAAATTAATTTTGACTTTGTTGGTGTATTTTTTTACGCCATGAACAAATAAAATAAAAATTACGTCACAAGATGTGCCAGAAACATTTTAAAAAGTACTTGAACTAAGTTCATCTTCATCGTGAAGCATAATTTACATAAACATTCCATAGCAGCGAAACTAGTCTTATAGGAATTTGGGCAATACGTTTTTGGAGAGATATGACTGACTTTTTAAGTAAGCTACAGCACTGCAAGCATCACACAGTAACACACTGACAGTAGGCCTCATGTCTACCAAAGGCGCAGCTTATAATTTATTAACTTCACATCTATCGGGTTCACAACAAAGTTCACATGAAAGAGACGAAACAAACTCTCAAACCAACTCCGAACATAACTCGATACAATATCAATATCATCCCACATCACAGCAATATTTAATATTACTACTGAACCTTCAGACATATTAAATCCATATATTACTAAAGTGAAAACTACAAAATATTGTTTTGGAACAAATAAAACCAAATTCATTTGGGAGGTCAATACAAAAAGTCTTTGAGTTATATCACAGAGGTATGATCAAAGGTCACTGTTTGCTGAGGGTCCAAATCAAATAGTTTGTCCCATAAATAGCTTGGGTCACGTCTCAGACTAAATTGGTTAACGTTCTGACTCAACGAAAAATTATTTTCGCTGAAACGCTGGCGGTAGATGAAGAAAATTGTTTGGGAACAAATAAAAATGAAATATAATTTTCTGAGGGAATTGAGGTTAAAGTTTTCAACGTTGACGTTTGTGTTAACGAGAGGTGGAGAAAGGCTATTGAAAGTTTACTCTGGATGGGGATTTTAATAGTCAATCTCCGTGGTTGTCGAGGGAAGTAAGAAAAATTGAGCATTTCAGAGTTTGGTGGATAAGTCCCGTAAATTGGGGGAGCTAACTGACAGGAACAGTTTACGGTGCTAAAGAATTACATATCAAAATGATATTAAAACGCTTTATAAATTATGTAAACAGCCAAAATTCTATTCCAAATTTTGGACGGAACATCGGTTTAGAAACACTTCAAACCCCAATTCATCAAAATTAACAAAATTCTCCACAAAATACTGCTAAATTTGCTAAATAGTTACTACTGCTAATTGAATTCGCTGATTACTGAGCAAACAATATTCAAGGCCGGCTCTTGTGCAATTCTTCGAGATAAAATAAACTTCTTGATAACCCCCACACCTCCCTAAAAAGTAACTTTGTGAACAAGGAAAATTCAGCAATTTTAGCATCACAGGGACACATCTTAAAGATAATTATGACTTTGGAATCCATTGAAAAGTCCATTCCATCCGAAGTTTGACTAGTTGCGAAACATGAAAATCTAATCAAAACATCTGGGGAGCTCCTAAGTGGTAAAGGTTGGAAGTACTTTAACATTTAATACTTTGATCAATGAGGCACGATATGAAATGGCGTCTTTTGATACAAATTTGAAACTAGCAGTTCGCGCAAGATTTTATGCCGCAGACAGATCTTGTTGAAAACTGCGACGGTCGTATTAAATGGAAATTGTATAAATATGTGCAGCTCTGGAGTTGTGCTGACGTATAAAAGGAGGTTAGAATATCTGAGTAGGAGTTGCAAGGCAGCGAGTTGGCAGCCTTTCATTATTTATGCACTGTGTGATCTTAAGAATTAAAACTTGCTAAGTGGTTCCGGAGACACTGCGACACCTAACGTTGATACGGCTAGGAACTCTCTTGAATTAGTAAAGGAAGATATTTTAGGTTAAATAAAATATACGGAAAGAATTTTAGTAGTCTTGAGCAACTCAGTTATTTTTAATTTAAGTGCCAAGTACGACTGGATTTAACTTGAGAGTAATAAGAAAACTATGAAGAAGTCATAAAAGTTGGCTCGATTTCCTGTTCGAAGTTTGTAACAAGTTGGCGATAAAAATATTACTTGTAAGCGAATAATTTATGTAAAACTAAAATAGCTCTGTGTAGGACATCTTTAAAACAGAAACGTCCACTTTTAATGGATTTATGTTCAATTCGATTTAAAACATGTAAATTTTGTTACTTTTTAAAAGGAAAGCATTTTTCCCTCCCTTTCATTTCGCCTTACCTGGCACTGAATTAAACATGTCTCCTTAAAATTGATGTCGCAAAACCCAAGGAATACCTCCCCGAATAATGTTCCTGAAAATGTCTTAAATATCTGAAATGTTAATGTCGAATTCAATAAATAATAAAAGACACCTACAGATATCAATTCTGATTCGATTTAAATCAAAGAGCATTTCTGGAATTCCATTAAAATATTTTCCTGTAGCATTTAGATTCGGGGTAGATGGCAATTTCGAAATTACGCAGAATCTTTGTAGGAGGTCTTAAAAGAGAACACTTTTACCAATACTCCGAGATGCGATCAATTCTGTGTATTGAGAGGAATCGAATTTAATTTATGCTCTTGTTGTTAATTTTAGATTTTCAATTTCAATTTCTGTAAGCTTATTGTAATTATATTTAGAGTTCTTGTAGACTTTAAACCAGATAAGACCTTTTCTGATTGGAGTTTAAATGTTTGCACCCACGATACAGGAGAAATTCCTAGTGTGGGGCAAAGTTTAAAAAAAAATTGCTAGACAATTTGTTTTTGCACTTGCAGAAAGAGTCGAAGTTTTACCGGAGAGGATTTTCATTAATAAATTTTGGGTATCACATTTTTAGGTAAGGAATTTTAACATGCAAGGCCTGCCGAGAAAGTTCTTACTTGAAGAAGGTTTTCTTAGAAAAGGTTACCTCAAACAAACTTTTGTGTTAGCCCGGAAGCTTGCAACCTACATACGCGGTAAGCGTAAAGTCCTCAAAGACTAAATAACATAACAACTTCTTTATCCTTCTTTACGATTCTAGGCATTGAATTCCGCCATTAAAGTAACAAACCGTTCTTTAATTTCAGAATAGCGTGCGGAAATACCAGGGTTTACAATCACGTGCATCCAAAGTGAAAACTTGCTTCCTCTATTATTTATTTATGAGAAAACATGAAAATTTTATAAGGACAAACATCCCGACACTTTGTTTCCCTCCGTAGCCGCGTAGACATCGCTATCTGTGTGTGTTTAAATATTAATGATGTAGTTAGGACTGTTTTAATTTTGCTACGATAAGAAACAATTTTGTTGTTTATTTGGGAGAATCTTGTTCGTGTAGGTTTTTCTATCATCATTGAACTGCCTAGGTGTACCTAGGCAGAAGGCAGAGGTGTATCTAATAGTACACCTAAATTCCGCCAGTTATTTATGTTTAAATCCCATGTAATAGGGGCGAGCCTGTTGCCATCAACCGAGCACAAATCCAGACTCCGTGGCTGCTATTCAGAAATTCCTAACGGAAAAAACCCAATAACTTCATCGAACCCAGGACCTCATGCTCAGCAGTCGCGTTTGCGAGACCAATGAGGCAGTCATATTTTTATTAATGCCTGTGATCTAATTAACCCCATCCAACCAGTTCTATCAAATCAATATTATTCAAACTAAATAACTCCAAACAATTTAAATAACAAAACATGATATTTTTTTGTTATCCACCGCCATCTTTCTCCATAACATGAGATTTATAAATTGAAGAGTAATCCGTTACAATTTGGATATGTATATTCTAATGGATATTGACACATTACATGCTAATGGAATGTAATGGATTGATCCAGACGCTGAAACCAACTGAATTCAGCTCAACCTTGGATTCAGCATCAGCATAATTCCTAAACGGTATAGCTAAATTGAGTATCTCTAGTGTATATTAGCCAGTATCTATGGTAATAGGATCTATGCAGGTATTAGTGTTTGTGTTTATGCATAGTGACTTAGTTACACGGTCATTACTGGGCATAGTGACTTAATCAACTCAGCCTATCATAGTCCACTGCTAGATATACAGGGTGTTAAGGGACAGCCCTTCACAAACTTACAGGGTGCATTCAGCTCCTTATTTTGAATCATATTCCACCGGAATTTTACTCCGGAAAATTTCAATGTAAAATTACATTCCCTGTACGCAGCACTCAATTTATGTAAATAATACGACTAAAATAAAAAATCCAACAATGGATGGTGAAATACTCTAACGAACAACGTGTGAAATCAGCTGTTCGCTTCCTGCCTAGCTACAGAGTTTATCGAATTCGCCGTCGCGCTTGCCGTTCGCTACGTGCGTTTTGCCAGTGTAACGATTCATTGCGTATGAGGAAATAAAACAAATCAAATTTATTGGATTCCCATAACATTCCTGAAATAATTTCTTGTACCGGTATGATATACTGAATTCACCCCATTAGTTTGTGGAGGGCTGTCCCTTACACTCTGTATTATACAAGGTGTTTAGGGACCATTCACGAAGCCGTCAATTAAGTATTCTGTAGCTCAAACTAAGTAACTCTACGCAAAAATTATTGCTCTGAAATGACTTTATTTTTGGAGTGAAATATCACTCTTTATGGTAGGACTCAATGTAATGCACTAAAACATTTTTCTGGTGTGACAGCCCCGCTCAGGCGCGGGGCTGTCACACATCGTTTTTCTAGCTAAGCTTGCAATGACATTGTCATGATGTGCGTTCCGTTTCTAACACAATAACTTTTAAAATTGTATACAAAAATAAAAAGTTGTAACTTTGACCTTCAATTTCTCCGTACCTTGAAGTTTTCCAGGTATAGTCTGCAAGCTATGTTGGTAACTTCAGTTCTTAGGGCTGGGCCTCTTGTTTAATGCCTATTGGTTTTTGTCTATCTTTTGCAATTCTGATCAGCAGTTTAAAGAGTTACAACTTATAACCGTGTTATCAATTTACAAGTTGTGTTTAAAAACACAACAAACATGAATAATAATTACAAATATATTTTATTAAAACAAACTCCTGTTCGAAACAAGTGAAAGCAAACATATCATTATTTTATAGTAAATTAATCGTTCAACTCCCTACCCTATTATTCCTATTAATATACAACGTCGCCCACTCTTAGTATCGTAACTTGCAAATTGCCCACAGTTTCGTGGTGATTCCAAATGTAAATTGGCAATTTGGCCAACACGACGATTTTCTGTATAAACAGGTGTTAGAGATAATTTATACAACTGATCAATATTCAATAGATCGGAAATACGCGGACGTATTCTGTGTGTTAAGGAAAAATGTGCGGATATAAAAATATCATGAGCAAGGAAATATTGTAGGTTTAGTAAATATAGCTAGAAATATATTTGTTTGTTTACCTACTCATTTAGGACCTTAGGCAGTTGACTGAACTGTTTGATATATTATGTCGGATCCGGTCGTTAGTATTGACATAAAATGAATCGCAAGTACGCTGGTGGTGACATCACGCGACCTACTTACAAGTCTACCCACACCACAGCTTGCTTCTACAGAGCCCTGATGTTCAGCTCGAGGGCGAGGGCGACATTCAAAGTTTGATCGCGGCGGAGTTGAGACGTCTTGGAACTGTATCCAAATTATTGTGCCCCGTGTTATTGTGTTAAGTTGTAATCTCAAGTAATTTGTTAGTTTGCTAAAAACGGTGTATCGCACCCAGTGCGTTTTCAATGCACGAAACCCATCTTTTGGCCACATGATTTACGAGCCTAAAGGAATAAATCCTGACATATTTTTTTTTTCTAGGATTTTCTCCTGTATCGTGGGTGCGTTTACAAACATTTAAACTCACATACACAAACAGCCAGACCCGGAACAACTACCTGTAGATCATACAAATATTTGTTCCGTGCGGGGATTCAACCCGCGACACGCAGAGCAGCAGCCGATCGCTCAGCCACTGCGCCAACCGTGCCGTCATATCCGACATATATGTTTAATTCCTACCAAATAATAAGTGCTGTGTTTTTATTTGTTTTCTTTTTAATAGTTTTTCTTTTCTTTTTCATCATCATCTACCTAGCCTTTTTCCAACCATGTTGAGTCGGCTTGTAGTCTTATCGGATTCAGCTGAATACCAGTATTTCTGTTTATTTTCAGGAGTGACCTATTTCCAGTAAAAGACACATACACACTGAAAATGCAGCTCGGTAAAAAATCTTTGAAGAAGACCACGTTTTATATAAGTAAAGGAAGAGAAGTAATTTATTTTTCAATAGTGGATACTATTTTCCTTCAAAGAATCTAAAGTTAGATTGGGTTCAGTTCACACCGTATTTGATACTTGAGACTGTCCTGCTTTGCATGAATATTATGCTTTTATTCTGAAACATCTTTCAAGAATATTTACTTTAAAATCAATATCGAAGCTACCTCGTTGCGACATTGATCGTTTACAAAATAGGCATAAAATTGCTAATTTAAAATGAATATTATTAAATTAAATTACATAATAATCGACGCATAATAAATTAAGTTTTTTACTTATAAAACATAATACAATACAGAATAAGGTTATAAAGGTTTTTATTAGAATCGTTTACATTATCGCCAATAGATTTATCTTTATATTGGTGTTACATGTCAATGAATTAATTAACTTGAGTTATTACGCCAGATGTGTGAATTTACACAAAATCTGTTTTTTTTTCAGCATTTTGCAATCCTAGATTCCGCTCAACTTGTATAAAGGCTCGTTAGGTACTCGATTAGCACTCGAACAGCTCGTGGCTAAATAATTACAGCCGCTCAGGTCGTTCTTCAGGTTAAGCCGCACTTGCCTAGGTTGATCCGTGGATGGGTGACCATCCATTATCTACCGAGTTTCCTTCGAGCCTCGGAAAACACGTTAAGCCGTTGGTCCCAGCTGTCATTCGTAGATCTTTGACAGTCGTTACAGGTAGTCAGTGGCCTGAAAGTCTGACAACCAGTTTTACCAAGGGGTGTCGTATTACCCAGTACGAACTGGGTTGTGGAACTCAGATATGCTGTCGCTCCATGTAAAATACTGGTATTCAGCTGCATCCGGTTAGACTGGAAGCCGACCACATCGTAGTTGGGAAAAGGCTAGGCAGATAATGAGCAGTACCTTACCTCACTTAATTCATTTTCATCATTATCACCACCCTGGCATCGGGTTCTTGCCAACGTTGAGTCGACGCAACAGTTTTTCTTTTTCCATTCTTCCTTGTGAACCGTCACTCTATCATTCCCCCCTTTTTCTTTCATACAATTTCTAGATGGGTTGCCAAGGAAAAGATTTTCTTTGGCCTTCACTCTGTGCATACAAAAAAAGCAGCAGGGAGCAGCGGTGGCCCAGTGAGGGCAGCGGTCGCCCAGTAGTGGCGGTCCCGACTTACGAGCAATAAGTCGTGGTTCGAACCCAGGCAGGCGCATTACTTTGTGTAATTTATTTCATCACCCCTGCTCTCAAAAACGATGAAGGAAAACATCGTGAGGTAACCGGCATGTCTTAGAACCAAAAAATTCAAAGACATGTGACATCTACCAACCCGCACTGGGCCCGCGTGGTGGATTATAGCCCATTCCCTCTCACAGAGAGGAGGCCTGTGTCCCAGCAGTGGGAACATTATAGGCTATTATGCTATATAAAAAAAATAACTTAATTCTTTTAAACATAAACTATTATGGCAGAAATTCTACAAGATGTTATCTCTCTGTCTGACCCAAGATCTGAACTCAGTTTTATGGTCTGTGACCGTATTAACTTCTATTAAGTCCAATATGGCGACGTTATTTTAATATAATTAGTTTTCGATCAGACGTTATGTAAGATCGAAAGTTTATTTATAGGTTATTCTATGAGATAATTTATACGCACATGGACCATGGTCATGGCGTTTTGCTCTCTAAAACTTGTTTGTACAACAGAAAAATTAGGTAACTGCGTATCAGTGGAGCTATACAAACGTCAAATGTATAAACTTTTAAATTCCACCATCATTTGCCTAGCCTTTTCCCAACTACGCTAGGGTCAGCTTCTAGTCTACCCGGATGCAGCTGAATACCAGTATTTTACATGGAACGACTGCCTATCAGAGCTTCACAACCCAATGAGTACTGGGTTACCACGAGGAGTTCGTGGCTAAATAGTAACAGTCGCTCGGGTCGATCTTCAGGTTAAGCCACGCTTGCCTAGATTGGTCCGTGGTTGGGTGATGGCCCTTAACAAATCGAGTTTCCTCCGTGCCTCGGAAAGCACGTTACTCGTTGGTCCCGGCTGTCATTTGTAGATCTTTGACCGACGTTACACGTAGTCAGTGACCCGAAAGTCTGACAACCAGTCTTACCAAGGGGTTTCGTATTTCCCAGTACTAAGTGGGTTGTCTAGGTCAGATAGGTAGTCGGTCCATGTAAAATACTGGTATTCAGCTGGATCCGGTTCGACTGAAAGCTGACCTCAACATAGTTGGATAAAGTCTTGCCAGATGATGACCTACATAATTAGCCTGTTTATTCATTGCTGGGACAACGATTTCTTCTCCGTAAGAGGAAGTGTGAGTTCTAGAAATTGCCGATTTCCTTTCGTTTTTTCTCTTCACCGCTTTGAGAGCATTGGTGATGATATAAATTATTGAAAAAATTAAGCACCTACAAGGTTAGAATCCATGGCCTATGACAAGTTACTGTCCGTTACCATCGGGCCACCACTAAGCACTCTTGTCATTATCTAGTTAATTTTATAGTGTCAGTCTTGAATAAAGCACCAAGACGTAGAGGGGCACTATCTATTAACCAAATTACTCCTTCCAAGCTTATGACGCCCTTTAACGTCACAAGTTTCTCTCACCAAAACGATAACAACAAGACATCATCATCCCTTAAGCTCGCATGACAAATACCCGGTTCCGGGTTCTAATCCCGGTCCAAACAACTAATTTGTGTAATTTAGACCCGGTTCAACCGTATGTAAGTCATGTCCGCAGTTTTTGCTGTCACAAAACGGACGGGTTTCACGTTTGTTAAACTAGTGATGTGGTTCATTAGTTATCGATGGATTGGCGGACAGAGTTTTGATGGATTAATAATTGTATAATTATGCAGGGTGGCACTGACGCGAAAACGGTTACCACGTATTCAGTACATCATTCTGAACCCTCTCGCCCCCACATAGAAGTTTTTCATCGGTTATTAAAAACAATCAGCTGTTTTGCAAAAGTGTAATACCTACACGGTCAAAATGTACGGAACAGCTGATTTTTTTTATCCC
The DNA here is from genome assembly GCA_905163415.1 of Noctua fimbriata. Taxonomy (NCBI): domain Eukaryota; kingdom Metazoa; phylum Arthropoda; class Insecta; order Lepidoptera; family Noctuidae; genus Noctua; species Noctua fimbriata. The sequence continues at coordinate 1,312,448 of LR990936.1, forward strand.
TTCCATCCCGTAGACTTTTGCTAATTGACTAGCTAAAAGAACAAAATCGCAGTTTTCCATGCATCTATCAGAACCGTCTTTTGCTAGAGTGAGAAACAGAGCGTGGTGCCGACCCCATCTTAGATGCTGCCGCGTGCAATAGCATTCCCATTCTGTTTCTCTCTCTAGCCAATAGGAGCATGGAAAAGTAGAAATTCCGTGCTAATCTACTCCTTCTCATAAAGAGGAAGCAGTAGAATCATTACAGGCTGATTATTCTGGGTCCTCAATCTTCATAAGATTAGATTCCTTTTAATTTAACTCGACGACTTCACAGCTAAACTCCACAAAGAAAAAAGTATAGATTCCTCCCATTTGTCATTTAAAAATAGTCTGTGTAAAACGTAAACATCTGACAGTTGAGCATCGGTATTTCATTAGCAATTCTTTTAAGTGTGTACTATTTATTTATTTAATTCAATTGGTCTTACAAAGAGGCCACGTTCAAAGGAAACGAAGTTATACAGGAGCGATTGTTTACGTGTGGTGTAGGCTATAAGCGTAAAGGGTGTTCCAACGTTGTTGATTTGTCGTCGATACTTCTATTGGGTATTTGAAATTGCACCGTGTAGATTGTAATATTGCCGGATTGACCGGAGTAGACAAAGTATTGCGAGGAATGGAGGAATATGGGGTTTGGATATTGATATTGGAGGAGATTTGCCGCTGTGGGATAACATCAAAGTGTATAAAAAAAGGCGACTAAGTTAAAAATAACTGTGCAAGTTATAAAATAAAATGAAAAATCATAGTAAAGAATTTATGTAATGAAGCACTTTATATTGGTGTCAGTACTATAGTGCCATTTTCTAAAATCTTAAATATAACGAAGAGTGTCTAGACGCTTAGTCATTGTAATGCTTATCGTGTAGTCCACGTACTAACGCATTATTAACTAATACGTGATCGGTTCTGATGTCGTGTAATACGAACTACTATTGAAATACTAGTGTTGTGACATTCCTGCTAAACATAGGTGATTTGTGTTAGAAACCCTTTACTTGTAAAATCCTTCAACCGCAGCGACTTTTTGTAGCGATCCTAGCACGCTTTTCGAGAATGCGCTACCGCATCACTACGAAAGCGCGTTAGTTTGCTACGGGTGACAGAAGTCATGCCAACGTGCGTCAGCATCGCTCCTGTATCGATGTAAACACGCATGTAGTCTTGTATGAAAGTATCACTACTTTATATAACATCGAGGGCGATGGCCACTATTTCAGTAAAACTATCACCGACGATCTTCGCAGCGTGGCTGGTAGCAACTGGATGAGAGTTTCTGAGAATATAGTTGAGTAACGTGCAATTGAGAAGGTCTATGTCAAGCAGTGGACTGCTGTAGGCTGATGATGATGATGATCTAACACCAACAATGGTCTTCAGTATTCCGTAAAACTTAATCTTTGATTTATCGTCGTTTATTATCATGGTTCTAATTAGCCAATCAGAATCGCTCTTAGTCCCTAACTCACGCCTAGAACCATCAGAAACATAGGATTTTATAGCAGGCAAGCTCCCTCTCGATATTCTTTGTTATAAAACAGTAATAGACCAATAAAACTTTAACGATACCCGTTGCGGCTCGCCTTTGATATAGTTCCCATCGTGATTTTTATCTTATAACCGTTTAGAAGATGTATTTATTGGCGAAATGGCAAAACTATATGGTTTTAGAAATAAAATTGCGGATTGATTGATGTAGATGGAATGTTGCGTAGTTATATGGCTAGCTGATTTTGACCTCAATGTCAGAAATATCGGTCTAGAGTTTGCAGAAAACTCAATTCGATTCGTGAAGTCAGTAGAAAGCAGTCAAATCAAGTATCAACAAAATCATCATCATCATCTTCCTGCTCTTGTTCCACTCTACCTGGGGTCAGCGCAACATGATTTCTTCTTCCATTCTCGCCCTATCAGACGTCACGGCATCATGTACTCCTTTGTCTTTCATATCATTCTTCACACAGTCCAGCCATTCTCCCCTGTCAGACGTCACGAATATCAACAGAACAAGTCCGTATATTCAAATAGCAACTCGTCTTTGACAGTTATATGAAATGGCAAAAGCAGGATGTCAGATTGCTTATCAATTTAATTTCCCGCCTGTACATAGACTGATAATGTCCCTGCCCTTGTCCCATTCTACTTGGGGTCGGCGCAACACGTTTTCTTCTTCCATTCTCGCCCTATCAGACGTCACGGCATCATGTACTCCTTTGTCTTTCATATCATTCTTCACACAGTCCATCCATCTTTTCTGTACATAGACTGTTTCTTTAAAAACATTGGCAAGGCACTTGTTCTTCCCCGTCTTTGCAATCATTTTTTTAGCTAGGCCATACCTGGGAACCTTCTAGTTACGGAGATATTGGGGGACAAAGTTCCAACTTTTTCACAAGTCAATACATGTTATTCATGTAAGATTTTTACTTTAAACACCTCCACGACCCCCGTACTATTCAATCCATCCATCAGCACAATGCTTTGAGTGCGTTCCATACCGTAAAACATGAGTCTTCACCTTAAAAAAAAAGTCGTTTCCCAGCAATATTTTTTGCGTAAAGTTACTAAGTTTGATCTACAGAATGCTTGGTTGACGGCTTCGTGAAGGGTCTGTTTACACCCTGTAGAACGTTTTCAGGTAAAGGCTGCAATTCTACAGGTTGAATAGGAATAAGTTGATATTGGAGGAAAAAGTCACCATTAAAAAAAATGGTACGGCCAGCCAGTATATCTACATCCAGTTACAAAACTATAACAAAAGGACCTATAATTTCCCAAGAGTATTCCACATCAAACTCCCCACTCATTTCACATCGAGCCAACGAGAGCCATATTAAAGGCTAACCATACATTTTACTTAAAGGTCACACACATTTATACGCAAATAATGACAGATGGTGCGGCCGTGAGCGTCACAATAACTCATTTCGGTTAAGCCTGGTATATGTGTGGCCTAAAACAGGCTGAAGGCTTATTCGTCATCATCAAATATTTAACGTACTTTGCTGGACTGCCCTTGGAAAATTGGAATTTTGGATGGATTTTGCTTTTATTTTGAACGAAGTTCGTGGCATAGGAAGATGATTAAATAAAAAAATATATAAACGAGTCGAATTGAGAACCTCCTCCTTTTTTTTCGTCGGTTAAAAATCAAAAATCATCTATTTTAATCAGACTGAGAAACAGTGCGTTTGGTAAAAAACATACCTATAAGAAAGTCACCCTAAACGCCCAGTCCTGGGTCCACTTCCTGTTATAAGGTTTTTTGCATATACATTTTTAGTAGCTAGTAGTTTTAAAAGTGTTTTGCGGTCCTATCAAGTTTTTTGAAGATATTTTGATCCCAAGAGATTAATATTGTATAATATAGTAGAGCCTTCCGTCATTTTTATTATACTACATAATTATTATGTAATACTTACACTACATAACGAAGGATTACATCAGCTGCAGTTTCCTGAAACAAAATTAACATTCAATAAAATATTTCATGGTAATTACAATTTGAACCTAAATACTACGAAAATTAAAGTCTTCGGGCATATAATTCAATGTTATTGATACGTATAAATAATTATGTTTAAAAGGAATTTCAAAAATTTGGTATGAATTAGTTTCTTTTTTTTAAATTTGAATCTCATTAATTCAGTAGTTATAAAAATGGTAATTAAAAACACAATACATATGTCAAGCGTCTTCTGTTCGCTGTTTTATTGAAATGGCTCGATCATAAAAGACTGTATTTAAGCTTTGAATTTTATTGATTAATAAACCTGTTAACACCATTGATATATTAAAAATCAATGGTTAACAGAAAGAAAAAAACTTAGGTTTATAAAAAAAATCAACCTACAAAAATTATCACTGGCCTAGCCTTTTGTAAACTTTGTTAAGGCCGGCTTTCAGTCTAACCAGTCTAACTGGATGCAGCAGAATACCAGTACATAGAGTGACACAATTCAGTCATTTACTGGGGCATACGTTACCCCTGTAACAAGACGTGTAGACAGACTTTTGGGCTCTACAACTAAAACAAAAACCAAAAATTCAAACGCACTATACGATATCTAAGTTGGATTAATTTGGTCCCCACATCTCAGCTTTTAAAACATCAACGAAACAGTTGATTCCGGATCTTTTTCAAAAAGAGAAACTTTGACGACAAAATAATAACGTGTGGGTAATAATTTTCCTGTTAGCCAGCAAGTTGGAAGCAATCAGAAAAGTTCTACCACTTACAAGTTGACAAGCCAAGTTTTAGAAGACATATTTGTGAGATTTCCGCGTGACGTCGCGTCGTGTCGTGTCGTTAAGATTCGGAATTTGGTGACGTATTTATATGAGTGGTATTTTTCAATGTTAATGAGTTTTACAGCTTTCTAAACATTCTGTTGATTTGCTGTTAAATATCGTAAGAACGGTTGTGATTTGGTGAAGCATTTCAAAATAACAGGAATCTTCGTAATAGAAAAACATTTATTCATCATCATATCAGAGAACACACAGCTAAAGCGCAAGGTTTAGAACCATGAAGAGTTGAATTTGAACGAAAGAAAGCTATAAGAAAAGATTCATCCGCTTGTGCCTTGTCATGTTTGCATATGATGATTTATTTTGTAGCATAAGCATAATCAACCTATAATGTTCCCACTGCAGGGACACAGGCCTCCTCTCTATGAGGGAATGGGCTATAATCCACCACGCGGGCCCGGTGCGGGTTGCTAGATGTCACACGTCTTCGAATTTTTGGTTCTAGGACATGCCGGTTTCCTCACGATGTTTTCCTTCACCGTTTTGAGAGCAGTGGTGAAGAAATAAATTACACAAAGTATTGCGCCTGCCTGGGTTCGAACCCACGACTTACTGCTCGTAAGTCAGGACCTCCACCAATGGGCCACCGCTACTCAAATCATGTTTTATTTGATTTTTTTTTTATAATTATCATATTTTGTAGGTATGGATGAAAATCTGCAGGAAAAAAAATCGTTTTTGTCGATGGTCACTTTGGTCGCATGGCTAGTGACAAATAATTTCGACTACATCATCACTAGTCCAAGAATTATTCGATATCGGCAGTACCTACTTAATGGCATCCCCTTGTGCGCTTCCAGTCCATTAAACCCACATAATGACGTGGCAATATCCCACCGTGGTCTGCCATTGTTCATGAAGTGATGGCTCTGTAGAAATAAAGATGGGACTGATACGACACAGATAAAGTCAATGTTTCGTTCAATAAAAGAACGGTCATATCGAGCATCATTTTAAATCATAACTACTCGGAGTATAATTAGCATTATACGGCTCCCATTGCTGAGACACAGGTCTCCGTTCTGTTAGGTTCGCCATAATTCACTACGCGGCACCTGTGTGGGTTGGTGGATCTCGTGTCTTCGTTTTTTCATTTCTAGGACATGCCAGTTTCTACGCCAAGTTTTCCTTCACAAACAAGGCAGATGTGAGTGGCAGCGCCGGGTGGGGCCACCTAGAACGACACAACTGACTTTATTGGTAAGGTTCTTCAGTAACGTCAGGCGCTTAGTACTCGCAACCGGCGTGCGTGTATGACTAGATGTATGACCGAGGACTAGACGTTCTGTGGTTTGTGCCTGCCCCCATGTGAAACAGGCATGAGTTTATTTATGTATAAACTTTCCTTCACCATTATTATATAGACTAGAAACGGGATATTTACCATGTTTACTGTTTCTATTGAGTTACCGATATTTCGGCGCTGTTGCAAGCACCATGATCACGGATAAACTGAAGTTATTGCGGGTGGGTGTTTATGAGCAGACAAATCGGTCTACCCTCTTTCTTGTACGTTTTTTGCACTCAGTACCGCTACCACTGTCACTCGCCAAGCGTGGCGATTATGGCAAAACCCCCCTTCTTGGGGGAGGCTTATGTCCAGTAGTGGACGTCTTTCGGCTGAAATGATGATCCATGATCATGGTGCTTGCAACAGCGCCGAAATATCGGGAACTCAATAGAAACAGTAAAAATGGTAAATATCCCGTTTCTAGTCTGTATAATAATGTTAGTGACCATGATAGTTTAAAATTTCCTTCACCATTTTGAGAACAGTGGTGATGAAATAAAGTATATAAAATAAACTACCTGCCTAAGTTCGATCCCATGACTTGAGCACCTAAGTTGTGGCCGATACTAATAGGCCACTACTGATCGATCCCTCGAAGTACCTAGTAAACTTAGCGGTACCCACCACACGAAAAAAATTCAACCGCATCCAGCATTTTAACACAGCCACACCCTTGTTTGAAGATGTTTGTGAGGCGTTCTTACTGGCTAATGAAAAAATAATATTTGGCGTTACTTGTGTACTCGCAAATATTATCTTTTGATTGGTATGTCATGCAAATTCAGTTGACTTCACTTTACAAATATTACACCGAGAGTATTGACCATTATAGTTGTGTTTGACTTTAATCCACGAATAAATTTAGTTATACCAATATTTGACGCAAAAAAAAGATGGTATTCGATTTATAGTGTGCTTAGTTGAATTCGGTATATTTTGATAACTGTTTATTGAAAACGGGGTGTAGCCTGCTATTTTTATTTAAAGTTTATTGAAATGTGCTTCTAACTTACTAGCTTTTGTCTGCAACTGCGGCACTTGGCAAAAATTTAGCTTTCTATCAGTGAAAGAGTTTTGTAACAAGGTCAGATATTCCAGATATTACCTAGCTCTTGCAAACAAGCAAACAATTTTGAAACTCTAAAATGTTACTGCCTTGAAAAAGCTATTATTACAGCACCACAGCAGATCCCTATACAGACATCAGTTATAAGTCAATCCACAAATCATCGGCCGATGACGCAGACATGCACTGTCAGCACCGAGAACGCTGCTATATTTTACTCCCGTCAATTTTGTGGCAGCGGTCCGACGATGTGTGTGCCGGCTTTAAATCAAGTCATCACCCGATTGGAATAATGGATTATGTTTACTATTTTATGAGTATGTAATTTAACATCACAAAAACATAAATTGTTTATTTAGGTGGCAAAATAACTGGTCTAACTGGCATGGAAGGCAAGATTTTTTTATGCTATCTTGTCTCTTAGCAGAAACATTTGATAAGAACAAGGAACGAGTAAATGCCTAACATAAGCCGAAATGAATTGTCGCTAGTGAAAACTCTTGTAATACAACTGCTCTCCTTAATGTGGATTAATAACCAACAAGACACAACACAACACATCAACAAGTCACTCGATAAAGTTTATCCATGCATTCCTGCCAGTCATAAACAAATAATAAAATCACACACATCTAATAGAGCAGCCTTCAGTTCATATCCATTAAATGCGTAGTGACGGCTTGGCCACGACCTACACACTCTAGCAATCCGCGTGTTGTGACAGCGACAGCGGGGAAAACAAATGAAAGAAATTGCTTAGAGCATGCCACGAACCACCGCGACGCGAATTCGACGCAACGCAAAGCATCATGGCTAGCGCATCTCCTGAGGTCGTGAATGGGTCATAAAGCATCATTAGAAATATCCCGACTCACCCCGTAATGGGTTAAGTCGACGTTTTGACACCAAAGCGCGGCAACCCCATGATTTATACGGGACCCCGTATTTTCGTATTGAAATAAAAATCATTTACACGACTATGGGAAATGGAGTAAGAGAAAATGGAAGTGCTAAGGTAGGCAAGACTAATTGATATATAGTAGACGAGAGAGAGAGAGTATACTTCATTGTAAACTAAAATGATTACACAGATCTTTTACAATATTCTTAAATCTATAGTATTATGAAGGTTTTATCGCTGATAGCAATATCTTCTAAACCACCTTTTTTAGATGAACTGAACTAATTTAAAATAAACAAAAATAGAGTAGTCAGTGGTGCACTTTTTGTTATAAAATTAAATAATAGGTACTACACAAAATGAAAAAACAGTTTAAAAAAATTATAAATTAACCTGTTTGTCCCACAGCTGGGCGATGAATAAAAAATAATACAATTAAAATTATTGACTCCTGGACGGCGGTGTATAAATAGTTTTCTTGATTTAAGTACAGCTATGGAGGAAGGTAATAAAGTAGTTCAATGTGAATTAAGTTAAAAAGGATTGGACATTGTTGAGTTGTTAATTGGGATTCCCTTTTGACGTCATACCTTTGTGTTCAAAGTCTCAAAACTTTTATTAAACTACAGCACAAAAGTACCAACTAGCAAATACGTGTAAGTACAAAAACAAATAAAACTATCTTCTCAATAAGAAAATAGTGCGTACATAAGAATACGACTCCATAAAATTTAAAACTTTCCACTTTAATACAAAATTCTTACATAAACTTTTTAATTTACGACCACAGACAAGAAAGTACAAAGAGGTCTATTCTGAAGTTTCCTAAATGGATTTTGAATTCATATTTTCATAGAAAATTCAATTTGGTTGCACTCTAAGTTAAAACCCGGCTCTTTCTTGTTAAGAACAAAATTAAATATGTTCATGTTATTAAATTTGATGTGTTTAATGATATTTTATGGTGTGTGTTAAATGAAGACTTTAGTAAAGTGAGTGAATTAATTTAAATGACTAGGTATGAAACGTATTAGAATTTAAAATAATATCGTGTATAAAAATAAGGCAAAATTCTCGACAAAACTTTGGAGTTCAGATTTTCATAAAAATTAGACAAAGACAAAATTATAAAAGCTGTGTTTTTACTGATCGAATTTTTTAACGGTGTCTTTTTAACAAATAGGTTTGAAATGTGTTGAGACTTTTTTAGTACTAGTTTAATGCTATTAAAAAACCTATTTATTACATGGGCGTGGATTACCTTCCTACATCTCTAATAATATTTTTAAACGTGCCATTTAATTATTGAGAATATATTTTTCTTTACAATGTGTACATTTTTAAACGTGCCATCTAATTATAGAAAATGTTTTTTTCTTTTCGATGTGTACATTTTTAAACATGCCATTTAGTTATTGAAAACTCATTTTTTTGTTCGAAATGTAGGTACTTATACATAGGTAACTACGCTCAAATGCTCAGTCACTTCCATCAAACATACATCTTCGCTGCTCGAAGCGTAAACTTATTGGCTGCTTCGGTAGCGAAATATCAACTCGACTCATTGGGCTTTTTCGCAATATCAGCTGCGTTTATGTTTTACGACTACCCACCGTTTCCTGGTGTTCGGTTGGATTTTATTTCCGTTGGAATGGTGTATGTTATATCGGTTTTATGAGATTTTTTTTTGTAAGTGTATTTGCCAACGGAGGTATATTTATTGGAGGCATACCTACCTATGTGGACAATTAAAGTGATATTAGCGGACGTTTTCGTAGAAAGCATTTTTCTCTTTAAGATGGAAGCGCCAGGGTAGCACACGAAATTTAAATTTTCTTAGTTTTTTGCAATTTGCAGGTCAGTGCCAATTCAATAACTCATGAAAAAGTAGTTCAATGGGGAACTTAAGAGGGTAGTATTGATGATTATAATTTTGTAACTACATATGTGTTACTTGCGTGAATCATATTTTCAACAACATCAACATGACACGGACCTGTCAATTGCAAAAAACGTAAGAAAATTTGAATTGCTGCTTTCACCTTAATTTATGCCTTGTAAATGAATTCTAACTTTAATTTAATAATATTATAGCCATCTCTACTTTTAACCTTCCTTATGTGAATCATACTAAAGCGTAGCTACAATACAATTCTACTATAAACCACTGAAACATACCGCTAATATCTAAAATTCAATCACAAAATACCTAGAACAAAAACCTTTTATTAACATACCAAAATATTCAGACTAATTCAAATTGGCCGGAATTCCAGCTCTCAGGGCTATCAAAAATCTGCCTAAGTTATAAATAATTGCTGTGAACTCAGTTCTAGGCCGACAGCAGTCAAGGCTAACTCATTAGCCTAAAAGCTGTTGAGAATGTAAAACATTTTCACGCTAATTTTGGAGTAAGGAAAAAATAGTACGTTTAAGTGAGCTTGAAATGTTCTGACGAAAAGATTTTGGCTACATTTTAAACGGCAATCCAACGAAATAACGCTAACTTTAATAAAAATTGACGGTTGACATCGGTTAGGACCAAGACACTCAAAATTAAAAGAATTGTCACTCTTTGCTTCTTGAACATGTAGGTCTTACTGCAAATATGAATCCTCTGTAAAACACGGTGAACATCATTTCGAATGATCTATTTTGTACCAGCAGTGACATTTAATGCTCTCATCATCATCATTCTCTGCGCAGCATGTCTCCTTCTTCCATACTTCTCTATTACTCGTCGTCTCATTTTGGCCACTGGAACTTCTATTGTCTCATAACTAAGAATATTTAGAACACGAATCAACAGACGAATGACAGCGGCTGCAGAAATCACAGAAAAATCTCTTTATTCTCAGATTTGTATAATACTAATGATTTCTTTAATCTCATACAAAAACTGGTTCAAAATAGCAAAGATCCAATTAGTGCACACAATCTATGCTCACCTTGAAAAGGAAACTGCTCGTTATGATCTCAAATAAAAGCTGCTTCTATGTCGCGAGCAACAATCAAGGTCAACTCATTAGTGTGAAAGCAATTCTGAGTTTATACAACCTCATTTCATTAAAACTGATAACAATGGCTGGTGTAAAGTTAAAAAATAGTCTATTGTGCATTCTGAAATTGAAGGTTATAGAGAAAGAGGTCTTTGGTTTGGAATAACGAAATAGGTAATATGTTATTTCTTGAAAGCTTTTGTCAGCTGAATTAGAGCAGTTGTTGCGAGGTTGGCTTCTGACCCAGTAAGTGGTTACGGGCTGAGGACAGGGAAAAGACCAAGGAGTCGACGACCAAAACAGTGGACCGACCGATCATACTATGTTTGGAGCTATCTTTTCAGGAAGCTTCCAGATTGATCCAGGACCGACATATCGCTAAGTCTGGACAAGATGAGTCTGTCCAATACACTGGAATACGCCATAGACTTGTCAATGATGATAATTACATTATTTTTCAAAACTGTTTTAAATCCAGCGTTGATCAGATTAAATTACGCTTCTAGATATAATAACGCAGCAACAATAACAGAAAATGTAGCTAAACACATTTATTCATCCTTCCTATTTATAGCTGAAGAACTCTAAAAAGAAAAGGAAAATGAAAGAGAAAAGATAACGAAAGATAGCGACGAGCGTCTCAGCAATAATCAAGTAAAAAAACAAGTCGGGAAACTCATAGAACTAATTTAAAGTTAATTTGGTTATTTCGAAATGTTGGAGATGCTGTGAAGTGTACGGATCGTATCTTGTTCTGTGTCATCTGTTGTAGCTAGCAGAGGTTTTTACAGTAGAAGATTCCGTAGAAACAGCATAATTATCTCTTTCAGCCTCGAAAGAACATTGCGTCGTTGAAGTTCTAACACTACAAAAGTAATTTTTGGCGGTTTTGATATTTTGATTTTTGATAACGTTTGCTCGAGAATCGGAAAACGTGTTATTTCTGCCAATCACAGAAACAAGCAACTAATTGAAAACAACAAAACATCTAATTTGAAGTGAATACAAATGATTAAAATAATGGTATTGAATGCAGTTTTTTCAATATCCTGTATAGTTATTTATTTTTGACTTACGTGGTGTTGGAACTTTAACGACGATTGCTGTGTTCTAGTTTAAAAGTTCAGTCAGCCCATAACGCTCTCACTACAGTTACTGAAACATCAATCAATCTTCTCTCAGTAAGAGGAAGTGGGTCTTGATTCACCACGCGGACCCAAAGAGGGTTGGTGGATGACACATGCCGAATTTTCAACATTTCGAGGTTTCCTTACGATGTTTACTTACACCGTTTTTTAAACTGTGGTGGTGAAATAACTTACACAAACCTGCCTGCCAGGATTCGAAACCACAATTAACGACTTGTCATTCCGGGGATGTTACCACTGCTCTAATCATGCTCACCAGTTTGAGAAATCAGCGAAATTACTAACTGTTATTGATTCGATATGTAATGGATCAGTAATGGATTGGGTTGCATAGCTAAGGAGGATTATCCATCCACAGACCAACCTAGACAAGCGCTGCTTAAACTAGAAAGAGCGACCGTGCGGTTGTTTTTATTAACTTAATAAAAATGCCTACACTAGTTTTAAAAACCAAAATTTTCCGCCAGTGTACATGAAGCCAATCGATCCAGCCAACCCTCGAAAAATTACCAAGGCGTAGTCATTTCAGTAATAATGAAGTAAAAAACGAACCGGCAGAACTCTAATAACTAATTTAAAGTTAATTTGCTTATCTCAAGACGGGGCGGATGCTGTACAATGTAAGAAACGTGATCTTTTAGGGTATAACCGGTGAGGAAATTGCTTCGGCACAAAATGGCGATGAAAAAGTCTTGATTTTTAATACGTGAGCGTTTTAGCGAGGGGTTGTTAATATGGAAAATTTAAATGGGCCATTGAGAAAATGCCTTTGGGTGGAACTAGTTTTGCTTTCATTTCTTTGTAGGTACATAATTTATACATATATTCATCGTTTAATTCATCCATGAAAGGATTCCTTTAGCCAATAGAATCTTCAGGAAATATAGATATTTTTACGTTTTCGAATCTGAGCCCTACCAATACTTGTAGCTAATGATGCTTTAATCCGTAAGCAGCTAATTAGTTTCGTTCTTTGAATGCAATAAAAGTCCAGCCACATTTTGTTTTGAGCCAGTGACAGATATTTGGCGTCGAAGTCTACAGGGTTATCAGTACACGGTGCAGGTTTTGTTAAGATTTTGTTTTTAATATGAAAACAGTCAACTAGTCTATAATTGGGTGCTCAACCTGCCCTGACTGCGGTCCATAGCTCCTTGCCAAGAGCGGGCCAAGTTGATGAAGAGCGTTACACTAAAGTAGAAAAAAAGAAGAGGAAGCCCTGTTACCGTAACCAGTGCGGTACCGCACCGAGTGGACCCAACATGCTGCTGCGACCTGCTGTGCCTACGATGCAGCTGTATATTTCGCGTTTGCGTTACTCCACGAAGGTCGAGAAAGTCATGGAGTATTTGGGAGTGAAGCCCAACTGAACTCTGAGGGTCGAAAGGTTGGAATCGCGCCACAACATCAACTTTAAGTCGTACGAGTTCCAATTCACCATCTTCAGACCTTCATGAAAGAGGACTTTTGGCCGAAAGGTGTCGTATACCGACGATTCCGAGTACCGTTACGCGACACCATGCGGCAAAACACGACGCCGTTAACGATTCGTGTCTAGTTAGTTAAATAAGGTTTTTTATATGTATTAGTTTATTATTGTATAAGATTATTTTGTGTATTTTTATCTAAAGGCCTCAGTTGCCTGACAGTAAAATGATTGAATGATTGATTAGCCCGACACAACACAAAAGTCCACCCTTAATGGCCATAACACAAACAAGACATCACTTACATCTGATATTACAAACGACTAACCATCATCAGCACCATTAAACCACTCAAAACTACACAGACTAAGCAGTCGTACTGAAAATACTGTCCAACATATCTCATCGCCTCACAAAATGGCTTCCATCCCCCCGTTTATTTTTTAAAAAGCTGAGAATATAAACAAATCCTCCAGGATGAAAAATAACAAAGGCACTCGACCGAATCCCTTGCGAAGTTAAGGGGAATAATAAGAATTTTCAACATAGTAAAAATACATTGTCTTGCAAACCACGGTGCATTGAGGTTTTTCGTCTTTTTTGCTGTAATTTTTGCTGCGCGTGTTTTTTAACGTGAATGCTCGGATGACTGTTGTATCTAATTAAGGCATTTTGGTTAAATGTGCTTTTAAAAAATATTTAGCTTTGGGTGCGGAAAGTTTCAAGAGAGAGTTTAATCGTAAAGTCTAAGTTATATTACACTTGCCAAACATGGATTTAAGAGTTTGATTCTCAGACAAGTCAGTAATTAAAGTAATTGCTTGCTTAAGTACTTTTAAAAAATACCGTGGCTGCATGATGTCTTGAAAATGGAGGAAGTAAATGACAAACTCATAATTATATTTATATCACCGGCCTCTTACACAGGAGAATTTTTGATTGATTAACGTTTGCGAGATTTTAAACTGTATAAACGACCACCTATTTCAATAACTCCAGTGTATGTCTCATCAAAGGCTTTTAAATTGTCGAACAAACATAACCTTCAATTAAAACTAAACCTTACACTACATTAACAAAGTCGGTGTTCCTAATTAATATAAACGTCTCCGCCGAACCGTGATACGGACTTAGCATTCAGAGTATTACACAAGTAATAATATTTTCTAGTAAATAAACTTGTTGGACATTAACGTGAGATTAAAGTTGTATAATTTAACAGATAGGTAACACGGGTTTGAGATAACCATCGTTTTTAATTGTAGGTTTTGAAAATATAGAGGTTTACGTTTTGTGCGGGGTAGGTAGTCAGTGGCCCGAAAGTCTGACAATCGGTCTTACCAAGAGGTATCGTTTTACCCAGTACTTACTGGGTTGTGGAAGTCAGATAAACAGTCGCTCCATATAAAATATTGGTATTCAGCTGCATCAGTTTGGACTGGTAGCCGACCCCAACATGGTCGGAAATAGACTAGGCAGATGCTGATGATGATGTTTTAACCGTTGTTCAACCAATTGACGTATTTTGATGTTCGATTAAAAATGTGAAGAGAAATATTTATATTCATTTTATAATGATAGCAGTATCTCTAAAATATTTTGCTGAATATCAAAATTATACACAAGTAAAAAGTTTTGGTAATGTTTTTAATTAAAAGAAGTTTGTTAGTTCCAAATATCAGTGACTATTATACTAAAAAATTAAGCGAAATGTGCCCAGAATCATAACACATATAAAAAAACGCGAATGCCAACTGACCTCAAAAAGAATTTGACCGAATACAGCGACTCTTCGAATGGCGTGCACGCACGACTAATCACGCCCGTATGTTTCCACAGCACATGCGTGTGGCCACGATTACGAATCAGCCTGTCCCGTCCTATTAGTCCGCCCCGAGCTATAGACGATCAAACGAATTAAATTGTACTACACAACGATTTATTTTATTTCATACGGTGAGTATGACCTACACCTTTTTTATAGCAGTGTCAAGTTATTTATTAACTTCTTTACCACGTGCGGTTTTAATATGTGTGAATTGATATTGTATAAGGAAGAAAACAGCACAAGATGAGCATACTCAGCGCTTCTCCTCCACGTTTATTATGCGCACAGCCAAAGTGTGGAACTTTCTGCCGGTCATTTGTGTTTCTGCCGGTCATTTGTGTTGCAGACGGGTTAAATGTGGGAGCATTTAACCCGTCTGCCTTCAAAACAAGAGTGAACAGATCTTCTGGGCACGCTCGTTCCATCATAGACCTCATCCATCAGACGTGATCGAGGTCAAGAGCAGGCCCATATTGCAAATAAAAAATCAGCTCATTTGAAACACGTTGCGTCCTCTCTACGACAGGACCTGGGCCATATCCTATCAAGCGGGCCCACTATGGTGGTGGATTTCAGATGTCTTCGAATTTTTGGTTCTAGGACATGACGGTCTCCTCAACAAGTTGAGGAGTAAACCTAGACAGGTGCGTACTACATTAAAAGGCGATGACTTCAAAATACTTTCGAAGTTACGAAAATCTGTAGAGATCACAGTACTAAACGTACTTAGGAAAGATTAAGATTAAGTCACCTTATCAATGAAACAGTAGGATATAACTTAACTGTGATTTTAATCTAACCATACCCCGTACACCACAATGCATCTACAACTCCAACAAATCAGAAAGTCTAACATCCTCCCAAATATATCTAACTAAGCCCTTTGCCATCATAAAAGCCTGTGGAGCGACTTCAAAAGTCTTGCAACAGTAATCGCCCAGTCAGAGTTGAGCCTATAAATTGAAGTCGCTACCTCGTTCCTACAATTTAACATCGTTCGAGCATTACAGAGAATTTCCTGACATTCTCCCTTGAAGTCAGTTCAAAGTATCGTTATCCAATTTATTTTTCTTCTAGAAGTAGGTATTAGGCTTTGTGTGGGAGTGCTGTAGTTCTTTTTTGAGTTTGGTATGAAATGTTTAATTGGTATTGTATAAATAACGAATAAACTGTTTATTATAACGTCGGGTTATTAATAAACGAGTTCCTAGAGGTTGATAAATGTAAAGTCGTAAATTAAGTAGGTCATTATGTGAAATAGGGGTGATAATAGTTATCAACGCTATTATAATATCAATAGTACTGCTATTGCACTAGCTGATGGACGATACTGAAAGAGCTAAAGTCGTCGCCAAATTGTGGGTCTAATAATTTTCAAATGTACTAGGTTAAAATGTGAAACACTATTGAGAACAATTAAAGCCAAAGTACGACTAGAAAATAGACACCAAAATAAAGTTAAATGAAAAATCGAGTAGGTATTACTAGATATTGCGAGAATTTTAAATAAAGTTACAACACATTTCATACAAAGTAATCTGATTAGGTACCTAAGATAATAGAATGTACTCGAGAATAAAGCCAATATTGTGTAAACTGAAAAAAACGGATGAAAATAACTTGTTAACAAAACAAGTCTTGAAATTGAAATTACTTTCAAATAATTCACGAGTATTTTAATAGAATAGGTCAATAATCCTGCTTGGTAACAAGACGTTTAAAGATGCTAAAAGAATTTTCCGGAAACCTACTGCTACCTTGCGTCACCCCACTCAAAAGAGTGAGCACAGTTCTTTAACATCTGCCTAGCCTCTTCCATACGTTGGGGCAGACTTCCAGTCTAGCCGAATGTTGCTGAACAATATCTTACATGGTGCGACTACTTTTCTGACTTCCACAACCCAGTTAGTACCTACTGTAACCACTGCTAAAGATCTAAAAATGACAGCCGGGACGAAAGGCTTAACGTGCTTTCCGAGGCACGGAGGAAACTCGGTATGTAATGGATATCACCCATAACATGATGGATGTCTGTCAAATGTCTGGTCAAAAGGCATTATCACCTCCTGGTTCGTCAGCATTTCCTCTTATATATATACTTTCATTTTTCCTCAACGTTGTCCTTTACAAATCAAGAAATAAAACTGTAACACCTGACTATACAAAAATTGTCATTGTAAAGATCTAGTGAGTGTAACTATAAAGACTCGTCACCCACTAGTTCTGCAAACCCCTAGGGGAAATAAAAACGTGAAGTATAGTCGTTTCACAAGTTAATGGCGAGAGCTCAAATTATTTCCCGACCGTAAAATTTTAAAATAGTGCAGTATTAAAAAGAAAATGTTATGTGGCATTTGGTAAGGGAATATCAACTGCTAAAGCCATAAGCTTAGTCAATATTAAACTTTCCCATCGCTTGGAGACATGCTTTCTGTCTGAATAGGGAGAGGACCGAAATCCACGTTTCGGCCACAGTGCACGGTAGACGTTATAATTGATGCCTTTAAATTCGTCATTCTATGGCCATGCCCTTACCAAAACTGGCGCTAGTCACGTTCATTTTATTCGACGAACTCGAACGCGTGTTTGTGCTGTCAGCCATAGGGTTTTCAGTACAAACAAGTGGCATAATCATTTTGTGAACAACGATCGTGGATCCGCGCGACCGCTTTTGGTTAGGATGGTCATGCCAAATTCCTTACGATGTGAGCTGGTTGATTAGATATTATTAGCGTATTATATTATAAGAAGAAACATTGCTTCCCCTAATGAAGCAAGATTATCAAAATAAATATAAAACAGTAACTTAAAGTAGGATAAACACACAATACAAGCAAGAAGAATTCAAGAATATTTCGCAACAAACCATGAATTTCAAACATTCCAGATATGTTCGAGATGCATTCAAAGCAATATTTGTCTTCGTAAGCTCCGGTGTTCCTATAACGTTCATAGATTCTTTTGTGTACGGAATTCAGTTCCGGACGATAAAATATAGGAACATCCCCGAGGCTCACCTGTCGACGATATAAAACCAACATAAAACTATCCATTTTATTGTTCTGCTTTAACTTTTACTGCCTCCACGATCATATGAATATGTTTCGGGCCGTTACTGGCAGTTTCAGGCGCTTCCAGGCCATGGCTCTCATATTTTTCAAGGACATAAAGTTTGGTTTATTGAGGTATGTGTACGCGATTTTCTCAAGGGTCACCCCTTATGGAGATGAAGTATGGAACTGATCCCTTGGAGAAATAAGCCGAGATATTTGGGAGGACGTCAATCATAGCATTGTATGGTTATTACTATCCAAGATGACGGATCTTTGCGGGGCTATTGTTAGAGCATTAGAGTTTGGTCGTGTCAAAAGGTCATGCTTTTGAGTAAAACTGTGATATGACCTTGCAGCGCGAGGCTTATCTATTTAAACCCAAATGTCCTCCGGAACTAAATCTCTCAAATGACAGTGACAACCCCATAAAACACTGTGTAAGCGATCACACAGACAGATACGAAGAGCGACTAAAGTTCATAACATGTAATACTTGTGTAAATAAAAATACAGGATATACGAAAACTCCGGGCATTCTACGTAATTTGTGAACGATATAGACACTGTTTACAGATTCATTCAACTGTAATATGTACCCACGAGAAATAACGTCAAACAAATTCATTGATGACGCCCAAAAACCAACATCAAAAACGTAATTACCATCCGTTTCGAAAACATTTGACTAAACAAAAGCATACAATTAAAATCGCTTTGTGTCGAATTGATCAAATTGCATGTTTTAGAGTATTAACAAATGTCGTTCAAAGTGGATTTAATTTCATCCTGTTTCGAGTCCGAATTGACATTCTGGACACTCTGGTTGGATATTCTGGACCAATTTCCAACGTTTGCATATATGTCGTTTAATTGTAGGATTAATAAATTCAGCGATGTTCTGTTTTAGTACTATTGATTTGTGTATCTGAAAATTGTTTTAGTATTCGACCAGAATCAGCTAGATTTAATCAAATGCTGGGCTGTTGGAATAGTAAATCTGGTGGATTTGTTGAAGCTTTCGGATCAAAAGTAGGTGATGGCAACACTATTGAGTTATGACAATTTATAACGGTGATGGAAACTATTGTGAGGAAACTGTACTAGAACCTATTAATAGAAAAGTTCGAGCTCCATAATGGGCAATTATATATATGCGTCCGTATGGTGTCCGGACGTAAAGAATAGCACCATCCCATGTCTTCCCGTGGGTGTCGTAAGAGGCGACTAAGGGACTTACCAGAGAATGGGCAGCAGCGTTCTCTGATTTTACAACAACCATACTGCGATCGCCAACCCGCCTGCCAAGCGTGGCGATTATGGCAAAACCCCCCTAAATGACGAGCACAATAAAAAAATGGCCCCTAGTACCCGGCAGCCCGTCTACCCTCGACTATGGTAGCGGTCGAGGTTACGGCGTGGCAAGGGGTGCTAAGAATCTCCGGACGGGATCAGGCTGCCAATACCGACGACTTGACCTGGCAACATATAACACGCGTACACTCCGGACCGACGAGAAGATAACGGAACTCGAAGAGGAATTGAGCAGGCTGCGATGGAGTATTGTGGGAATATCTGAAGTCCGAAGAGAGGGTGAGGACACGATAATCCTGAAATCCGGCAACCTGCTCTATTTCCGAGAGGGTGACCGGCAGTCCCAGGGTGGTGTTGGGTTTATCGTCCACAAGCCCCTTGTGAATAACGTGGTGAAGATCGAGAGTGTGTCGACCAGGGTGGCGTACCTTGTACTCAAAATATCCTCAAGATATTTGCTGAAGGTCATACAGGTCTACGCCCCGACCTCGGCACACCCCGACGACGAAGTGGAGACCATGTATGAGGATATTTCCAAAGCCCTGCATGGTTTCAAGACTCACTTCACCGTTGTCATGGGGGACTTCAATGCGAAACTGGGCAAACGAGATGGAGATGAGCTGCAGGTGGGGCAATTTGGGTTTGGAAGTCGGAACCACCGGGGTCACCAACTGGCTAGTTTTATGGAGAAGGAGGGCCTCTATATGATGAACTCCTTCTTCAAAAAGCGCGAGCACAGGAAGTGGACCTGGCAGAGTCCCGATGGTGCCACTAAAAATGAGATTGACTTCATCATGTCAACCAAGAAGCAGATGTTCAATGATGTCTCTGTGATCAATTCGGTGAAAACCGGGAGCGATCACCGCATGGTAAGAGGCACATTGAACATCAATATAAAACTTGAAAGGTCTCGACTGATGAAGTCTACGCTCCGTCCAGCACAGATCCAGATCCAAAACCCCGAGAGCTTTCAGCTTGAACTCCAGAATCGTTTCGAGTGCCTAGGAAGCTCAGTGGACGAATACAACGATGGGTTCGTGGAAACTGTCCACACGACTGGGTCTAAGTTTTTCAAGACACGTCGTGCACACAACAAAAAACTCTCTGATCATACTCTCGAGCTCATGAAGGAGCGGCGTGAGATGATCCTGCAGTCTTCAGATGAGGTGTGGAAATACCGGCAGCTCAATAGACGGATCTCTAAATCCTTGAAGAGCGACCTCCGCCGCTTTAATACCAAGCGTATTAAAGACGCTATTGAGCGGAATAAAGGCTCCAAGGTATTTTCAAGAGATCTGGCTATTGGGCAGAGCCAGCTAACGAAACTGAAGACCGACGATGGCAGGATCGTATCCGCCAAACCGGAGCTGCTGAGGGAGATCGAGAGTTTTTATGGGCAGTTGTACACTTCAACTAGAAATCCTGTTGCAACTCTAGCTAACGACCCAAGAGCTAGACTGACCCGACACTATACCGAAGATATTCCGGATGTCAGCCTGTACGAGATTAGGATGGCTCTTAAACAGCTTAAGAACAACAAGGCACCGGGTGATGACGGAATTACGGCCGAACTCCTGAAGGCGGGTGGAAAACCGGTACTTAAGGCCCTTCAGAAGCTGTTTGATTCCGTCATACTCGAGGGGAAAACGCCGCAGGCATGGTGCAGGGGTGTGGTGGTACTCTTCTTCAAAAAGGGCGACAATGCCCGGCTGAAGAACTATAGGCCCATCTCACTTCTAAGCCATGTCTACAAGTTGTTCTCAAGAGTCATCACGAATCGTCTCGCGCGCAGGTTTGACGATTTTCAGCCTCCCGAACAAGCCGGATTCCGAAAAGGCTTTAGCACCGTAGACCACATACATACGCTGCGGCAGGTTATACAGAAGACCGAAGAGTATAACCTGCCTCTCTGCTTGGCGTTTGTGGACTATGAGAAAGCCTTCGATTCGATCGAGACTTGGGCTGTACTGCAGTCTCTCCAACGGTGCCAAATCGACTATCGGTACATCGAGGTGTTGAAGTGTTTGTACAAAAACGCCACCATGTCAGTCCGACTTCAGGACCAGACCTCAGAACCTATCCTTCTGCAGCGAGGTGTAAGACAGGGAGACGTCATATCTCCGAAACTGTTCACCGCTGCACTGGAGGATATCTTCAAGGTTCTGGACTGGAGAGGGCTAGGCATCAACGTCAATGGCGAGTACATCTCTCACCTTCGGTTTGCCGATGATATAGTGGTCATGGCTGAGACCATGGAGGACCTCAGTACAATGCTCGATGACCTTAGTAGAGCTTCCGAAAAAGTGGGTCTTAAAATGAACATGGACAAAACCAAAATCATGTTGAATACCCATGTAACACCCACTCCTATCAAGATCGGAGACTCTACACTCGAAGTTGTAGACGATTATGTCTACCTTGGACAAACGATCCAGTTAGGTAGGTCTAACTTCGAGAAAGAGGTCAATCGTCGAATCCGACTCGGCTGGGCAGCGTTCGGGAAGTTGCGTGGTATCTTCTCGTCCAACTTACCGCAGTGTCTCAAGACGAAAGTCTATGACCAGTGTGTGTTGCCAGTGATTACTTACGGGACCGAAACATGGTCGCTCACAATGGGCCTTATCAGAAGGCTTAAAGTCACCCAAAGGGCAATGGAGAGGGCTATGCTCGGAGTTTCCTTGCGTGATCGAATCAGAAATGAGGACATCCGCAAGAGAACCAAGGTAACCGACGTAGCCCGAAGAATAGCCAAACTGAAGTGGCAGTGGGCAGGGCACATTGCTCGCAGAACGGATGGCCGATGGGGCCGAAAAGTTCTGGAGTGGCGACCGCGAACCGGAAGACGCTGCGTTGGAAGGCCTCCCACTAGGTGGACCGATGACCTGGTGAAGGTTGCAGGGATCCGCTGGATGCGAGTCGCACGGGACCGGTCAATGTGGCGACACTTGGGGGAGGCCTATGTCCAGCAGTGGACGTCTTTCGGCTGAAATGATGATGATGATGATATATGGGCTAATTAGGATAAGCATACATATTTAACATGTCATCTCTTACAGAAATATCTCTGGTAATATACAACCTTATTTTTAGTATATGCGAAACCTGAATATAGTTTGTTCAGAATAAGTAACTGAATCGATTCCAATAATTTTTAAACCATGTTATATTTTGTCCCAAAAATATTTAAAACAGTTAAAAGTTGGACACCGAGCGATTTTGAGTACCTATCGCAATAATTTAGGTACCTACTGCCAAATTATTATTATCAATGAGCTCAAGACGACGCTGGAGGCGCACGCTACGTGTTGACCACATTTTTGTGCGGAAAACTAGGTAACAGAACAAGCTTATAACTTTGTGATTTTTCATGATACAGTTTTGAAATTTTCTACATAGATTCTTTACATAAAAATACTTGATACGTGTATCAGGTATTGCATATACTAAAACTAATGTTGTACATAATATTACCAGAAGTCAAAAGGCATGCGAAAACGGCCTTTGGCTATTCTCCAATCCTCCTGATTAAGAAATTCTTATTATTATTTATGCATTAGAATTAGTAAGTATTGAATAAATAATGTAATTTATTCCTTGTCGAAACGAAATTAAAATATCCGAAGTTTACGTTGAACTCAGAATTTTAAAACTCATTTTGTGGATTATTTCTCGCTTTATTTAACTTTGTCATCAAGATTTTAAGGACTCTGAGGGTTCATGGTCGCTAAATTATTCGTGAACGAAATATAAAGGTTTTATTTTAAAATTGTAAGATTTTGTTTCGAAACGGGCTTCGTTAGTTACGTCTAAATTACTCCATTCAGTAATGCGATCTATTTGTGAAGCATCGATCTTATTTCAATAAACAATGATCACAGAAGTACCCATCCCCTCATTGTTGTCTGCTCTGATATCTGATCAACCCTCAGAAATCCTATCTATAGGTATATCTGCATGGAACTTCGTCATACCCACAATAATTAGCCGAGCATCAATTCAAATTCTAACTCTTCAAACAGTAGAGGAACAATTCAAACCTGCTAGATCTCATCTCGAGGCGCCCTCGGGATTCCAAAACTTGATCTCTAACTAACTCAGTCTTCATTATACATTGAACAAATACATCTGTTTGCGAAGGATCCCTAAAGGCTCAGTTATCGGGAGTTCGTTGTGATTACCGTCCAACTTTTCATTTTATTTGAAAACCTTTATTGGAGTACACAGACGGAACTTGTTATTTTTCTGTTTGATTTTCTGCTGAAAATTAATAAGTTAAATGTTTGGAACTTTAAGATGATTTGATCAAAGTTGGGGAAATAAAACGTTGTTTTATTTTGTCAACTTCAAGTTTTAATGATTAATCACTGTTTGGCTGTTTTCCGGTTTTTGATGCAATAACATTTTGTAAGCTTTGGCTTTGTCTTTTAAACTGATTTCTGTTGTTCATAGATTAGCTTACTCTTTGTAACTTATAGAATCTATAAGTTACAAAGAGTAAGCTAATCTATGAACAACAGAAATCAAAAGAAAAAAAATAAAAAATAAGAAAGAGAAAGAGTAATCTAAACCGTATCTATAATATAGATACGGTTTAGATTACTCTTTATTATATATAATTTACTAGCAACTCGCTCCGGCTTCGTACGGGTGCAATATACACATAAACCTTCCTCTTGAATCAATCTATTGCTGAAAACTGCATTAAAATCCGTTGCGTGGTTCAAAAAATCTAAGTGTACAAACAGCGGGAAGGATTTTGTTTTTTACTATGTAAACATATATCTACACCATATAAATTACAGCTATAAAATTGAGTTTTTTTTTCCATACCTTATTCGAGTTCAGTAGCAACTGAACACAAATCTCGCTATTATTAACAGGACCAGCTTCCTCCCTATGCCTAATTATGACCGCAGCTGTAACCTCCCACAATTTCAACAAACATCCCATACATAGCACCCCCAAAATTTGCCAGAACCCACACCTGTTCACATATTCATGTAGACGTGCGCTACCTTCCATTATCACAAACACAAATCAATTCCTGAATAGATAATGCGGTTAAGCTTACAACTGGGAACTGGGAGCTGGGATCCCAGCGTTTGGGATCCGGTGGCAACCGCAGGAAATTGGCAGGGTTGCAATACGTTACGAGTATTATTCATTGGTGTTTCCTGCTCTGCTTCCTTTTTACGCCCAATTTGAATATAGCGATGTTAATTTTGTTATTGGTTTCGGGGAGAATGGTAATTAGCACTTTTTTCCAGGGCAGTGAGGGAATTTTAAATTATGTTGCTTCGCGAGTTTTCTTTGCATTCATTATTGTGTTTTTTTTTTGTTTCGTCTGTGTGAGAGGGTCGGTGTAATATACTTTACATAGATACATGATATAATGCATATTCAATAGTGAAAGAATTGTAGATACTTCTTTATTTAATCAAGGACTAGTAAATATTCGGTTCAAATCGGGAAGGAGAGATAGCGGACCTGTAGTGGACACCAAACGCTGACGGCTACTTCAGTACAAACTCAGTCAGAAACCGGTGTAGTAAAAATCACAGAGATTTACTAAGAACTTCAAAAATCCAGTAGAAATTCGAGTATTCAGCCAAAAAATCTCATCGCAAGAATTGCTTAACTAAATTTAATTCCACGCGAGCACCTGTGGTTAGTAAGCGGAACTCATGTAATTAATGTTATTGCATTCTCAGGAGTCTTGCTTCAAAGTATGGTTACCGCTGACTCAGGACCTGCAGGACCTGCTGCAATGTTCGATATTAAACAAGAGATCTGTGTTTAACCTACCTGCGTTTTACTAGAGGATAAAAATGTTAGCGAATGGAATACAGGTCGATTCATTATTTCCCTTAGGACTGCAGTAGACTTCTTCTGCAAAGCAGTAGTCAATACTAAAAACAATAAATTTCATAGAATCGACAACGCTACGTTGGTAACTTTGGTATATCTGGCAAAAGAAAATATAATAAATCATCTTAAATAGTCATAAAGTCTAAGTACTGTCTTCAATACTTAAGACCACATTAATAACTTAAACTAAGCTAGCTCAGACTAAGTATCAGAATATTACATTTTTAATATATAACTTAGCAACTTTCTTAATAACCAACAAGAGCTTTCATCCTGAAATGAAATCAATACGGTATTAAGAAAAGATCTAAAAATATTCGCTTTAAGGTACCACCGTCGGAAACTTGGACCCTGTCAAGTAATAATTGCTGAAACTTCGGGACAAGTTCTTGGAAGTACATGATATTGTTTGCCCGAAGCCTGTTCAATGTTTAAGCTTGTTTGTTGTCATTTCTTGCAAGTTTTACTTAAAGAACATGTTTAAGGTTGTAATTTGTGAAAAACAATGGCAACCTTGATGAAAAATGAAAATAAAGACAATCTAAAATGTGGCTTCCTCATTGCCTGAGTAGTCGCAAGCGCGACTGCTGAGCATGAGGTCCCGGGTTCGATTCCCAGATCGGGCAAATTATCATTGAGTTTTTTCATCAGGAATTTCTCAGTAGCAGTGACGGAGTCTTGATTTGTGTTTTATAAGGCAATAGGCTCGGCTCCTATTACATGGGACTTAAAACATAACTAGCGAAACGTGAGTGTACTATCAGGGACACCTTATGTTAAAATGTGACTCAAGAGTATGTATTGGTACCAAATTGGCTCTGTTCCATGAAACTCTTATCATATAAATAC
Organism: Noctua fimbriata; assembly: GCA_905163415.1. Lineage (NCBI taxonomy): Eukaryota > Metazoa > Arthropoda > Insecta > Lepidoptera > Noctuidae > Noctua > Noctua fimbriata. The sequence continues at coordinate 1,338,542 of LR990936.1, forward strand.
ATAAATCACGTACCACAAATAGTCACCATTTAGAAGGCCCATGGGGAACGTAGCGATAGTATATCCTATGTCAGGAACTATGCTTTGAGATCGTTTATCTTAAGTTTCTTTATCAAATAAATCAAAACCGATGACGGACGTAGGAAACTTACAGACTTCTTCTTCACGTCGATGGTACTATTTCCATGGCCACTTTAGTTCGGCACTTTCCGGTGTCAGGGTAGTATCGAAGAGGTGGACTAGGAGGGCAGGAGAGAAGATGAAGCAGTCTGTGGTATGCAGTTCCATATTCAGAATACAAACTGTTACAAGCCTATGATAACATTGATCATGTCATACTAGTGACAAATCATCTGCCTAGCCTTTTCCCAACTATATTCTTCTAGTCTAACCAAATGCAGCTGAATGCCATACCTTTAAAACCTCCACAACCCAGGTACTGGGTAATACTTGGAAAGATCGTTTGTCAGACTTCCCGGCTTCAGACTACCCGTCACGATAGTCAAACATCTACAAAATGACAGCCAGGCATACCAGTGGCAAATCTAGAACATAACTAATCCAACAAAGATCTAAATCGTAAACGAGACAATGATACGAAATAACACGAAAGCAATAATATTTCTAAACGACAGAGCTGTAACGACTCATGTAACCCACATTCTGGCAAAAACAGACAGTATGAAATTGTAACTTAGGGCTTTTAAACTTTTTCTTTTTTATTTTACAATTTTTTTTTTTGTTGGCTGCCATATGTTTCTGCGAGTTCTTCGATGTCAAGGACTTTTAGATTAATTATAGGAGTTATAAGAGATGAAATACCCTTATTATTTAGACTGGAAACGGGATATTTACCATGTTTACTGTTTCTTTTGAGTTCCCGATATTTCGGCGCTGTTGCAAGCACCATGATCACGGATAAACATTCCGTTTCCAGCCTAAATAATAATGTTAGTGACCATGATAGTTTAAAATCTTATATGAAATACCCTACTGTTTACGTTTCGGTAAAAACAATTGTTTGTCTTGGTATCTGTTTGTTTCTTGAAATGTGCGTTGCTTTGTTTAATAATAGTACTCCTGACCATTTTCTCAGCGGAGGCAAGGAGTCGCTGTACAAACACAGGTACCAAACTCGATGGAACGACTTTCTGGAGAGACATGTCATGACATGATTATATAATCAATAACACTAACATCTTCATCAATAGCATAGTCAACATCGATTTGTAAATGAATTTCATGTGCCATTTCCAAATCAGATAATAAAGTATTAGAATCAAATAATTCTATAGTAAATAAAACGTCCACTCCATAAAGGCTTATAATAGGAATCGGAATGGGATTCCCATTGTCGAAAGGATGGAAATCTACCATAATTTATGCACCATAGTGATTTTCTAACGCCCCATCCATGACCTCAGGCGATGCGCCTCGCGACGCTACTTGCGTTAATCGACACGTATGTGTATTGGGCTCATTTACGGCGCCGCGTGCCCCGTCGCGGGTATCGCTACGTTTTACACACTGCTTCTCCGTGAACAAAGTATTAAAGGAACTGGCTGGCCGCAACGCTGCGTGCACTGCCGCGTTGAAAGCCGCGTGCGTCGCGGCAATGTCATCTGCGGGCTCCACCGCAAGTAACATTGCATTTCAAGCAAACGCACGTAAAATCGCTTCTCCGTAAACGTCATATGTATGTTTGAATTTATTGTGGGCCACGTTGAACAACTCACCGCGTCTCCGTAAATGAGCCCTTACTTGTATTTTCGCACATTGCGTCGACTCATGGCATATGCTGAGCAACTTCTGTCACGTTTTTTTATCTCAATCGTTGTTGTAACACTCATATCGTTTGAGCGCGTAGCTCGTGGCAAAGTGGTAATAGCATATTAATGCTGGAAGCTTGTCCTTGTCAACGGGGTTCGTATTAATCCCACTCAGAGCTCTGTTTAGACCATGAGTATTAAAGGGACTATATAAGGAGCAGAGATTTCGTGTAATTTTCAAGGGTACCCGTTGAAAAAGGTAAGGACGGTATTTGGATCAAGTGGTGGGGGATACCGGGGAAATCTCGACCTTGTTTGATTTTGTTCGTGTAGATCAAAATATGGGTCAGTTTGAAATATAGTCGATAAAACGATGTTATATTTAGAAGAGCAGACAAAGACATTGTTGAAAAAGTAGTAGTACTACGGTAACGTAAGATCGACTTACCAAAAATCTTAAATTCACTGACAAATAATGCATAGCCTAACTCGCTGGGTCTAAAGGCATGAAGTATTGCACATGAATTCCTTATCTAAAGTGGAGAGCACTAAGAAAGGATTTTTGAATCGTCGTTCATCGTTTGAGTCTGTACCATTTTCTATGTTTAAATAATGACGAATTTTTGAAACGTAGAACATGGTACAGACTTCTGTTTAGTGTTGACATATTTGAGAATGTGGTAACCTTCAAATCGAAAACATCGATTTCGTGAAAATAACTAAGAGTAAGTCGTATCATGTTTTTTTAGAAAGCTATCCATATCACCATACCATATGCATATAAGAATCCTATCGAGCTTGTAGGTTGTAAAAAGCGTATAAAATTAAAACGAATGCTGCCGCCATTAATCTGCAACTTAAGAATAACTTCTCAGAGCGCTTGCTCATTTAACTTAATATAACACGGAAGGAGTCCGCTGTGGCCTATTGAATGAATTCATAATTGAGACATGTCGAGAATTCTTTATTCTGTAAGATTTATACAAAGAAGTCTGGAGTGCTCAAGCTGTTATCTTATAATATTTGCTTAACACTTTTAAACCTGTGTTCATATTTCGAACTGAACTTGTAAAAGTAGTATTTTTTTTTAAGATTTGGAAGATAAACATAGAAAAGAACTACATAAAAAAGAAGTAAATAAAAATAAAAAACCTGACTCCATAAAAAAAGAACATTAACACAATGCAAACTAGATTATGCACAAAATAAAAAGGATGAGTACAAGAACAAGATGTAGACGAGGTAGTAACAACTTCTTAAGAAATGCCATTCAGTCGGAGGTTACCTATTCGCATACTGACTGAGGAAAAGCATTGGCAGACTCGGATTCCGATAGCTTATAACCATGGAACATAGATCCAGTCGTTAGGATGCTTCAAGAGTATATAGAATTCCACAAAGAAACGCGTGAAAAACATAACCGTATCTTTGCTGCCGGGCAGTCAGGTAAAAAAATAAAAAGCAGATTGGAACTGCAGATATTTGACAAAGACACAAGAAACAATTTGAAACTATATTGAATTCATCAAAAAATAAAAAAGTAAGCTTTAACATCATAGGTATAAAGACGAGAAAACACGAAGGAAAATGTTTCTAAATGACTGTAAACCGTTCTTTGATGCCTTGGTTCTATTTCACAGAAATTTCCTTGTGATACAAGACCTTTGTTGGCTTTTGCCTTCACCAGATGAAAGTGCATAGTTTCTTTCCTAGAAAGCCACAACGAACGTATAACTTTACACAGGAATAAGTTCGTATTTGTTACGTCAAGCTAGTTTATGTTCCATGCCAGTAAAATGGATGATTTTATTTGTTTATAACTACAAAAGGTACTAAATATATTTTTCTTACAATTTAAATAACGTGTCACTATGTTCGTACACGCGTATCTCCGAAACCACACAACCGATTTCGATGAAGATTTTGTGAATGTGTATGGTTCCAGCTTGAAAGATAGGATAGTTTTGGATCCGATAGGTGGCGCTGTGCGAAGTCGGGGCGGGGCGCTAGTAAGGTACTAAAATAAAATGTTGTTGTGGAATTTGTTGTTAAGAAATAACCATTTGAAATGTCTCAATACTGTTTGTTGGTTCTTTCATTTACTTTGTAGTATCTTGGTCGTAAATCAAGATGGTGTTGTTATGTTAGACATAAAATATCCTGTTTTCATTTACCCTACAATTACTCAGTAATTTTATTTTTTCTATTGTCCAGGAGTATCTTGGGACACCAAGATACAGGCTGTGCCTAGTTTGGCGTCCACGGTTACTTCTACTTTTGTATTATTTTAACTTGGCTCATTTTTTTTTTATTTTCGCTTATATAGGTGATGGAATGACTAAGCTAAAACACGAAAATGAATGACGAGTCATCGCAATACACTAAGTTCAAATTGAAAATATGGAAGTAAGTAGCCAGTGACGAAGGAGATTGCCATTACTCATCAATTAAATATTAATGACGAAATATCACATCAGCGCAACACACTACAGAGTATATCAATAAACATTGGTTCAAATTGAGAGAAGTTAAAACGCCAAAAAAGTAGCCAGTACTCATTACGTAACTATAATTATAAAACTATGTAAATATTTAATCCTAAAAAATAGCCCTGGCTTTTTTTTTTTAGGATGGTAAATCATCAAATGACCCCCCCGCTCTGGGCGGAGCGGAAGGGAGTGTCAGACTTGTACTGGAGGCCTTACACTTAAGGCACCCACAGGATAGTTCGGTTAAGCAGAAGCTAGCCTCATAGGTTGACATGTGAGATGCCATTAAAAAAAACCTTTAATATTTTTCTTTTTGTTTTTTTTTTTAATGGCATCTTTGGCTATAATGGATTAAAAGAAAAACCTTTTTATAGCACATTCTCTATTCTTTTTGTACCTACCCACATTTGACCAACACACACACACACATCGCCTTCCAACACTGGCCGAGCAAGTACGAACTAAAAGCCTTATCAATAGATCAATTAAGAACTTTTCACCGGACAGCTTCCTGTTTGCAACAAAACTTTCGATAGATTCCAGTACTAAGCTCTCGTGAATTGAGGTCTAATCATTAAAAAGTTTCAGCCATGTTTAATCTCTTGGGATTTTAGGCTCGTGCATGAATAGTTGAACTTGAGGTTGGATTTTTTGGGATGAAATTGACGAATCGCTGTCAATTAAAATTTAGATTAGATAGAACTTGGTGAAAGGTCGTAAATGCATTGTTTATAGATACAGTGTAAGCACATTTTTTACAAGAGGTTTATAATAAGTAAGCAATGGCAGTTGATCTTGCTCTTTGAGCTAAAGGTAAAGCTTGCTTGTTGCTTGTGTCTGCAGAGACTGACGAAACAGTGTACTCGCTACAGACACCGGATTTTGACAGAAGACAGTGGGCCGGTGCGGTCTTAACGAGAAGATCGAACAGTGGACTGGTTACGGGTACACACACACAGGGGGCAGAGGACGGGGGGCTAAAATTACCACTTTATAAGAATCATAATAGGATAATAATTCTTATTATTTTCCTATTACGTTACAATTCTTAAAATGGTCACAAAGTAACAATAATTCATGATATTAACTATAAAAATTTACGTGATTTAACGGCCATTTAATTTTAATGAAGAGCAACAGAAAATCTACATTTCCTAAAGATTGGTACTTGCCTTAATCATCTTAATCGAGGAATAGCTTAAAAATAATTGCGATCAGTCATTATGAGACTCAACAGTAACGATTATAATTATCTATCTTTCAAACATAGACCAACGATAAGACCGCCAACCCTAAATCACCCATATTCATAGAACCCTTGCCTACCACATAGTCCAAATATGAGCACACGATGTTGTCCTAACACCCGACATACGCAATTATTGTCCCATCCACGTCAAAATCAAACAAACAGTACAATTTCCCTGAACCGTTATCATTGACTATGATTACTGTTGCTGTAAGGGGGTATGCACATGAGGCTGGCCAAGAAGTAGGTACCTAAGGGATGTGTAAGTCTATATTATCCAAATATCCACAATTATATACACTACACCGCCTGCCTCGTTGGTCTAGTGGCCCCAAGTGCGACTGAACATGAGGTCCAGCGTTCGATTCCCAGATCGGGAAAAGTGTTATTGGGTTTTTCCATCAGGAATTTCTCAGGTGGTGTTGATGGTAATAGGCTCGCCCCCTATGATATGGGACTTCAACTTAAATGACGAAATGTTGGTGAACTAATGGGTATTACAGGCGTGCTGTTATGTTATAAATGTTAGGTTATATCCACTATGCTTGTTATCGTCCACGCTGTTTCAGCTGATCGAATGAAACTTTGGACACTAGGACACCATCATCTAGGTTAGGACACAGTCATATGAATTGATAATTTTTATTCCGGTGGTACATTCCCGTAGGATTACTTTCAACATCCATGCGGGCGTAGCCGCGGTCGAAAGCTTGAATAAGTTTAATTGGTTCATCATTCGTGCTGAACTAAATTATATGCCAGTAGTTGGCAGTTGAGTCAATTTGCTTTTGCTGGCTATTTATTATATAAAGATTCAATGGTTTGAATATTACTGCGCAGTTTAATATTTAAAACTGATTACACTATTTTAATAGGAGTAGATGCCTCGTTGCCTTACTTTGGACTTAAACATAACTGGTGAAATGTGGGTGTACTATTTTAGGTACAACTCTGGCTAACCCTTCGGGGATATTATCCGTGATGTTATGTAATGTGTATAACCAACACCAAATTCCAAAATGGGACCGACAACAGTCAAAGAACCCACTTTGATTTTATTGCGGGAAAAATATTATGACAAGAGGCGATGACCTATGTCTACAGAACGATAATCTCAATAGTAGTAACTAGCCAATCAAGGACTAGTAGTAACATCCTTGCTCCAATAAAAATAATTCTGGGCACATTATAAGCAGTTTGTATATCCCTCAAGCGAATAGAAGGTCGGCTTCCAGTCAACGTCGTCCTCTAGCGTATCGTTCGCTGTATGTGGATACTCCCTAACCGTGGCAATATGGTCGCGTGGGTAAACTCGCGTCATTAGCCGACCGAGTTAATTGGGCCCCAGTCAACAAAGATTGAGGGTACACTGTCTGGTGTTTTTTGTTTGGTCGGCTTTTATTGGAAACCGTAATTGGTTCGTGTCTACGAATTATTGGCAGATATGTATCGATGGTGTTATTTAATTTTGTGTTTGTTTTTTTTTTTGTTAGGTTGTTTTTGTAATTTATGGGTGCTGGAATTGTTGGTTTTGGAACAGGGCATTGAGGTTTTCAGATTTCTGTCTGTTTTCAGACAGTGTTCAAAAAAGTGTTAGATGCAAGAGCGAGCGAAGTGAGCTCGGGAATTGGGGCACCCCGATGTTAGGTTAGGTTACTTTAAATCCTGCAGACAGAAGTAGGAGCCCTACGTCGACTTTTTCATAGTGCCCCGTATCGTATCCACTGACCGATTGATTTGATTTGATCAAAAACTGCAACAGCTATGGAACTGGTTGTTTATTTTTTGTTCTAATTAGTCATTGTTTTAATCATAAAAAAATACTTTTAAGCTACTTTTCCAAGCCTTATCTACACTTAGAAACATTTCTTGAAAGTTTATTTAATTCTTAAAGATTACAGAATCAACATTACTGATCTCCTAAGATCCAGTACCTAAAATTCCCTTCACTCCGTTATCATAATCAGCCTATCATTTTCCCACTGCTGGGATACAAGCCAATTCTCTGTCATAGAATCAATTGTAATCCACAATGCGGGCTCAGTATGAGTTTGAAGACGTCACAATACTTGTCTTCGAATTATTGGTTGTAAGATATACGAGATTTTCCACGAGGTTTTCTTTCTCTAAAATATTCAAATCCGTATTGTATCGTTCACTAATGTTTCACCTAAACTAGTATGACAATTTTTTAGTTTACAACCAAAATTTTAAATACTGTTTATTTCACAACAACTTATTTCGCAGATGTTTTATTTTATAAACACTTTACAAGCATTCATTTGGCAAAAGCAACGCTTTACAAATGTTTCACATGATAATTATTTAATCATTTATAAATTGTTCGTTTAATATTTTCATTTTTTTGGCAAAACCACGTTTAGCCTAAGTATAATTTTATAATAAATCTAAACCAGTCACAAAGTGATTATGAGGGTACGTAATAAAATATCTAAAATTAAAAGTTTAACGTACCTGACGGCTGATACTTACCTAATGATTCAAAATATCTATAGTTATAATGTCAAAGTGATACCTACGATGACAAATGGCGCTGCCGATTGATTTCATGGCCGGGAGGCACTGTACATTTTGTGACGGCGTGTTTTTGTAGTAGGTAATATTTTTTCAATGTCCAAGGTAAGTAATATCAATATTTGCGTAGTCGACATAGCCCCGCTGCGCGGGACTCCTGTTTCTGTTTGTAGGGTTTAAAGTAACCTCAGGGTACCCAAGTCCCGAGCTCGCTTTGCTCGCTCTTGAATCCTAAGTGTTTGTTGTTCCATTAATTAAAATTACGGTTGTGCCTATTTAATGAGTTGAATTTTTATGAGTTGAAATTGCGTAAAGTGTCATCATCTGCCCAGCCTTTTCCCAACTATTCGGTCGGCTTCCAGTCTAACCGGATGCAGCTGAATACTAGCGCATTAATTACGCAATAAATTGCGTAATGTGTATTGCAATAAAAATGTAGGTATTTTAAAACGTTTGTATTCTTTGTTTTACGAGATGACATGAATATAAAATGAATTGTTTGTCAAATAATACGTAAACAAATAAGAGTTTATCGAGTAAATATTTTTTTAAGTGAATTATTTGCCAAACTTGTTGTTGTAAAATGATGATATGACGAACCATGTATTTGTCAATTGTTGCCTGACAGATGAAAAATTGTAAATTAATTTTAGGTGAAAAGGCAGGATACCGTATTATACAACATTATTTTTACTATATGCGAAACCTGAATATAGTTTGTTCAGAATAAGTAACTGAATCGATTCCAATAATTTTTAAACCATGTTATATTTTTTACCAAAAATATTAAAAAAAGTTAAAAGTTGGATACCGAGTGACTTTGAGTATCTATCGCAATAATTTAGGTACCTACTGCCAAATTATTATTATCAATGAGCTCAAGACGACGCTGGAGGCGCACGCTGCGTGGTGACCGCGTTTTTGTGCGGACAACTAGGTAACAGAACAAGCTTATAACTTTGTAATTTTCCATGATACAGTTTTGAAATTTTGTACATAGATTCTTTACATAAAAATACTAGACACATATATCAGGTTTCGCATATACTAAAACTAATGTTGTATACTACCAACAATATCAGCACCAACGTCCCTACCTCAGTACCAGCGACCTAAACGAGGCGTTCACGTGACGAACCACTCGTACTTACAAAAAGCTCCGGAAAGTTTCTTGAAATCCATTTCGGGGTCCTATCGCTGCCCAAATCTATGGCGAAATGGGAGTGACGAGAGGGTTTTGAACTACTGTTGGTTTAGTTTTTGACCTCAATTTTTTGAAGGTGTTGGAGAGTCTTTCGGACTATTTAATACATAGGTTAAATAGTTCATAACACTGTTTTTGGCTTCAATTTTTAATCTCAATTGAAACTGTTCTAGCACTCCTTACTCATACCAAATAATTCTTCTATTTTTTATTGTTGTCACTGTTATTTTCCTATTCTCTTTTCCACAGAAACAGTTATGATATATTTTCCTTAATTCAGTATCATTTATAACTTTGTTTCTATTTTGATTAATAAATACAAGGTGTAAACGGTTCCTTCACGAATCCGTCAACCAAGCATTCGGTACACCAAACTACGAAACTCTACACAAAAAATATTGCTGGGAAACGACTTTTTTTGGTGTGAAAAATTACATTTTACTGTAATAATATTTTTAGTTTACTGTAGGACTGCATTGTGTAGCAATGGGGTTATGGAGGTAATTAAAAAGTGTTTTTTTTTTCAAAGTTGAGTCTTTGATCTCCAGTATCTCAGTAACTAGAAGGTTCCCCTGTATGGTCCAGAACAAAAAAAAATTATCGCAATGATGGGGAGAACAAATTACATTTGGCTTCGTTAAGGGTGTTTTTACACCCATTATGTTAGAAGAAATATAATAATGTTAAATAAAAAAATCGTCTAAGACCTAACCTAGTTTAACAAAGTTTTCAGTTATTGATTTTGTTCAATGTCATATTTTTCTATTTTAGCTTCTAAGTTTGTTCAAGGTGAAATGTATAATTATAACAAAACCTGTCACTTATATACTGCAGTTTTTTTAACCTCGACCCTTATTTACATAAGTCAATGTTTGTGCCAAATAAGGTATCATGTTGTTTTGGTGCTAAATTAACTTAATTGCTTATGTTGTGGTCGGTACCTTGTTTTCATTAAGTAATAAAATAAACCGACTGCCTCGATTGCCCCGTTGGTGTAGTGTCGCAATCGCGACGGCTGAGCATGAGGTCCTGAGTTCGATTCCAGGGTCAGGCAAATTTTTATTAAGTTATTAAATCAGGAATTTCTCAGTAGCAGCAACGGAGTCTGGATTTGTACCCGGTGGATGGCAATAGGCTCGCCCCCTTTTACATGGAACTAAGAACAAAACTGGCGAAATGTGGGTGTACTATTAGGTACACCTCTGCCTAAACCTTCGGGGATTATAGGCGTAGTGTTATGTTATGTACTAAACCAAAGGAATAAGATTGGGATGTCTTTTTAGCTGTCATAACAATGATAGAAAACCGAAAATATATTGGATTGACGTTAGCTACGTTCTGCTAAATGCTTAGAGTATGAGTTTATAGGTCATTATTATCTGCTTAGCCTTTTCCCAACCACTATGCTCCATGTAAGATAGTGTTGCTCCTTCCACTAATCTATCTAATCGATACAGTCCGCACATCGTCCATTAACGCGAGACTATCGGAACTGAGATTAGCTATGTGAATATGTTCCCCAGCCGAGGACCAAGCGGTCACCGCTCGAGCTACAAATTGTTAGCAACCTTAAGTTGTAGTTACATCGACATGAAATACGATAGCAACAATGTTTAATCTTTATAGTTTGCTACAATTAAGTAGGTTAGAAATGGCGGGAAAAGCTTTTACGTTTGTTACAATGTTCTTCCTTTTTAATGTAGAAATGTACGCACGACGTCCAATCAAGCTATACAAAACCAGTTTATGCGGATCTCTCATTGTACGGGAAATGTATACAAAGCGAGGCCAAGTTATTCTGGAAATTGGATAGCTTTATGTACCTATACTTGCTTAAGTTCTAACACCACATAAGTCAAAAATAGCAAGTTTACAGGAGAGTGAAAAAACTGAGTTATATTTAAATAGATACTAGTACAATACCATTCAATAATTTGTGTACAATTCTAGTAAAGATAGAAACGTTGCTTGTTTCTGATTGGCTGAAACAACGAGTCTTCCGATTCTTTAGCAAACGGCATCAAAATGGCAAAAGCCCCTAAAATTGACTTACGTGTTGTTAGAACTTAAACGACGATGTTAGGTAACGTGTATATTTTATCAAAGACAGTGTGCTTTACTATAAGCAAAACATTTTTTTACGTCATCAAAACAAGATACCACGTCTGTAATTCCCTGTAAGGGTAAGGCAGGGGTGAACTTAATCGCCAGTTATGTTTAAATCCCATGTAATAGGGGGCGAGCCTAATGCCATCAACCGGGAAAAACTAAAGTATGATTTCTAATAAACGGCTCGCATTGCATCGGATCAGACCGCATTTTACAATATTTAAACGATATTAAATCGTGTACTCAGTATTTAAAGTCTATACTACCAAGCCACACACAGCAGCTTGACCGCGGGCGTCTTCCGCGACGCGCGATCGGCTCTATTCGCCTGTCGTCGTATCCGGTCGGAATTAGAACACGTCAACACGGTAGGAATGAAACTATTTGACAAAGCGCAGAAACTGTTAAGAACCAATCGTATGTTTCGAAATCCTACTTGACGCGATCGGCTGTCGCCGCATCCGTTCGTATACTTTCCGACCCGATGAGATGCGAGCCGTTTGGTGGAAATCATCCATAACAATTTGCCCAATCTAGGAATCGCACCCAGCACCTCATGCTCAGCAGTTGCGCTTGCGACCGCTAGATCAACGAGGCAGTCATATGTCATGATATAAACATAATATCATCCACACCTACAACTGCCAAAGAATTCTACAGATAGGTATATAGTACAACTACATTTCGCAAATTATGTTTAGGTACCGTGTAATAGCGAGGGAGCCTATTACCATCGACCGGGTACAAATCCTAACTCCGCAGCTGCCAGTAGGTTTAAAATTTATTTTGAGGAAACCATTTCTTTTAGGTCCTTAGAAACAAGAATATAAACCTTGTTCTAACAAAAACGAATTCAAACCACATTTACAATTTAATCTCTCCCTAGACACTCGTAAATCAGTCTATACTGAACTATGAAAACTATGTTCGTGATTTAGTTTCCGAACATGTAAACAAAACTGTGTTATTTGAAAAACAACTGTAATGTCCATTCATAAAGAAAAACTTGCGCTGCAACTAAAGGCATTTTTCTAACTTTTTCAGTATTACTTTCTAGTCATTCTGAAATCAGTTTAATTTACACTAGCATAGATTCCTAAATAAAAATATTTTTCATAGTTTTAATATGACCGGGGTCAGACTGAGACTTATGACTTATGACCCGTGCCCTTCAGACAACATGGCAATTATTTGTTAGCAATTTTGTATTAGCTCCATCGAACTAAGTTAGTTAATTAAAGATTGTTTTAATCCTTGAATAATAAAGGTATCTTTCGCGAAAATGTTCAAATAGATAGACAAGAGTCGGTGTTTTTTAACAAAAAGATTAGCTCTTTCTGCAAAAATAAGTAATAATTCAGACGAATTTTAATAAGTAAACAAAATTCTGTATTAATTAAAATATTAAATTGACAAAAGAATTTATAAATATTTAAACTCTGAAATCAACAACGTTTACAAAAAGTATAAATAAGATTCATGGAAGGAGAAAGGGAAGCCTTTATCCTGTAGTAAGACAACACAGGACATAAATTAATGTAATTAAAATTCAAAAAACCACTCAAAAGTATAAGGGGAGATACAAAACTGACATAAGCTATATGCAATAGATTCAAACGAAATAACAAGCCATCCTCTAACCAAGAACAAAACAAACTTCGATCATTAAAATCCCAAGAGTCAAAATCACAAGTCAAACTGTCGCACAACACTAATCCCAATCAATCGGCCAGCAGGTACAGCACTAATCCTTTACACACTAAGTCAGTGCTACACTAAAGCCAATTAGGGAACGCAGCCCGTCCAAACACAGCTTAATGATTAAAAGCAATTATTGATAGAACTAGACAATCGATGAACCTATGTATAGATAGAGGAACCCACCAACCTACCAGGTGTATAGGGGAATACGGTAATCAAGGCGTGTTTGACATAGGGCTGAATCTGGTGATGTTAAAGTTCATTGTCCTGATTATCGTACAGAAGAATTAGGGGACCACAGAGAACAGAATTTATAACATAAACTGATAAGTTATGCAGAGATGTATGAATGTTTCGTTGTAAATCGTAATTGTTCCGGTTATGTTGGGATACTCGCTCGTATGAAAGCTCCATATAAATCAGAGATCAAATCAGGAAACGCCTGGGAGAAGCCCTGGAAGGGCAGGTGCGCAGTGCTCGCTACCGGTATGTATGACCAAATAACGTTTAGTAACAAAATAGGCGTTATTTTATGTCTGCATGTTCGTTGAATTTGGAATTAAACAACCTCCACTCAAGACCCAAGGCTGTGACTTTAAATTTTCTAATGGAACCAAAATGAAAATTTGCGTGATCTTTGAAGACAAATATTACGTTGCTATCTCATGTTTCAACATTCTGTAATCACTGGTAATCTATTAAATAACCTTTTCTTGTGATCGTCATGCGTTGGATGGCCGCTCTAGTTCTACAGTGTTTTGGCCAGTATGTCGACTGTTTTTATTAAATTCATTGTCTTTGTCTTCCGACAACGGTAAACTTGTAGAACAAAAGCTTTTCCATGCAAAGCGTTCCCCCTTTCGAAGCCTCGCCCACCGATGGGACAACATTTAATTTCCCGACTAGCCAGCGCAAATTATTAGCCATTATTCTTAAAAGTAATCTCATGCAGTTTCTGTAGAGAAATATTCTCATTTTTTATTTATGCCTTTATTTGCATAAAGTAAATAACGTGATACGATGCTGTAATGAGAATTTTCTGTACTTGTTTATTTTTTATCGCTCTAATTGGCAATTGCAGTAAATTGTTGGTTTTACTTCTGATTGAGAAATATTATCGTCTTCATCAGGGTACAATGTAAATAACTACTGAACTTGGGTGTACTTTTCCTGTGCAGGTCAGATTAATGATGGCAATATGAAAATACTGACAATCAGGGTTGTACATCAACTATCTATGATTCTTGATTTCTTTTCTCTATTTTCTCTTACCTACTGTGGACTGATAGCAGTATATTCTGCTTCTACACGATCGGGAAATTGAAGTAATGGGTCGTAAAATACCAGAAGTCCTATAAAATGTTTTCTTTGAGAGATGGGTCTCCCCATGGGACACTAAAACTAATGTCCCTGGACGGATCCTTATGTCATTATCACCTGCGGCGGTGCTTTTGATTTAGAATGGTTCAGTTTCATAGGTAGTAAACAAGAAATATTCTTTGTGGACTTTAGTTTATTACTGTTACTGTTCACCGACGTCATCCCTCTGCTGGGCAAATGCCTCTTCTCATGAGTTTCATCTGATCACTGTTTGTTGGTTTTGTCCAACTCGTCCGACATCTTCTACTAGGTCTGCAGCGATGGCTAATGGGTGTCAGGGATTTACATAGTGGCTATATATATGTGGCCGGTGACCTAAGTGATGCGAGTAACTACAGGCCAATCTTACTAGCCACAGTGCTCGCTAAGGTTCTTGACGGTTTGCTTAATACACAGCTTGTCCGGTATGTAAACACGCATGATAACCAATTTGGTTTTAAACCGGGACTGTCTACTGAGTCAGCTATCTTGTGTTTGAAGCAAACTGTCAAGTACTACTCCGATAGGAGAACACCTGTTTATGCATGTTTTCTCGACCTCTCGAGAGCGTTCGACCTGGTTAGCTATGACGTCTTATGGCAGAAATTAAATAACATCTCAATGCCCCTCGAACTGATAGAGATTTTCAAGTACTGGTATCTTAACCAGGTCAACGTCGTTCGGTGGTCGGATGTTCTGTCGGAGCCGTACGGGTTGGAGTGCGGGGTGAGGCAGGGAGGGCTGACCTCCCCAAAGCTCTTCAACTTGTACGTGAACGCACTGATAGAGGAGCTCAGTAGTACTCGTGTCGGCTGCCATATTGACGGTGTTTGTGTCAACAATATTAGTTACGCTGATGACATGGTGCTACTGAGCGCCTCGGTGTGTGGGCTGTCCAGGTTGCTGGGCATCTGCGAGCGTTACGCGCTGGATCACGGTTTGCTCTATAACGCATAAAAAAGTGAATGCATGGTTTTTCGGGCCAGGGGTCGGAGTTGCCCGGATTCTGTTCCACCCATCAGATTGAACGGTGTCCAGTTAGAAAGAGTTCAGCAGTTTAAATATCTCGGGCATATCGTGGCCTCTGACCTGAGGGATGATGCGGACATCGATAGGGAGCGGAGAGCGTTGTCTGTGAGGTCCAATATGATCGCCCGCAGGTTTGTTCGTTGCTCGGGGGCCGTCAAAATAACTCTTTTCAGAGCGTTTTGTACGTCCCTGTACACAGCCAGCCTGTGGGGGTCATATACCCAGAAGCAGTACAACGCTCTCCGTGTTCAGTACAACAATGCGTTCAGGGTGCTGTTGGGGCTGCCCCGGCACTGCAGCGCGTCGGGGATGTTCGCCGACGCCCGTGTCGACTGTTTCTACACGACAATGCGGAAGCGGTGCACATCTCTGGGGCGCAGGCTCCGGACCACCTCCAACACTATCCTGAGCGTATTTGTGAACAGGTTTGATTGTCAGTACATTAACCATTGTTATATGATTAATGTAATGACAAACAAGCAAATGACTCAGAGGCAGGTATGTTATTAGGATATTAGTTATTCTGTATTAGTTGTGTATTTTATTTTTGACGTTTTAATTTAATTCAATAATATAATTTAATTTAATGTAATGTGTGTTCTGATTTAGGTTTTAGCTATAATTTGTGTTTTTAATTTGGTATTTTTGTTTTTTTTTTGTATATGGGTCTCGGACCTGAAATAAATGGAATTTATTTATTATTATTATATTGGCCCACAGCTAATTGACCATACGACAGATGTGGCCCGGCCCAGTTCGACTTCACTTCTTTGTGTTTATGGCAAAAAAAAACCCAACGTAGAAACAAAAGTATCAGATTATTGATTCACTTAACTGTCACAACAAAAAGGCACTAACCTCAACCTAGAATTTACCATTAATCAAATCTTTTCATACACAACTACAACATGTTGATAACACCTTTTTACCCACAATAGGTCCATTAATTACAGAACAGCATGTGTAGCCGCCACTCACACCGTACGGACAAGATCGTTAATACCCAGGCAGAGAGTTGTCACTAATTTGTACCGGGCCGGATGACGGGCAGACAAACGGTCTGATTGACGGCCGCTTCATTAGAGAGACGAGTGAAATTCGAATGTATTTCTCTTATGTGCGAGGTTTTGTCTTCAGCTATGTTTGAGAGGGTGAGTTAGAGTCTAGGTGACGATCGTTTTGCCTTAAAGGGATAAGCAGGAGCGTTACACTGCATTGACTACGATTTCGATGGAATGTAATGTTTAGTGACAAATTCTTTCGATCACAAGTGTAAGGCGTCCGAATTTCACTTACATGTTCGAATCAAATTCGCTTTTCGCTGGACCCAACGTCGGAATTCAGAATGTCAAAGAAAGGCAGAGATGACGATACATCGTCAAACATAAGATGACTTCACGTTGTGGGAATCGCAACCTAAATAATGAGGAATACGACACAAGGAGAAGAAAGCGAAGCTAGTTGTGAATAGAAAACCCAATCACTGAATCTCTCAAAGATAATATAAAAAATACTCGTCGCGTTGTCCCGGACTTACTTAAAAAAAATCTAAGCCAACAACTTCAACAGAACTAAATATCCATGATCGTGAAATTACTACAGGGCAGCAGAAATGGGTATGATGATATTACTTCCCCGGAGATGCCTTTTCATAAAGATCTTTCCTACTAATATAAACTAGCTATTTATTTCTCATAAGTCTCCTATCCCTCACAAGTCTCCTAGGGACGCGAGGGTCATGTTATGTTAATTCCACATCATGTTTATTCGGTCTCTAGTATTTCAGTTTGTTGCTAAGTTAAGTAGCCGTAGGCTCTAGGTTAACTAGCGCTAACTCATTTGGTTATTTAAGTTTACTTGGTTTAGGTTATGAATTAATAGTTATAGAATTTGGGGCATTGTTGGTAAAATTTTGTACCAATTTGGCCTTGAATTTGATGTCTAAAGTGGGAACTGTTTCTGTTTTAGAAGTCTTGGTAAAAAACTGCCATAACTTTTTATTGTCCGTCAGTAAGTTCAAAGGAGATTGCATCTTTTAATAGAATGCAACTTTTAACGGCCTTTTCATTTTGACAGGATTAAATTCATCCTCTATGATATTTATTATAATCAGCATAAGGAGTTCCACGACTCTTTATCACCACATCTAAGATATATGGACCTACTGCCGATAAAAGAATTTATAATGCATCATCTGATCTATTTTTGTTCCTTACGAAGCTGTATCTTCACTGACTAAGAGTACTACAAAAGCACAGTAGCCTTGTTTTAAATACATTATTATTGTTTTTCAAACTTACTTTTTCATTGTTTTTTCTCTCTGCCAATCACTTCTTCAAATCAATTGCTATTAAAATATCAACATTCACAAATTCAATTTCTCCCGTTAAAAATATCATGGCACATCGACACAGTGTGTCAGTACGCGTGACGGACAAACAGCCGACAGTCTCTTCATTAGGCAGTGACTTAGGAATGATTGTGAAATTCTATTTAATGTACCTTAGATAGTTCAACATTCATCATTCAAATGACTCAGTCAATTCTAAAAGACACATCTTCGTACTTAAAATAGATAAGCCTTGCCTTTTTCCAATTATTTTGGGCGCGGCTTCCAGTCTAACCAGTTACGTGGAGCGTCTGTCTATCTGATCTCCACAACCCAGTTAGTTCTCACCGTCTTTGCGATCATTTTTTTGTTCTAGACCATACCTGAGAACCTTCTAGCTACGAAGACATTGGGGGTTAAAGTTCCAACTTTTTCACAAGGGTTTTTTTTTAATACATGTTTTTAATGTAAGATTTATACTTTAAACACCTCTACGACCCCCATACTATTCAATCCATCCATCAGCACAATGCTTTGAGTGCTTCCTTCGAGTCCTACCGTAAATCGTGATTTTTCACCCCAAAACAAAAAGTCCCAGTAGGTAATAATTTTTGCGTAAAGTTACTTAGTTTGATGTACAGAACGCTTGGTTGACGGCTTCGTGAAGGATCTGCTTACACCTTGTAGATTAAATAATGCTCTCATTATTGCATGGGGTATAAAGATTTAGACTGAGTTAATATACCGTTTTTTTGTGTTAATGATAGTCTTACTGACAATGCCAGTTTAAAAACTGACATTTTTATTGCACCACCATTGCACCCACTGCAGGGTAAAGGCCTCCCTTCCCTCTTAAACTCACATCTTCTCTTTAAATTTTTCGATGACGCCGCGCCGTGACGAACAAAAAGCCAACAGTTCATTCATTACAGAGTGAGTTGGGAACGATTCTAATGTACCGCATACCTACATTTTACTTGTATGTGTGTCAGCTTAGGTTTAAATAAAGCTTTTGTGTAGGGAGCCTAAGCTTTAAGGGTCTTATTAATAATTGTGTAGATGGAATACTGTAGGTCATTACTCTAAAGTCTAGGTTTATTACTAACGGGAACGTTAGATAATATGGAAATGTTTCTCTGACGGGTGAAAATAATTTTATTATGATAGTTTGAAAGTGATGAGTTTTAATTGTTTAAGTTCTATAGACGAGTTAACTGCTACCGTGAATACAAAACTATTTTTTGTAAAACCCAAAGAACTTATTAAAAAAAAAAACAGCTGTACCGTTTTTGTTTTGACCGTGCCAGTGTTTTACTGTTGTATGAAACAGCTGATTATTTGAGTAATAATGTATCTGCTGGAGGTTCTAGATAGAGACATCATCATCATTTTATGCTCTTGTCCCGTTCTTCTTGGGGTCGGCACAACATGTTTTCTTTTTCCATTCTCCCCTATCAGACGTCACGGCATCATTTACTCCTTTCTCTTTTATATAATTCCTCACACAATCCATCTTTTCTTTGGCCGTCTTTGACCTTCCTCTCCCTCTATATCCTTTAACATTCATATCCATCACTCTTTTAGTCACATGCGTTTCATCCCTCCTCATTACATGTCCATACCAAGACAAAAGACTTTCTTTAAATTTTCTGTAAAAGGCACCACCCTCCATCCTCTAATATACGCATTCCTTACATTATCCATTCTTGCCACTCCACACATCCATGTATAAAATCATAATTACCCTGAATTCGGGTAACAAATTGCACGTTTATGTTTCATACAACGAGGTTCTCAGTGCGCTTTGTTTCCATACAAATATTATGTAGTAAAGTAAATATATTATTATATTACACTATAGTTAAATACGGGTCTTAACTAGACCGTATGCCAGTAGAGCGTGGTTAAAATCAATAGAATAGTTCCTGGGGTACTGCTACAATACTACAGTTAGGAGATAATAATAGTATTTTCCTATTGTTTGTAGCACGTTAGTCTTGTATTGTAATTTATTCCAGATAAAGCTGCTCTATGTTCATCTAAGTGAAGTAAACCTAGTTTCCAGTATGTGAAATTCACTATTTCATTTATTATGTATTTCCTAGAGAACTGATAATAATATGTAAAACGCAATAAGAAATACAAATGTAAACTGACAAGCAATTAGCGTGCCCATAAACCAAATGCTCACTAAAGTATAGTTTGTAACTGTACAAATATTAATATTCAGATGTATTATAAATCTTACTATCTTCGACGTATAAGCAGGGCAATAAATAAAGAGATTTGAGCAATAAAAAATAAGCCGATTGATTGATACAATATCGACATTCGAAACGGCCGATTATTCTTGAAAATGAAAATAAAAATATTATGGAAATAAGAAATTATGTGTCAGTTGTGAATTTATCAACATTTTGTCACGAAACTAATCAATGGTTATTGGAGTTTAATTCGGAATTTGTACGAATAATTCAAGATTTTCGACACTTGTGTTAGCTAAATTGAGCGATATAAAAAAAATCATTTTCGTCAGAATTTTTGAATGTTTTATTTAACCAACTTTTTCTGATTGCTTTATCGTACCTCTTGTTGTAGTTTAAATTAACATTATCATCTGCCTAGCCGTTTCCCAACTATGTTGAGGTCGGCTTCCCGCATGCAGCTGAATACCAGTATTTTACATGGAGCGACTGCCTATCTGACCTCCACAACCGAGTTCATCATCATCATCATTTCAGCCGAAAAGTCCACTGCTGGACATAGGCCTCCCCCAAGAAGGGGGGTTTTGCCATAATCGCCACGCTTGGCAGGCGGGTTGGCGATCGCAGTATGGTTGTTGTAGAATCAGAGAACGCTGCTGCCCATTCTCTGGTAAGTCCCTTAGTCGCCTCTTACGACACCCACGGGAAGATATGGGATGGTGCTATTCTTTACGTCCGGACACCATACAGAACAACCGAGTTAGTACTGGGTAATGCGATACCCCTTGGTAAGACTGATTGTTAGACTTTGACCGCTGACTACCTACCTGTAAAGACTGCCAAAGATCTACAAATAACAGCCGGGACCAACAGCTTAACGTGCTTTCCGAGGCACGGATGAATCTCTGTATATAATGGGCGGACACCCATCCACAGACCAACCTAGGCAAGCGCGGCTTAACCTTAAGATCGGCCCAAGCGGCTGTTATTATTTAGCCACGAGCTCTTATAGTTTAAATTAACACTCCGTCAATATTTACGTGTCATTTATGTTCACAGGTAGGTTCTTTATCCTCTCTAAGATTTAAACTCTTGAACCTGTTAGATTTAGGGCACCATACACTACCATAGAAAATAAACAATCCTTTCTTATTTTTTTAATCAAATATTTTTGTTTACTCTTTTTATAACGAGAAAACGGTTTTTCACCTGACACCCCACAATTCCACCCACCAAATAACAGAACTAACTGCATAATCCCCTTGCCTACACAAATTCCCAGGCATGGGAAGTAGGTACGGCAAGTAAATGTGATAAAAACGTCTGCGATCCAATCACAGCAAGGCTTTAAGATCCACCGCGCTGAGATTACACCGTACCATGGAGTTATGGGACGAAATTCACGAACGGGGATTATCATGGGGCTATGAAAATAGCGGTTATTTTAAAAGACCATTGTTTTTATTCATCTGGGCTCATAACCATGTTCCTACAGCTGGGACACAGGCGAAGTGGGATTGGTGGATGTCTCATGTATTTGATTTTTTTGGTTCTAAGAAAATAATTTAAAATCAGCCAGCTTTGGTTTGAACCTATAACCTATCGAAGCTCATGGCGTACTGAAAATATTTGACAGTAGCAAACTTGCTAGGTTTGTATCGATAGTCATGGTAGGAGCTAAGTGGCTCGTAGCTTAGTGATAACCAGGGACGGTTACCGTTACCACAAAAATACCGGTAAAATTACCAAAACCTTAACGTTATGCTACGTTAACTAGTAACGTTAAAAATATCGTTAAATCATAGGATTTACCGGTATTTAAATAGCGTTACCAGTAGCGTTACTTCGCTAAAAACTAACAATATCTGGCGCGACGTTGCCAAACCGAACGCGCGCCGCGTTCGGCTCTTCAAATCGGAGCGGCAACTACGACACATAGCATTTTACGACGATCGGACAGATACCTACGAAAACGCGACGACTCGCACGTTTTTCATTTTATAGGGCAAGATACAACTATTTGTTTTGTTGTTCTAATTATTACTTTTTTTTTGTAAAAAATTTAATTATGGGCCGAAAGAAGTGCAACAAAGTATATAATGTTTAAAATTTGTTTGTTTTGTTTGTTTAAAATACTGATACATTATATCAGTATTTTAAACATTTTAAAGAAAAATTAATGTGGATCATACGAAACGGGGCACTATGAAAATAAGAGCCTTCGGGACCCGGTGGGATGCGGGAGTAGTAGGGTGGGGGAACACCATGGGACACCTCTTGGGCATTGACCTTGAGGTCAAGGTCAAAATTCCGAAAGTTAAGACCCACGGTTCTCAGGAACTCAACTATAACTACGCTACATTCAATATAGAGAATCGTCGGAAAGGAACTAAGCATCGAGGCATCGGCCAATCACAGTGCGGTAGCGTTTAAAATGCTTAGCACTTAGACACACAGTTGCACTTTTTTGCATCGTGTCGTGTCGTCCGTCAACCATTTCAAGTCAACACTTCCCAAATATCGCGCAACTGAAATTCAGTGTGCGCCAGAATGGCTGGTTGTTGAGACCAAAAATTGCTATCTATTTGCTACTTTTTACTACCTATCAGTAGCGAAGGGCCAATTTTTGTAAAACGTAAGCCGGAGTACATATCTTGACTGTATAGAATATGATTGGCTGGAGAATACTGAATGTGCCTTTTTTCAAAGGGCTTCCCTTCTCCCGGCAGGAATCGGGTTGTATGGAACCTTCGCCACTGCTACCTATAGTCAATTAATTGCTATCTAACTAGAAAACAAAATGAAGGGACTTCAAAATGACGAATAAAAAGAAACATTGTTGTAATCGTTTTAAACTGCTTTATTCAATAACCTTAATCCATTCCCTGTAAAAATTTCAAATGTTCATAACTTTTTACTTGTTAAAGCTACAAGGTGGGCATTGAAGGATGTGAGGGTAGCAATCACTCAAGTAAAAATAATAACACGAATTTAAATAGTCTACACAAACGGAGAGTTGACCAGCCATCCTAATATCAGAATGACTGGTCATTTTGAAGTCCCTTTATTTTCCAAGTTATGTAGCAATTAATTGATGTAGTTACTAAAAAATAGCAAATAGTAGCAATTTTTGGTCACCAGCCAGACGTGAACTGATACAGACAGCCAGTCAGCCATTCTGACGCACACGGGATTCACGGTCATTACGAATAATCACGTCGATTGTTGTGACGAAAAGGCCAATTAGGAATTCTCCTGGATGATGCGTGCGTTTACTAACTTAAATCTTACATACACAAGCAGCCAGACCCGGAACATTATATCATATATTATTCCACATTTCGCGGTCTAGTGCGATTGTAGGCCAAGACCCGGAGTTGGTCAAATATTTGTTCTCTACAGGAACGAACCCGCGACACATAGCGCAGCAACCTATCGCTTAGCCACTGCGCCATCAACCTTGCCGTCTTTTCATCCAGTTAATAGGTAGCTATCCAGTTTATAGGTACCTCTAGCTATCTATTTCGTCTAAGCTGCTTGGCACCAATCAATGTGCCTCACGAAATTGTAAAACTGAAATGCCTTTTGCTATTTTGTCAAAAATCATACCTAATAGTAATATGATTAAATTTCATAGTAGACACTTATATGCCAGTGCGAATGGAAAAAAAAAACATTTATGGTTTAATTTTTTTTTTCATAATTACCTATCTTCAACTTTTTATTTTATTTTATGAATAAAATCTAAGACATAAATACTTTTATACTCTTAAACAAACATTTTCATCAAAAGTTATCGTTGTTAAAAACGGTAATAAAATAATAACTTTTAATAATAGACCTATTAGTGCACAGGTGTAGCGCAAATAGAAAAAATAATCTACCCATAACAATCATTATGCGACGAACTTAACTCGCTTACAAAATAATATTTTTAAAATGCCTACATGATATCTACGTATAGGTACGGTTAGAATGCGGCGCGGCGCTTCCATACCATACGGTCTGCGCGTGAGAGAGACGAAATAAAAACAACATATCGGACCCTTCAACTTCTAATAGTTCAAAGTCCAAACAGTCGACCTTGATGAGCGGCCGTGTGTACTAACATCGTAAGACGCTAGACTCCCCATCGACATCGTTAGAAAGAGATAGGCGAATAAATTACCGGTATAAGTATTGTTACTTTTACCGATACTAATATTAGTTATTAGATAACGTTAACGGACTTACGGGTAACGTTATAAATATCGTTACTTTTTTAACGTTAACATAACGGTAATCGGTAACGTTAAGAAAAAAGTAACGGTAATTCGGTCCCTGGTGATAACGGCCGCTCGGGGTCGATCTTCAGGTTAAGCCGCGCTTGCCTAGGCTGGTCCGTGGATGGTTGACCACCCATTACATACCGAGTCTCCTCCGTGCCAGTCAGTGGCCCTAAAGTCTGACAACCAGTCTTACCAAGGGCTATCGTATTATCCAGTATGGGTAATGGCTAGGCAGTTGTTGAGTCATGGTATGTGTCTTGACAAAATTAAGTTTTAGCTGCCAGTTACACAGGGTGTAACAGAAAGGGTATAGTCATATGAAAGGATATGCTGCAGACCATCAAATTAAACAACTTCCTCCATGGGTCCAATATCGCAAATGCGAAAAAAAAATCAGGTGTCCCATACAAAATTTCAATACCTAGTCGACCCAAATGTACTTATGTATTTTACAAATGTATTTTATTTACTCCTGGTATAATTGCAACATAGGGGATTTGCTAATAGATATCATGTTCTGTACACATTTGTATAGAATCTCCCAGTGAAATGAATACGTGTTTATATTCTCACACCAAGAGAAAATACACATTTTATAAACAGTTTATCGCTAAGCACGTGTTGAGTGAATTATGAATGCGAGTTGGTGCAACTATGAACGTGTTTATAAATAAACAATCAATAAACATTTCACTCCTTAATGTGTGCTTCAAATAAAGCATTTTTCTACTTCGGAAATCACCTGTAGGTATCGTAGGTGCAGAGTGGCATAAACCATGATGCACAAACCCAGTTCTGGTACTACAAAATACTCTCTGAGGATTCGTGCAGTGGTTGCAAGCGCTGCTGCTGAACATGAAGACTTTGGTTTGACCTTGGGCCGGGCAAAGTGTTACTGAAGTTTTCCAACAGAAGTTTCACAGTTTATAATGTTTTTATAAAACAAAGAAATAATTTTTTTTTTTTTTTAAGCCAATACCCACTACGATGTTGTCTAAGGGCCAATAGGGTTGTGATAATATTTCAGAAGCACATAATATTAAATTATATTTTTAACCAATAAAAATCACTTTTCAGTTCTCTAGTCAATATCAGCAGGTTTCGTGGCCGCAATTCAAGAGAGGGAGGAAAATATTCAACGCTTCGTTTAACCTTCGATTCCTGAATGGAAAATTGTCGGAGGTACTCGTGAGGCCTCGCTACGTACCTGCCTACGCGTTAAAGCACATATTTTAGTTTTTTCTAGCTTTGCTTGGTGTTAGAACACTATGGAGAGCGTGAAAGGTGAAGTAGACCTTTCACGCTCTCCATAGTGTTCTACTTCCCATACGATTTTTACGCCTGGAATTGGTATTTTTTGTCATGGTTCTGCATCCCAATTGCGTATGGACTCACAGTTTGAAGGATTTTCACGGAAATTGCAAAACTTTAATACTACGTTAAAAACAATTAAAAAATCCTCTGGTCAAAAACATAATAACGCAATAAATCGTGTTTAATAATAACTGTCAAAAAGAAAGGCATTACAATTTAGCCTTACGACCAGTAATTTGGAAATAAAAATCGTTTATTTATTTTTACATACAGTAAAGTACAACAAGAATCGTCATAATTATATATTTCAAGATTTCCTTAAAATTAAGCCTAAAAGCGTCTTGACATTACATGGATACATTTAGAAACCATACATAAATTGACATTACATGGATACTTTTAGAAACCATACATAAAACAGTACCTAATTGACATTAACACAGCTTTAGCATTTCCTCAAGAACGTCTGAAGCTTCAGAAAGAAAATGAGCATGGGTGAGGTACTTTAGAAAAATAATGAATCTAATCCCAGACCCGAAGCGGTTTTTAATATATAAAATTCTCATAGCGAGGTCGATGGAAGCAGGAAAGCCGATCAGAAATTAATCCTATCTAATGTTATTAATACGAAAATCTGGTAATTGGTAGTTCAATCACGCTCCGATGAGAGAAGCTTAGATTCTTTTTAGTTTTGGTTGACGTTGTGGAGAGAGGTCGTGGTTTTTATAGGAGCTGCATTGGCGTTTTGCTTCTTCATTTAATAAAGGTAATTTTGCAAGTTTAAGCAAAAATCACTGAATACGTTTAGCGCTGGATATTAAACATCGTTATGTTTCTGTGAGTCGTAACAAGATGATAGAATAAACGTTTTTTTTAAGTTGCCCCACACTTGGAATTTCTCTTGTATTGTAGCTGCGTTTACAGACATTTAGACTGAACAAAGGCCATACAAATATTTGTTCCGCACGGAAATCGAACCCGCAACACGCAGTGAAGCAGCCAATCGCCCAGCCACTGCGCCAACCGTAACAGTAACGTCAACGTCAGTGACTCGTATTATGTTTTGGTTTAGTACTGTTAAGATAAAACCTCTGCAGTGTCTCTAGTATATACCAAATAAACGTATTTTCTTTTTAATTTAATTTGAGTCTATTTCATTTTCAAAAGTAGCAGGCTCGGTTTAAAGTATACTTAAACACGACCAACAAGATGTATTAAAAAATCCTGATCATGCAGCAGATAATAATAATAATTCATCTGAACCTCGTGAAAGCCGAGAAAGATAAGAAAATCAAGTATCTTGATTTGGCTCGCGAGGTTGTCGACATGTGGGATGTGGACTCAGCGATCATTGTGCCGATAGTCGTCTCAGCCCATGGCTTAATTGCCAAGTGCCTCGACCAATACCTGAGGAGGCTCTCGTTAGGCAGCTGGATCAAGGGCTTGATTGAGAAAGCGGTACTCCTAGACACGGCTCGTATTGTTAGGAGATTCCTCTCTCTGGAGCCCTGACCGCCGGTAGCTTGGACCCTGTTCCCGATACCGGTAGGCTACTATTTTTTATATTTTTAAATGTTTTTTTATATGGTTTTTGTTAAGAAATATTTAAAAATGTAATTAGTGTGTAGGAAAATAAATAAAGGAAATAATAATTCATCTCACACTGATTCGTTAAAAGGATCTCTGATCAATAACTCCCCATCAGTTCCTACACTATCTCAGCTCACACTCTTACTCACATTTATAGCAACAATCCCAGCTTTGATAACATTTGATATTTTAACAGCATCATTCCGATTGGCTGTATCTTAAATCCCACTTACCCTAATATACCACGGGTGAAACACCCCTTAATAAATTTTACTGATAACACTCTTTAGGTTATGTTCGTACGTGGTTAACCTATTGCGGATAAAAGAGGTGTTAGGACTCGCGCCATTGAGAGACTTTTTAGGGAAAAGTTTGTTGTGGAAACTGGTGTGGTGAAGGGGGAACAAGAGAAAAATAAGCAATGAGTAAAATAAACGTTGGTCAAGAAATTCAAAAGCAATGGTGGTCTAGCGGTAACGGTACTTCAGGGTCGTAGGATCGAATCCAGGCAGGCGAGTTACCTTGTGTAAATTATTATATCACCACTGCTCTCAAAACGAGGAAAGAAAACATTTTGAGGAAACTAGCATTATCATAGACACAAGAATCATGTGACATCCGTCACTGTTCACTTGGCCCGCTCCCTCTCTTAGAGAGGAGGCCTGTGTCTCGTCAGTACAGGAAGAATATAGGCTGATTATGCAAGAAATTCAATCATTTGACTTTCGGATTTTGATCTGATCTAACATCATCTGCCTAGCCTTTTCCCAACTATTTTGGGGTCGGCTTCCTGTCTTACCAGATAACCAGTACTTTACATGGAGCGGCTGCCTATTTGACCTCCACAACCCAGTTAGTACTGGGTAACACGATACCCCTTGGTAAGACTGGTTGTCACTTTCGGGCCACTGACTATCTGTAACGACTGCCAAAGATCTACAAATGGCAGCCGGGACCAACGGCTTAACGTGCTTTCCGAGGCATGGAGGAAAGTCGGTATGTAATGGGCGGACACCCATCCACATGTGTGTAACATTTTAAACTTATGTGGGTCCATACTAGGACTTGCACATACCCCGTTGTTGAAAATTTAGTAATAAGTAATTTAATCATTGTAATAATATTAAGTAACAACATTTTTTAATGTTTGTAAAGGCGATGGCTGCCTGTGTAACGACATAAATCGTGATTTGTATACAAATAGAATGAGATCGTTTGTAAACTGTATTGTAAACCACATGTACTAAAAAAGACCTTTCTACCTTTCAACATTCCACGGACCAACCTAGGCAAGCGCGGCTTAACCTGAAAATAGGCACGAGCAGCTTTTATTATTTAGCCACGAGTTGATCTGATCTAATATCATCGTTATTTAACCTGGCAACAATCTCAGAGGGTTAATAAATTTATACATACGTGCTTCTTGTATCCATCTTTTATTGTTACTCAACTGCCAATCGTTTCAAATAATAAAAGATTCATAAATAATTAAATAAACTTAAAATGCTAGCGCCATCTTTTACAAAAGACATTTAAAATTCACTCTAAAAGCTTCGAGGCGATAACATAAATTATTCTCGTGTGGTGTAAAGGAAAAATGCGGTGATAGTGGGGTTAAGTAGTTTTGTTAAGAATGCTTGCAATGTGTGGTTGCTGATTTTAACCCATTGAAATTTTCTAACATGACTACAGCTTAACATAATGTGCTCGATTCAAAAATGGGTTTATCCGAATTAGTTCTATGATTGTCTCATGCCTAATTTTTCTATCATTAAGATCTGAGCTTATATATCCTTAATTTAAAAAGACACAGTTGTTACCTTGTGTCCGGCAGTAAAGCTGGTTACAGACCAAAAACTAGGCTAAGTTAGTTTAGCTAAGTTTAGCCTCATAGCGCGGTATTTTTTAACAAAAATACATATGGGAGCTAAGCTACTTTTGTCTATAGTTGTTTGTCTGCTTACAAGTATATAAAACTAGCTTAAGCCAGCGACTTTGCCCGCGTGGAGTTCGGGAATTGCCCACAAGATCGTACTTCCGGAATAAAAAAAAATTGCATATGTGCTATTCCATACAATAATATATATCTTTGCGCCACATTTCTTCTAGATCCGTTCAGCCGTTCTGGCATGATTGAGAAACAAACATCCATCCATCCATTCAAACTTTGCATTTATTATAGTACTAAGATTATCTCGGCAAGCTTAGTTCAACTTACTAATCTTAGCTCTTGGTAACAGTAACGGTCCAATTATTTACTAAACCGACCTTCAGCTGTGATTTCAAGACACGTGTATAAACTTTCTTCTATCCTCACTAAATACAATATTAACTTAAACACGATGTCCATTACTCGGGCCTAATCGAAATAGGTACACTCGGTAAGTGGTCCAATCGGTCAGCGAGTACAGTCAGCCCGATAAATAAGTATTAAATTGTCGGTAACATCCCACTTTCTTATTACGATCTAATCGGGTAATGTTTTCCGTAGTTTATGAGGAAGATTAGGTGATGTAAGACTTAATAGTATTAGTGAATGATATGGTAAAGGTAGAAAATTGGAGTGAATTGGTCTTGATAGTAAATGTTATTTATGGTTTTATTCAATGAAACAAATCTTGGTTTATAATTGAATGTGTCAATAAATTACTTTTTTAGTGTTATTTAATCAAAAACTAACACTTTGACGTATTAAATTTTAAAAGTTTCTCTGTTCGACATAGCATCCAGTCATTTACTTTTCCTAAGTACTTTGTAACTACAAAAAATGTATTCATTAAGTTTATCCATGCAATAAATACATAAACTGTGTTTTTAATTACGCACATTTC
Source organism: Noctua fimbriata (assembly GCA_905163415.1). Taxonomy (NCBI): domain Eukaryota; kingdom Metazoa; phylum Arthropoda; class Insecta; order Lepidoptera; family Noctuidae; genus Noctua; species Noctua fimbriata. The sequence goes on from LR990936.1 coordinate 1,368,522, forward strand.
ACAGTTCAACAGAAATCGTTTTATTTAAACACATGTGTCAATAAAACGCGTTACCAGAAAATTCTGCTATAAAAGTTCGAAAATAACTAATGAAATACGCAAATAAATAAATCAAAGGTCTATCCAATAAATTCGAATAATAACGCAGTTTGACAGCGTTGTAAAAATGCTTATTTATAATGTTTTAGTTTTTGATTTAGTCAATAACAATAATTCTGCGAAACGACAGATTATGTCTAATAATTTGATTTTATGGATGCTGATGTTACGTTTTTTTCTAGTTTTAACCAACTACGTCGTAAAGATCTGATGATTAATTTGATAAATAGTAGATATTTATTAATTCTTGTTGTTGTGTACTAAATGTTGAGCTAACCGCAGGTTCATGGAAATAACTTGACACTGACAAAGCCCTTGTGTCGTTGCAGCAAGGAAAATTTAAGCAGTTGGATATGTTACTGACCAAAAATTTACTTCGAATATGATAAACCACTGATACTTAAAATATTATATTTACATTTTTAGTTTGCATTCTATACATATTTTATGTTATCTCGTAGTTTTACTACCTCGACGATGTTATCTAAAAATAGGCTGTGTTTTAATATTATCACAAGTATTTTTTAAATAGAATCCTCTATCCATTTACGATTTTAGTTTTACAAGGAAAAAACACGTATACCAACATAAAAAATACCTCCGATTCCAAATAGCACCTAAATTCATCGATCGAATTTCATACCATTTTATAGAAACACGTTAACACTATTAATGATTAGAAAGCGTTAAAAATAATGCTTTTAAAAGCAAATTAAGCGTAATTATATTAAAATTAATAACTGTAATACGAAACTAATCTATTGATTGATCTAAGAAATGTGTTTGGTTATAGTCACGGCTTGGTTTTATGATGTAAATAGCCGGTAGAGCCAGTAGCAATAAGTATTATGTCCGTTAAGCTGAGAAGGAATAGCAAGCGTTCAGGGATTTAAGTTTATGGCTAGTTTACGAGTTGTGATTGGCTGAGTAAAACGTTACGTAATGCTGTTATAGTTCGGATGCACTGTTTTAGGTTATGGGGCTATGCCCAAGATTTTAGATTTTTTATTGATCTTTTTAATATTTTTTATCGATTTCAACATATTGATGTTGAAATCGTCTTGTTGTATCGTCGTTGAGTTTATGTCACGATGTTTCATTAACCACCACCACCACCATTGTTTTTGTTTGACTTGGTTAATGAAACATCGTGACATAAACTAAATATTACCATGGATTTAGTACATGATTATAGACCCAAAACAAGTTTACCATTGATTATTAAAAACAATATATAGTTTTATTTTTTGGAACCAACGAAATTCATTTATTGGTCCTTTGTAAAAGTACGTGCCACAGTTTTCTTAACACCGTATTTTACGTTACAACGAAACTGTATTTATATAGAAAATGATGACTTTACCAGACTCAGAGCTATCTTTATTTTCAAAACATCTGATAAGACAAGATAATTCGATTTCCGATTTTGTGATAACTACAGACTATAGACTATTAGGAATCACTAGGGATATCGTCTTTTTCAGCTTTAAATACTGTTTGAATAAGTAAGGCTTAGACCAATTAGATTTTTCTAAGACGTCATTACTAATACGAGAAAATTTATAATAGTAACCGCCTACGCTTCCAGTTTCCGAGTAACCCAATTAAAACGAAAGCAACGAACACGCCAGCAGTACTACGTCAGTAAATAAATTAGTATACAAAAATATACAAACAGTTCCGCAAAAACGATCCATGCCGCTATCATATCTGCCCAATGACATTAGTCTACAGGCAGCCATTGAAAGAAATCTCATTTCCCTTGCCCCAACACCCCAGTTCGCTACATTTCGCCCCATCACCGCGGAAATTAAATCTTAAGAGCTTTAAAACAATATCTTTTGGAGCGTAAAAACTGGAGTGTTTCACTCGCTTTTCTTACTTCATTAATTATTTATACCCGAGCTTGGCTTTCTTGTTGCTCGGTACGAAATCATGACGAATGAATTATGGAGTTATAAGTTTTATACTGTTGGTACGTTGTTTATGTATGTACGGCACTGTGTTAACTTTGTGAATGTTTAAGGCGTATAGGTCATTGGATTTTGGGGAGGAAGGCGTATAATGTGCTGTGTTTCAGTTGACTTGTTGACGTGTAAAATAATGATGTTCTTTCTTTTTTTTTGTTTTCGGATACCTATCTGTTTGTGTTTAAATTTTTGGTAGACACATTAATGTTGGTGTTTACTCACGTACATTCATGCGCATAATTATACACTTAGCTGAATTTGATAACGTTTTTCTTCTTAATAAAATTATTCTATGTGATGTTAACAAAATACTAATTTTGAGAACCCAATGGATTATGAAACAGGTCTCTTTCACGAGAATACTGCTTTTGACATATTTATACGTGTATACATCTTTATGTTAGTAACTGTGTTTTGGATTGGAATGTATAAGAAATGTTCGACAAGTTTCGGATTTCTAGTATTAGACAGGTTCAACTAACGACCTTGCTACAGAAATAATTATATTATCATTCAAATTTACTTGAAACCAAGAATTCGTCTTTTTATGACTAATTACGATGCTAAGTAAACATAATATCCTTTTAATTTATTCTATCTAATGTGGCGACTAATTTTATGTAAATAAATTATCTTAAAGATATTTTATGACGGGAGAAAAATAATAGATTTTGCTTTGGAAATAGATACCTGCTGTGTGTTTTAGATAGTTCGTGCTAATAAAGAATTTTAGTTTAAAAGCTAATTGGGAATTACAGAGAATTTATTCTTTGATGTTCATAATAATGGCGAATATTGTGCGTTAAAATTAAACTAGTTTTTGGATTTTTTAAGTAATATAAGAATGCAGTGAATCTTTTTAATAACGTTTTGGAATTTCAGAACAACTAATTATTTAAGTAAAAGAAAATTTCGACTTTGTTTCAACTTAATGAAAGTTAAAGTAAACTTTTCTATAATGATCACAAAATAAATAAGATAGTATTATCAAATATCTATTTCTCAAATAACTCCCTTAATTTTATCTCTTAACGCCGGGAGGGGACGCCCTAGAAAGACATAATTATGTACACTGTTCTTATGTATGAGGTTCTTCAGAAAGGTCATGTGCGTAGTACTCGTAACCGGCGTGTGTATGAACGTGGACGAGCCAAAAAGAGTATGTAAAGATCAGCAGGTGGCGTTCTGTAGTAACTGCCTACCCTCATGGGAAAAATGCGAGAGTTTATGTATGTATTTTCTATTTTTGGATGCCACCCAACATAATCCTTGAAAAAAGTATTCTTATTTTCCAGATCACCGTAAATTAACAACATAATATTAAACCGATAGACACCTTAATGATCATCATACCTTTGACATACTCTCAAGTGTTGAAACCCTATCAATCGTCGCTTGCGCAACCAGCCAACCAGGCAACCAACCATTAACCTCAACGTGTCGATTTCTCACAAATTGCGAGAATTAATCGAATAAAACGGGTACTTTGTGTTAGCCAATTAATCGGATATCCTGTCATTCACGCCTACCAAGTATTATTATTTTGTTTAGAATATTTTTATTACACTAGAAGCTTCTACGGAATTCGTGGGTTGAGTAATCAAGGGGACATTGAACTTTTATTCTTTCTATCAATGAAAAATACTAGGTATGGTTGGTCTAGTAGTCGCAAGTGCTATTCCTAGGTAGTGCATAAATGTTTCTGGGTTTTTCGGCCTTCTGGGAATTTCTCGCTTTCTGATCATAGGATTTAAAATATAATATAACTGGTGAAATGAGGGTGTGCTACACGTGCTCTGCTTTGCCCTCCAGGGATTAGGTAGATTCGTGATGTTATGTTACTTATTCCTGCTGTCAATCAGTTTTGCATTAAATGTTAATCATTTCTTAAATTACAGGCATCAGACATTTTACACAGTCGTTAAGGTTGGTCGGCCTTAAAGCTCAAAAAGATAACCTATACTGTCACTTACGGGATATCTTCCGTGATTGTGTGTTGTGTGTGTGACTGAACAATCACGGAAGATATCCCGTAAGTGATAGTATAAGTTTAGTTGTAAACCGTGAAAACTTAAAACAGTGCTCAAAAAGATCTATGCATAACCGATTATTAACATTGTTCGGCCAGCCCGCTCTTTAGTTGCACCGCCACACTTGACCCCAAGTTTGTCGCAGTCATTACTCGCAGAGTGTACGAGGAGAGCTTTCTGGATTGTTCGTTGAGAACTTAAATGTTCCGGTGCAGCCTACTCCGCCGCAGTCAACCTCACTGGCTAGATTCGTATTATGCATAAACAGCATAATTATGATTTAGCGATTGCTGGGACACACAGGCCTTCTTTCTGCAAGCAGGTGCAGTGAGGGTTGATATCAAGATGTCACATGAATTCTAAATTTTTGATTCTAGGACCTGCCTGTTTCTTCACAATGTTTTCCTAAACCCTTTGAGAGCAGCGGTGATGAAATAATTAACACAAAGCAAATTGCGAGCTTTTATATTTTGAAAAAGTGCGTACTTAATTTTAAACGCACAGCCTTAAAACGTCACCGAGCCACCACTGCTGATCCTCCTATTAGAGAGCTGGCAAAAGAGAATATGGTGTTCTGTATGGTGTCCGGACGTAAAGAATAGCACCATCCCATATCTTCCCGTGGGCGTCGTAAGAGGCGACTAAGGGACTTACCAGAGAATGGGCAGCAGCGTTCTCTGATTCTACAACAACCATACTGCGATCGCCAATCCGCCTGCCAAGCGTGGCGATTATGGCAAAACCCCCCTTCTTGGAGGAGGCCTATGTCCAGCAGTGGACTTTTCGGCTGAAATGATGAAAAGAGAATAATCTATTCAATGAAGAAGAATTTAATTGGAAAATGCTTTCGCGAGCAGTATCATGAACCCTGCTTACGACACACCAATAAAAGTATTGTATAACGCATATTAAAATTCGGTTCCTCTATGTCTAGTCTTCCATATTCAATGCCATGTAACCGACCCGACCATCTGTATTTAAATTTATTTCAAATTAATACGTCCATACATATTGAAATATTTTGTTATTTATCGTTCGATGTTGACACCTGTTCACGTTAATCTTAAGATGTTGTGATAATGTAATAAAGATTATCTTTAAAGTATTATATTTTTTGTTTATTATGTTATTTTCCGGTGTTTAGAAGACATACCTACATAAAAATACAATACATTTAATTAAATTTGCGAAAAATTTAAATTAAATTATGCTATTGACTGTACCCAGTTTGCACCAATAAATATAGCATTTTTTTAGCTCATATTGATCGTCTATGTATAAAAACAAGTGAAACCTGTTTTCCTATCAGCTTTTATGTTAAAAATAAAACCACACTTAGTTAATAATATTTAAGCCCGATTGCACCACAAGCCACTAAATGCCACTACTACTAAAACCTTAGATATTCTGTCATACTTAAATATTGACAGAAACAGAACTACGTTTTAAAATCGTTTAGCGAAAAGGTAGAAGCGTCAGGGCAGCCCGAAATAGGGTAGTTGACAAACCAATCAATTGACATACTTTTTAAGAGCTGTCAAAACGTGATTCCCCCTTATATTTTGAATGGAAATAGCACGCTATGACGTTACTATTTAATCAACTCAAAGACTCAACTATTTATTGATTTCGAAGCAACAAAAAAATCTAATTTTGCAATTAATTGAAAATTAATCGGGTTTCCAGGTCTAAAATGAAGTATTTTTTTAGAGAAGTTGTGTCTTGGAATTATTGTTTAATGGTGTCAACTACCCAATTCAAATTATCTTATGTTTTTTTGCAATTTGCAGGTCAGTATAAGGTTGTATGTTGATGAAAAATGAGTCGCCCCCATTTAATAACTATTTCATGAAAAAGAAATGAATCTAGAGGGCTGTATTGATTATATAAAAGATTATAATTCTGTTACTACATACGTGTTACTTGAGCGACTCATTTTTCATCAACGTACAACCTGACACTGACCTGCAATTTGCAAAAAAACGTAAGAATTTCGCGGGCTACGTTGACGCTTCCACTTTAAAAGATATGTGGAGCAAGCGGGCGTAAAAGAGAAAAGAGTTTAACTACCAAACTAATTCTGGTTTTTCTTTCAGCAAGGTAACATGGCAACAAGGCTAAAAAATCAAAATATAATACACGGATAGGCCTTGAGTAGTAATAACTAATGCAATAACTAGAAAGCTAACATCTATTTTTTTCCTTTTTATATCATAAAATATCTTACAAAAACATGCTTATTACCTACTGAGTTGGACAAATCATATGAATAATATAGATGACTTTGGTAAACATATTTGATAAGAGCCATATTGCTTCTATTGACCTTAAACGGTTATAGTAAAATATATTATAGTTCAGAGACAGACGAGTTGTCTTAATATGTATATTAATGTGTTTTAATTAATACTTTGGTTTCATATACTTGTATTTACTTCGAAATTATCGATTAGCGATAAAATTTTATTGGTCTTGTATTACTTAATTTATGTCTTTTTTTGGCTGTTGGAGTAAACCGATTTCCTAAGTAGACACCATCATTAATTAGGTTGCTAATGGCGTCGTGCAATCAGACAGGTCCCATGGTACACGTACATAAATTAACTCACGCTTTTTACCATGGGCGCTGGCAGAAACTACGGAATAGATCGCGTTTTGCTACGATCCTTACGTACGCCGCCGGTTGCGAGAACCGAGCACCTTACCTATCTTAAGAACTTCAAAAATAAGGTACCTTTAAGCGCCCTCCTAAGTTCATGGACGGCCTGCCATTTTTCACCCTTATGATTTAGGCAATAAGGTTGAAAAGAGGTCAACCATCAGTGAACTCGGTAGTGCCACTACCAAGGTATCTATGTCAATAACAAAAATATACTGAAATATGTGCCTTCAATTTGTAACGGCAATCGTGGTTGGTATTTTTTCAATCAAACACATATTACAGCCGGCATTTAAACCGAAGCGTGACTATAAAAATTTAGCTTCGAATATTTTAAGACAAAGTTAGTCAGGATGCAAAGCTGTTGAACTGACAATAAAAGCATCGTTAAGCTTTTAGTTCATTTTCTTGCAACAAGCTCAACCAGTATCATCCATAGATATGAATAAATTATGAAAATATAAATAAGACATAATAATAATTGTGTACCCGACAATTTTAATTAAGCAATATTAAAAGCAAGACCAAAGACCAATTCATGCAAATGTCTACCGTCAAACACGGATTCAACCCAATCGTTACAGACCTATCTCCATTCCCAAAGCCAGCTTTGATCACTTTAATGCAATGGACTTACAGTACCTATGTCTATAGGTAAGTACAAGAATGAACAAGATTGTTCGATACGCCAGGCTGTGGATGAAGCCTATGTTCAATGGAGGACAGTTTCCGCCGGAGATGAATGGCTGAATGAGTGAATGAGAATCTTTGAGTGAGCTACAGGATAAGACAGCTAGAGTAGTACTTACTAAGGCTATTGAAGATTATTGAGGCGTGAATGATTGTAGTTCGATTTGGGGATTTGGTTTAATTTTAGATAGTTATTGCTTTTAATACATATAGTTTCAAAATATTTGCCTGACGCAAGCAAATTAGTATCAGTAGATAACGGGTCTCGAGAAATCGGATGATCTGTCTCAAAACCTATACATAAACTTTGCCTAACATATATATCTGATTACGTATCACTTTTTGGTTCGTCCGTTAGTATTTTAGTCCATCTGTTAGATACTGCCCATTCGGACATTTCGAAACAAGGTCTCTGTAATAAGCATCAACTTTTTTATTTTTATCCAAAATAACCCTTTTGGAGTTTTATTATTTTTCCTCCTCTTCTGTACATGTAACTTTGTTTTTTCTTTCGTTTTTCAGACAAACAATGTTTCTAAGACCACACTTACTGCTGTAACCCCTTAAGGTTACAAGTTCAAAACAAACACTACCTGAACTATCTCCACATCAAATGCTCGTACACCGATACTATTACATATCACCATAAACTCTAAGCCTTACGTATTGATTACCGATAAAATTTCTATTTGAATATTAATTGATTTTGAAATTTTACATGCATATTAAAATGGCTTGGCTGGATTAATGGGGACCTCAATGGTAGTGTCATGTTTGATTAATTTTAGCCAGATTAAACGTGGTTCGAAGAGTCGTGTTTTTGTATGGGATATAGGCTTTATGGGCTTTAGCTTCCGATATTTATGTTGTTGTAAAGTGAGGTAGTATGTGACAGTAATATGTATGGTTATGAGAGCCGTTGATTTTTATATCATCATTGTTTGCTCTATGATTTTTTTCTCTTTGGTTCTGCTTGTCAAGATCGTTGTCAACAGTTTCCATTTTTGTTGCAGGATGTACTAACAAAGCAGTTGCGATTTTAACTACTACTTTGAACCAAATCTTATCTCATTTTATATAATCTGCAAATATTTCTTAATTCCTTAAAAATAACTTCTAACTTTAACCTATTAGAAGCCAAAGACAGATGTATTTCAAGTTAAAATATAGCTGGTATTGGAGCTTAAATTCGTACTGCCTTCAAATTCAAACCATCACGCTTCAATATAAATCAAAAAGAATTCCCAACAAGTTTACACCAGAAACATGAAATTTTAAAATTCCTGCCACACGTACTCCCTAAGTTGTACGATTCTTACCAGTTATGCTTGAGTTTAAAATTTCCGGCGTATCGGATGGGAATAAGATGAAATTGTATTCCCATTAGTGAATTCTTGGTTTCGAAGATATCTTGAATTCTCTTGCGGCATTGGGATCATGTGTTACCTACTGTGTGGGAAGCAAACGGTATTTCTGCGTGTGTGTTAATTTCATTCATAAGCTTTTTAAGACACGCAAACCATGTAGTTACGTCGGCCTAAAAAGGGTTCAGATGAAATTTTGAGCAATGTTAAAAGCTACCAGAAATAACTTCTTACTGATCATTTCTGGAATACACAATTCCAATTCAAAGAAACTTCTAGTATCTATAACAATTGTTACAAACCAACTCAACTAAACATAGTTCGCTATTCATAAGAATCATAGCAAGGAAAGGGAAGCCAGTAAAAATAGGTCAGAAATATAGGTGATACACTTACATAAATAAGTATGTAACAATCGCATAAGGTTGCAGACACACACTGCTTAACATAGAACTTCCTGAATCGTTACAGAACACGTCATGTTGTCATGAGCAACGTAAGTAAGTAGACGTAGCGTGAGAAGAAACATAAAACCAGATGGCCGATGGAAATGTACAAAAAGTAGAAGGTGATAAAAAGACAGCGACAGATCCAAAGAAATCAGGAACATAAAAAGTGCGTTGGCCTGACGATACCTATCATCAAGGTCGCGGGAAAATCTGAATTAAGCAGAATTAGGAGAATTAACAGAAAATATAAGGCATATCCCAGCACTAGATGATTCTGATCTGAAATGTTAATAATGCTAATGAACCGAATGAGGAGCAAGGAAACTCTACCAATCACGTCACTTGGGCAGATCAGCCTAGCTTGGTAAGTCCTGCTAAAAATATTGTCGGATTCCTGATCTCTTCACCACCAATAACTTATGGCTCACACCAATGAAAAGAACCAGCTAAATCTTATTTTAAAGGCAAATACAAGAAAAATATTCGAAGCAACTTTTTCCTCATGATAGTACGAGCGATAAAACTAATGGCAATCAGATTACTATTGATCGAGCTACGCGTTGTGGATGGGAATGTTACCGAAATAATGTTCCACGATATAGTCACGCTTGTTTTCCTTTGTAAGGGAAGTAGTAATCTTTTCTGTAATCTTGCCTATTTTCTCGGCTTATTGCTGTGGCGTTTGGGACTAGTTGTTTGGAGAACTCTTTTTCGCAAAGGTATTGGCGGGTTCAGTATGGTTTTTATTGAAGATATTATTGAAAAACATAAAATTATTTTTGTTTCACTGGAATGCTTAGGCAGACTTTTATGCTGTACTTGAAATCATTGAACATGATTTTCAGACATTCAGTGTGTATTACTTTGATTAACACACGATAGTAAGGTTGGTGTCTCTCTCTACCTGGTTTCTTCTTGTCTCAAATCGGCGTGAACCATAGATCGTTGCATCATCATCATTTGCCTACTCTTTTCCCAATTAAGTTTAGATTGGGTTCCAATCAATCAATTCATGCAGTTAAATGCCAGTCACACTGGAGGTCGGCCTCCAAAAGGTACTGGGTAACGTTATAACTAGACTGGTTGACAGAATTTCTGGCGTCTTACAACCCTTGAAGCCTCGATCGTGGCATGCCATCATGTAATAAAGAAATACTAGTTAATAAAAAAAGCAGCTAGGCTGAACGTCTTACTAAAGGTACTCTAAAGGTACTTTACAAACCACCAGAAGTAATTCACTATCACACTAAATCAAATTCGTTCGCATCAGTTTATATTTGTACAGCGTGAATATTTCGGGGATGGTGAATGTCGCATGTCATTCAAATATTTGTCACAGTTCCAGTCCGCACTTGTGGATGCCAAGTTCCCACGCTAAATTATTGCGTGTGAATAATCAACTTGATAGAAAGCGATTTGTACAGAACTAGGTGGGTATTGTGTACTGTTTCTTCGGTAGCGTGATTTGTAAGAGATGGGAGGTCTTACAGAGGTTTGAATGGTGGCCTAATCTGTAAATAAATTAGAAGAAATAGAACTGTTTGTAACGTTTTCTTTTAACGTAATTTCATCCAGCACTACATTCGATTTGAGAAGTGCTATTTATGTAATTGAATTTTACTGTAGTACACGGATTTGAATTGTAAATAAAAACAGAGAGGTCTTAGGGCAAAAAATACTTTCACGGAATAGTATTTCAATCGACAATTCTAACAGAAATAATATTCAATTCATCATGCTAACAATAATCTCATTTAAAACTTCCAAAACAAAATCGCTCAAATAAAAACAGTAGCCGAGAAAATTGATACGAAATTTCAAGAACTTGCGAAGAATTTCAAATTTGGGAGCCTTGAGGAACATCAAAAACAAAAAGCTTTGGAAACAAGCAGCGCTACTGAATATTTGAGCGGTCCAACCGCATCGAAGCTCAGTAGGGAGAGCACTAATGATAAATTCAAATCTCGATCCCCTGGAGAACAAGGCAATCAGACGTCGAACAAAGGTTACAGCGACGCCCCCGGCGCAACTTCGACGCTCAAAGTTGGAGAAAAGAGCGAGCGATGTGACTTTGCTGAGGCGTTCGGTTTCATGTTTATTGAATTTTTGTTGTTGCCGTTTAGACGGTGATGATCAAGCGCCGTTCAAGATTTCTTTGAGCTTTAAATTTTCCTCTAAATAGTACAGGAAGAAGAACGTAGCAAACAAACAGCTACCGTTTTGTCTGTCCGTTGGCATGAAAAATGAGTACACGCAGTTAACTAGCCAGGAAAATTTAAGTGACCCAAATAACAATAAAAAGGTAACAAGTGCAACAACAAAATAATACAAAACAAAAAAGACATTGTCGACGTAAAATCAAAGTGTGATCCCACGGTTTTTCAAGCTTATCTGGCCCCAAAAATAGTTGAATCGGATTTTAGAAGGCTTACGATATAGCCCAGAGGCAATGGACTCAACCTCTTACAAGTCGAACGCTTACTTTATTTATTTTAGACCAATTGTATTTTTTACTGTTTCAAGGATATTTTTATTTCAGTAGGGTTGGTTTTTTTTGGGCTTTTTAAGGCGAATAACAACCTTTGTTTAGGAATTTCAAATGAGAAATAAAATGTTAGCTTTTTGTTAAAAAAAAGGTTTACATTGAGATTGAAAGAATCTAAACCTTAATTTTACGTTACAGTAAATTTCAGTGACATGGTCGATGACGGTCCACGGTCTCCCAGAAGTAACCAATTCATTCCATACTTGGAGACCTAAGGCATAATATTTTAAGGAAAATCCCAACTTAGTCGTTGGCAAAATTGCTCGCCAGGACATTTCCAACTCCGTTTGATTCCTAACCATACATAGACATGACTTAACAAGTATTTTGTGTTGGTACCCAGTTTCGTAGTTCACCTAAACAAGCGGACAAAACAACGAACTAGATTTACAGCAAATGGACAGAATTTGACCTTAGCCTACTTTAAGTCTGAGGCCAGTATTAAACTATTGGTCTGTTTACTGACCGCTAAGTTAGTAAAATACTTCAGTTTTGAAAACAACATCTTTCTGTAAGTTTGTCCGAGACTCACTTATCGCTTCGTTACGAATTGTGATGTTTTTATTCCTACCTTAACCCAATATATTTGGGGCCCAGCCATGCTCTTTCTTGCTTTTTCTAATCAATGTAATGAGTAACATGTAACTTGAAGTCTCCCCTGTTAACTGTCACTCTATTATTAACTCCTTTCCCTTCCACATCATTCCTCACACAAACAATCCATTGCTTTCTTGGTCTTGTTCTCTCTTTCTCCATCCATCAACATTCATCATCAATTCTCATCACACTTCCAAACCAAATAGACGATTCCCTTTTAACTTTTCTGTAACTGGCGCCTCTTTCGAACTTCCTCAAATATACTCATTTCTAGCTTTATCCATTCTAATCAAAGCATAGAATCAAAATCAAAAGTAATTTATTCAAATTCGTATTCGAACATTGAAACTACAGAAACCAGTTTTTCAAAACTTTACCACATCCTAATATTTTAGCTCAGAAGAAGTGGCGCAGCAAACTCCCTAGCAACACACCTGTCAGTTCGTCTTTCAAACGGATTATTATCAGCCGTTTCAGAACTTAGAACCTCCTTTCAACGTGCCTCCATTACGTACCTATTAATAATGGATAATTCTGTTTATTTTATTGTCCTTTTTATGTAGTTTTGTATTTGCCTCAAGATGTTTCTCCGTCCTATCGGCAAGGATTACATGTTCTGACAACATTATTATTCTGCCGATTGAATAAAAAAGATGAATGATATTCCCTCGTACATCTCTGGGGATTGCCTATCTCGGAATAAAAAGTAACTCATATTTTCTGTAAAATAAGCTTCTCCCGTTTCGCTCGTACTGATATCAATAACCTTATTGGAAGAGTTATCTGGAAGCACGAGTTACGTTGTTATTATTTGTTGTTATCTTTACTTAAAAGCTTAGGCTTTACACGTGCCGAAAGCTATTTCTATAGCATAATCAGCCTGTAATATTCCCAGTACTGGGACACCGGCTTTCTCTCTATGAGAGAGAAAGGGCTAGGATCCACCACATGAGCCCAGTGCGGGTTGGTAGATGTCACATATCGTCGAATTTTTGGTTCTAGGGCATGCCGGTTTGCTCACGATATTTTCCTTCACCGTTTTGAAAGCAGTGGTGATAAAATAAATTACACTGAGCAATGCGCCTGTCTGGGTTCGAACCCACGACTTACTGCTCGTAAATCGAGGCCACCATCACTGTGCCACCTCTGCTTAAAGACTCTATCGATCTACCTAATTCTAGTCCTAGTCAAGTTTATCCACCAACCAAACCTAGTCTATGTCAAAGTTTATTAACTTCATCGTTCAATTTAAAACTGTGCCCCACCAAAACACTTGCGTAAAATCGTCAATTTTAACAAGCAACAATTTGAAAGCTTTCCCTTTATTATTAATCACTTTCAGCAGCAAAAAATCTGGTTGACTGGCATGGTGGTTAGTGAAATGACATCGTAGACTTACAACTGCACAATGAATCTGTAAATATTACTAATGGTCTGGTTACTAACAGAGATGATAATATTCGTAATCAACCAAATGGATTGCAAACGAAAATCCAACTGCACTCAAAAATTAATTTAAAGACAGCAGACTCCTAACCCCACAAAGAGCTCAGCGTGACTTTCTTCACTAATTAAAAACGTGGGTGGTGTATATTTCCTCCTCTTCAAACACAGCTTCGAACATGTCTCCTGCTGTTCGAGAAAGTCCATTGTTGAACACGTCACAGCATGTCGGACAGGTATCCTACGGTTGTTAGCAACATGATATAGCCTTCACAACGCACCTGTCTAGTAATTATAAATTTGATCTTGCTGTAAATGTTTAGTGTGTGTTGATTATGTTTGTGGAGGATTCTGACAATACGTGTTGTGGGTATCATGAAGATTTCGTTTCTTTTTAAACACTCTGTGATGTTATTGTGTCAATTTGTATACCGATTAGTGCCAAACTGAGCCTGACATGTGTCTTGTATGATTGAAAATGTTTTTGGTAATATTGAATAGGTAAGCATATTATCAGTTCACTATGTTTTCTTCATTTATGTTGTAAAAATACTAGTTGTTCAAAATGTTGATCTGGGGACATAAACCAAGGCAACTTTGATACTCAAGACTAAAAATAAGCTGTGGCTTAGACATATTTTTATCACCGGATGACTATAAAACAACGAAACTGAACTACCAGGCGCTCATACAATAACAGAGCCTTAATCGAACACCGCTATTAACAGATGCAAAGTTAATGGATACATAGATAAGACGTCAAGTATTAGCATAATCCTATCTTTGATGGCATCATTCCAGATCTTAAAATAGATAAGAACTTGGGAATAACCAATATTTTGTGTCAATGGGTACTAGGTTGTCATAAAACAAGGGGATAAATTAATAGCTTTGATTAAGAAAATGTTACTGTATTTTATGACTTTTGTTTATGAATTAAAAGTATCGATAATAACAATTTCATGATATTTGTGTAATCTTGGAAAATAGCAAAGCATAACCTTAGCTTGAGAACCGACGAATTTATTATTGTTTTTTTTTTTAAATCGAATGACTAAGTTTTATTTAAAGGCATTTTCTGAATTGCCAGATTTGACTTTGACAAGATAAAATTCTGCGAATAAAACCTAGCTACGGTTTTTACGAAACAGAATTCTATGCAGTAAACGCGATCGGAACGTCTTTCGTCAAAACGTTCTCAAATAACGTTTGACAAAAGTTCATCAAGTCTTTCATAATCAGATCAACATAAAAGATAAAACATAAATAATTAATAGTTATGTAAGTATTTAAAAAACTCGCAATAGTATCGTTTTCGTTAATGAATTAGCCTTAGAAGATCTTGTTTCTCACCTGTTAACGACTTTGAATAAAATAATATAGCCAGGTCGTCAACCGGAATTCGGCCTTCGACTGCCTTGACTTTTTTCTAATAAAAAAACATAAATTAAAAACAAAAAATATGTTAAGATGAGTTGTGGATTTGACCTCGGTTCATCGTTTGACCAAATGGATGTCGGATCATGTGACGATTTGCCTACTGAATGCTACTGAGATTTTGACGTTGTTATGTATTTTTATTGCTAAATAATAACAGCTTCTCAGATCAATCTTCCGGTTAAGCCGCACTCGCCTAGGTTGGTCTGTTTTTTGGTGACCACCCATTATATAACTAGGTTTCATCCGTGCTTCGGAAGGCACGTTAAGCCGTTGGTCTGGTTGTCATTTGTAGATCTTTGACAATCGTTACAAGTAGTG
Source organism: Noctua fimbriata (assembly GCA_905163415.1). Classification (NCBI taxonomy): domain Eukaryota; kingdom Metazoa; phylum Arthropoda; class Insecta; order Lepidoptera; family Noctuidae; genus Noctua; species Noctua fimbriata. The sequence continues at coordinate 1,384,126 of LR990936.1, forward strand.
GCCCGAAAGTCTGACAACCAGTCTTACTAAAGGATGTCGTATTACCCACTACTAACTGGGTTGTAGAGGTCAGACAGGAAGTCACTTCATGTAAAATACTGGTATTTAGCTGCATCCGGTTAGAATGGAAGCCGACCCCAACATAACTGGGAAAAGACTAAGCACATGAAGATGTATTTTTGATACACACTGAGAAAAAAATGTGTGTATGTGTGTACTGCATTTCAATGTGAGTCTGTATTTATAAAATTAGTCTCATTTGTTAAATGACATTTCGTTTTAAAGATCGCAAAATTAGATTAAACAGGTCTGTTTGATATTTCGAAGATGGATTAGACATCTTTAACCTACACACAATATCAATCTTGCAAATTAGCATACTCATTTGATAGCATTAATCACAGCAAACTTATGCCAGCGTGGCCAATAAAAATAATATATCACTGAATGCGTTTAACGTTAAATATTATTTAAAAGATCAATCGGTCTCTATCTACTTCAAACGACTGGCTGAAACAGAACGATATTTTGAATACGTTAGTTGTGAATCTTTCTCGTTAGCTTTTCTTTCCATACTAAGAGTAGAGGAAGACCAAAAAAAATGATGAACGGACTGTGTGAACGTTGATATGGCAAGAAAGGAGGTGTCAGATGAGATGACAAGCAACCTCGCTTTAGCACGTTCAATGCTTAAGAACTATTATCAGAAATAACAATAAGATATAAGCAAAATGTCTCAGTAAGACATATTTTTCCTCAACTTAATACGATTAAACTCAGAGTAACAAGCCCGGTAGATGACAATAGGATCGACCCTTATTACATGGTACTTAAACATAGCCGGCGAAATGTGGATGTACTTACTATTATATTAAGTACATCCACCCCCCAACCCCTTGTCCATTCATCGTCCCCTTTTGACGGCACGGTTGTCGCAGTGGCTGAGCGATTGGCTGCTGCGCTGCGTGTCGCAGGTTCGATCCCCACACGGTACAAATATTTACATGGCCTACAGGTAATTGTTCCGGGTCTGGCTGTTTGTGAGTTTAAATGTTTGTAAAAGCACCTCTTTGCGTGGGGCAACGTTTAAAAAAAAAACAGGCGTGACGTTATTGAATTTAGAAAACCATAACGGTTGGTTTTGAAATTCGAATTTCAAATCTACGTAGTTTGTGGAACAGGAAAATGTCACTAGCACTTAATGGAAACCCCGTTTAATTTTAACGTTCAAATTAATTGAATTAAGTTTTTGTAAATCACCGTCGACTCTTATTAAGATAAAGGGTGCTGGATTTTATTAGTTTAAACGTTTTATAGGTAGTTTATTTTACATAAGCAGGATTTTGTTTACTGATCTTTCACGCTTTCAGTAACAATGATTAGAAATATATACGGCTAAGCTTTATATCATGTCTCTCTAGTAGCTAGAATATGTAGATATAAACAGTGAGTTATAGAATTGTATAATTCTTTTACATTTTATTAACTTCGCTCAAATAAAAAAATATATATAAAAGAATTATAAAAGTCTATCGATTCGTATTCTAAAAAATCTCAACCATTTATGCAAAGGTGGGTCAGGTAATTGCTATAACTCATTGTACACAATAGACAATTAACAATATTCTATTATTGAATAGTGATGCATATTCTGTACGCATTGGCAATGTCAAATCAAGATTGTAAATGACTTTTTGGTCCCAGCTCATAGATAAAATCAAGAAGAAAGAAAATGTTTATTATTGAGGGTTCCGTAGGCAAATACGAAAATGGAATTCTAATAATTTTGTCAAGTCTGTTTGTCTAGCATAATCACCCTATAATGTTCCCACTGCTGGGACACAGGCCTCCTCTCTATGAGAGGGAATGGGCTATAATACACCACGCGGGCCCAGTGCGGGTTGCTAGATGTCACATGTCTTCGAATTTTTGGTTCTACGACATGCCGGTTTCCTCACGATGTTTTCCTTCACCGTTTTGAGAGCAGTGGTGATGAAATAAATTACACAAAGTAATGCGCCACCACTGGACCACCGCTGTTCTGTTTGTCTATCTGTTGCCTTTTAAGTAAGAATAAAAACGTACCAAATAGACAAAGCACACAATGTGATACGTGGAAGTTACAGTCATAACTTCCGCCACACCATTTTCCATAAAAAACCTAGCAGATAATTAATACTGACCCAGTTTCCAACACATTAATAATTAACAACCCGTTTTATGGCATTTTAATCATTATCTTTAAAAGCATACAATACATAATGTAAGTAATTAAATCTAACGTTACGTATGATAACAAAAAGCATTTAACTTGAGTGGGCAATTCCGTAATGAAAAGTGTCATGGCGGGCTCATTTGTGTTTGAGTGATAAGTTGTCATCAAATCCGGCTAAAATAGAACACCCTTTGTTTGAGAAGAACCGTAGGAGGTGGTTAAGGGATTCACTAAAGTGTTTTGTCCATTTAGATTCTGATGACATAACGTTCTTAACAAAAAAAAAACCGGACAAGTGCGAGTTCGACTCGCGTGGACAGCTTATAGGTTTTCCTGTGATCTATAGGCAAAGATTTTTTTTTTTTAGTTCCGGCCCTATAGTTTTGTAGTTAAGGGGAGGGAATGGCAAATTTTCGCCTATTTTCTTTAATAATTGATCTTAAAATTATTAAAAAATATATTTTAGATGATCACAATGAACTCTTTCATTTGATATGTAACACGATATAGTTTGCAAAACCTTTTTTTTATATTTTCTAATTTACCCCCCCAAAAGTGGCCATGGTTAAAATTAATTTATTTACGTTACACGTCCGTCTTTGGGTCGTCGATTTACATATCTGAACAAAATTTCAACTCAATCGGTCAGTAGTTTCGGAGTATATTGGCTGTGACAGACGGACAGACAGACACGCAAGTGATCCTATAAGGGTTTCGTTTCTTTTTTGGTAGGTACCAAACCCTAAAAAAGGTAATTTTAACGTTTTATTTTCCTGCCTGACCGTTACGTTTAAGGGTGAAATTTCATCAATGATTTTTAGTGTTATTGTTGAAATTCAGAATAAGGACTCTTTTATAACGCCTGTGAGTTGTACAAACGCCAGCACATCAAGCTACTACAATCTTACAAATTTCTTTAATAGATTTTCAACTTTATCGCTAAAGTATTAGGTTCAAGGTTGATTGGAAAAAATTTACAGTTTCAGGTAGCTTGATGTGCCTGGCTTCTGTACCAGTAAACATTTCTTTCTTTAAAAATAATAATCAACATCTTTACATCCAAAACCAAATAAAGTAATATTGTTTTCTGTACCTAATTTAAATCAGTAACACCATGTACACAAGAGACATGGCGCCATTCTATTTCTATTACTTGTCATTTACAGCTTGAACAACAATCAGATACATGAAGAAGTGTTACCGTCTTTCTTATTAGCATAAATGGTTTTATTTTATAAATAAGGCCTGTTTTCACTGTCGGTGTAGGTGTTTGAATTCGTACACCCACATTTCACCAGAAAAATTAAATTCTATGTAGTAGGGCGTTCCTATCGCCATAAACTGGGCACAAATCTAGACTACAGGCAGCTACTTAGAAATTCCTGGTGGAATAAAACCAATAACAAAATTAAATGCGACTCGCATTTTCTACACCCGAATCTATAAACAAAGTAAAAGTCAAAGTGATTACTTAAGGTAAAAGTCATTATTTAAGATACGATTTTTATTCTGTAGCTTAGTAATTGCTTGAAGTTGGAACTGTCAAAAGTAAGAATTCTTAGCTTTGCTTTCTCTGACGGTTCTTACTTCGTTTTAATTCTTGTCTATTGCATAAAAATGTTTGCATAAGTATTTACTTTAACTTGACTTGTAGATACGGGTGTTGGTGTCAGTAAGGCCTTATCCAACCTGAGAATCAAACCCAGAGACCTCATACTCAGGTAGCGCTTAATATACTTTGTGAATTTTTCAAGTGGGCGTGGATGGCCAAAGCCGAAACTATGAGCAATAGCGAAAAATACTCAAAGGACTCTCGAGCCCGATTTTGATGAAAACTAGAAGTGCAAAATCAGATTTTTGAAAAACTGATTTTCCTAGCCAGGAATCGAACCCATTGATTTTGGAAAAAAACAAACAATTACACCATTCGATAGTGTCGCTACTATCAAATTCTGAGAAGTAATGTCATAGGACAAACTAAAGGAAAAAGTATTTTTTTTATAAAATACATTGTTTCGGATTTGGCCATTCACGCCCACTTCAAAAATTCATCCTGTATATCGATCAACGAGGAAGCTTTTATTTTATTTATGGCACACTATAATCCTCGATTTCTATAAAAATATGTTTGTTTTCGTATTGGAGTGCAAAGGTTTCAACGTACGGATTATGAGTAGGTACCTATCCATCCTTTTGACCTCCATTTGGAAATCTTGGGATATAATATTTTATATTTGGGTCATTTTTCCTCGGAACTTGTAAGCGGTATGTACTTTTGGTACATTTTTTCTGAGATGGGCCAAATGTGATGTTCCTAAATAAATACATGGAGGACGGAGGTATCCTTGTTTTGGACATTTATATGTCTATACTATTATATTATAAAGAGGAAAGATTTTTTTGTTTGTACCTACTAACACTAGAAGTTAAGTAAAATTATTACTAACCCTATGGACTCCGGTCTGAGATAAAATATTTCTATTCTATTATATAAGCTCGGGAACTACTGGACCGATTTTAACCATTTTTTCACCAATATAAAGCTAAATTATCAGAAAGTACATAGGCTATAAATTATATTGATATCGTTCAAATTAGCCGGGCTATCACTATTTTTGCGGACGAAGTGCTAGTATATATATTACACATTCTTTAGTGCTGTAGAATGCCTCGTTGATCTAGTGTTCACAAGCTATGCGCTACTCGCTAGTTCTGAGGCAGAATTTGTACCCAATTGATGGCAATAGGTTCGTCCCCTATATAGGCTTTAAACATAACGGTGGAAATATAGGTGTACGCTACACTTCTGCCAAACCTTTCATGGATTACAATCGCTATTTTTTTTGGTGTAGTCTTTGATTTGTGACCATGCGGTCTAAAAATAGATTGCTCAAACGTAGTAGAAACTACGGTTCCTTTTTTATTCATAAACTTGCAAAATTGATACAAAAATAGCGTAAAACTCAAACAAGAGCAACCCTGCTATAAATAGAACCCTTCGCTTGTTGCTGACGTGAATTTTAAAGTGGAGAAAAGGGTATTTCTTTAGAGTTCATGAAATTAACTTACTTATTTTGTTTCTACTTCATCATCATCGTAGCCTATCTGACCTCCACAATCCAGTTAGTACTGAGTAAAACGGTGCCCCTTAGCAAGACTGACTGTCAGACTTTCGAGTCAGCTACAAGAAATGACAGCCGGGACCAACAGCTTAACGTGCTTTCCGTGAATTTTGTTTCTAGTTATAGTCTTATTTTACGCTTTTAGGTGCGAATGTTACTACTTAGGAAATGCACAAGTAGCCTGAAACGTTGCCACTTATAGGACACATGCTGTCTCCTGTCCAAGAGTCCTATGGGCTGTAATTCACCACGCAGGCCCAGTGCGGGTTGATAGATGTCACATGTCTTCTAAATTTTTGATACATTCTCATGCTGGTTTCCTGACGATATTTTCCCTCACCGTTTTCAGCACTACTTACCATAAACAAAATCAGTATCAATCAACAGAACCTCTTGAAAGCAGTTTATAAATCCACTTCCACGACCCATCAATTACAAGCCTTGTTAAATCCAAAGTCTCACTAAGTGTGATAGCTTTTAGAGCGAGAGAGGGGAATTAGTTTTCCCAGAAAATATGGAATTACCCCTTTCTAAGGGTAAATTTATTTTGACGCTAAAATTGTGTCCTTTGAAACACTTTGTCTTTGGAGTGACGGTGGATCGCAATTTTCGTTAGGAGATAGGTACAGTTCTTTCACACAGATTGGGTATCACTGTGATCTTTATAGTTGTTACAATAAGGTTGCTTTTCCGTGGCTACTGCAAGGTCTGTGAAATAATACTGATCTTTATTCCCATAAACGTAAGGTTGTTTTTGGGTTGCTCTTGGCAAATGTTAAGTAATCGTGAATGGACTGGAGTGAAGGAACGCTGATATTACGTGCTTTTGATGTAAAGTGGGTAAGTGTGATAGGCTAGGGATGGCTACGGGGAAGTGTCAGTTTTCATTTAGCTAGTGGCGTTTGTCACTGAACGAGGCAGGTAAAAATAGGTAGGACTAACTTAAGCCCGCGGCTTCACCCGTGTGGAGTTCGGTAACGTCCCACGGGATCGTACTATCGGGATAAAAAGTATCCTATATGTTAATCCAAATTAAAAACCATCTGTGTGCCAAATTTTATCCAAATCCGGTCAGTTTTTTTTTGCGTGAAAGAGTAACAAATAACCATTCATCTATCCATCCATTCATCCTCACAAACTTCCGCATTTATAATATTAGTAGGATTGGAAAAACTGGAAGTCGATTTGAATCCACATCTAAGGGTTTCAACTATCGCTGTGAACTTTCTAGAACAAAAAAATCATCAAAGTCGGTCAAGTCAAGTTTATATACATAATTATAAAGATAATTATCCTAGATTCCACGAATGCGTCTATTCCCGTGGTCATCGATTCTTCGCGAATATGGCTGCCCCATTTTCACTTCAATTTACTTATACAACTAAATTATATTTGACTTATTAAAAAACAAATAATATTTCCACGAAAATCATCTGTTAGTTTATTTAGAATTCAAATTACTTCAGACATGATTCATCAAACTTTTTTAATTTCGACTCCATGTTTATAAAAATGATGCTAAATAGTTCTGAAAATCGCAATTACGTAAGCTTCAGTCTTATTTGACCATACAATTTATATGTAAATAATGCTGTTATTGAACTTTCGTGAATCGTGATGATACCTTTAGATACCTTAAGCTATGATAGTCATAGCCAAAGAAGGAGACATAAAAAGAGGATTATTATTTGACATCCATAATCCCGCAAGACCCTCGGCGTGGTGGATTGAAACACACTCCCTGTGACAGAGAGGTACTTCGAGTCCCAGCAATGGGAACATTGTAAACGTGTAGACATTGCAACGTTTTGCTGCAATCCTAACTAATGTTGGATGTGTTCTTAGCAGAAGTTTTACTTGTGTACAACCTATTTTACTTCTTCATCATCATCATTTCAGCCGAAAGACGTCCACTGCTGGACATAGGCCTCCTCCAAGTGTCGCAGAGACTGGGTCCGTGCGACTCGCATCCAGCGGATCCCTGCAACCTTCACTAGGTCATCGGTCCACCTAGTTCCAGGCTTTCCAACGCAACGTCTTCCGGTTCGCGGTCGCCACTCAAGAACTTTTCTTTTATTTGACTTGCTTCTTCTTAAATAACACAGGTAAGTTAAATGAGTGCTTGAAAAACGTATTTGAACGGCGACATGTTTCGATATTTTGTCACTGTGAGGTGTCATGTTACTCAAAGTATAATGTGTAGCTTATGTAGAAAATAAAGGGTGTAACAAGACCCTTAACGAAACTGAAAGGCACTTGTTCTCCCCGTCACTGCAATATTTTTTTTTGTTCAAGACCGTACCTGGGAACCATCTAATTACGGAGATAATTATGGGGGGTCAAAATTCAAACGTTTCCCAAGTTTTTTTTTTTTTATTAACTTTACTTTAAATACCCCCCGTACTATTCAATCCATCCATCAGCAGTCCTACCGTAAAACGTGATATTTCACCCAAAAAAAAAAGTGGTTTCTCAGCAATATATTTTACGTAAACTTACTTAGTCTGATGTACATACATAATTCTTTCCGGCTTTGACGGCTTCGTGAAGGGTCCGTTTACACCTTGTATTATTCTCAATTCAGAAGATTTAAATACTGGCAAAGAAATTAAGAAATTCTAGTAATTGTGTATGAAACTCCCAAAAGATTATTGGCTACCATGGTTATTATTTTTTGTCAGTCGAGCAAAGAAAAACCCGCCTACATAAAAAGGAATTTGAGAAAGCCATATTGTGGAATGTATAAAATTGGTCGGTTCCCCTCCGTAGGGGATCCGGCGAGGAACGAAAAAATAACAAGTATTTACCACCCAACAAGCAACTTTCCCTTAAAAAGACCGAAAAACAATTGGAATTTTCCAATAAAGTAATAAAACATTGTGACTAATCAATTCTTTAGTCATCACAAAACTCCCTTTGGGAACAATTTTAACTTTACCTTCGCAAAAATAACCCAAAAAATTCCAAACCTTAACGTAAAAGAAATAAGCTCTAAATTAAGACTGCGTAATTCCAAGCAAGGTTGACCAACTGTAAAATGGAATGTTGTCGTTAACTATCGAATTCGCGTACCCGATCGAGGGAACGATTCGTTCGATTCATTCAATTCATTCAATTGAACGGTTGACCGGCGGAGCGGATGAGCGGGGCCCACCTGAACTAATTTCTATTACTTGGTCTGGTCAATCGGATGGTTGGTTAAAAAAGGTAAGCATCATGCGTTTGGTTGGAGGAAGTATTTTCAATTTGGGTATCCTTTATTTTTAGAAAAACTTTTCTAATAAAAAGGTTTACTTACATCCTTTTCGTTCAACGTTTTCAGTAGGCTCCTGAAACAGAAATAAAGTTGATTAGGTTATCGAAACTAAATCGTCATGATGTTAGAACAACTCATCTGCCTTGTCTTTTTACCCACTAAATTGGAGTCAGCTTCCAGTCTAACCGAAAGCAGCTGAATGCCAAGTTACGTGGAGCGACTGCCTTTCTGAACTCCACAACATAATTAGGCGACACGATACCCCCTGGTAAGACTGGTTATCAGAATTTGGGGCATCTGACGACTACCTGTAACGGTTATAAGAACAACCTTGAATAATGAATAGTATTTCCTAAATTCAATCAATTAGATAATCATGCTCTTCGACCATAATTAATTAAGTACTTTGTTCAAAATCAATCAAGTTTTTTCGACCACGGGTGTGCTGATCTCATAAATTACTGTCAGCAGTTAAAACGAACTTAATATCAAGATATTTAATTAATTAATATGTGTCGCATCGTAATAAATATTTATGCGAAAGACAGAAAAAGGCATTAAATTAATTTAATTACCTGCATGGAGGAAATCATAAAAGGTTTTTGTGAAATAATTAAGAGATAAGAGAGTCATAACAATCGTAGGTACCAGAAAACTTTTAATACAACCTTTTTAAACTCGACCGAATTATAGACGGACAGGGGAAAACCAAATACAAGATTCGTGTTTCGAGTTCCGAGTATGAAGCCAAATAAAACAGTATAAAAATAATAATTAAGCAGCTAGACCACTAATAAGCAAGTTTTTAAGTAAAACAAGGATGGCGTTATGAATAAATTAATATTTTTATAAATGTGTAGCAACCGACTGGCTGGCAAAAATATTCGTATCTAAGTTTTTATCTAAAACATACTGGCTGGTTTTAATGTCAACTGAAATAAGAACAAAACATTCCACGTTCAAACATAAAAGAATGCCAACACAATTTTTTACTTATTCGTTTTGATTCCATGCGTTGGTTTTTCCTGGTCTATTCATAACTGAATTTTAATGGCAAATATTATAAAGTGAAGTTGAAAAACTCCCGAGTGTATGAAAGGCAAACAAACAATCCTAAATTCCTCCTACCATAAGTGAGCATAACTCAATAATTCCGACAAATTACACCAAACTCGTAAAAGGGTCTTTTAAAACATGGAGAATTCGTTCATTCACAAAACGGTGTTTGAATTTAAAAAGTCAATAACATTACTGAAATTGTTATTGTTTAATTAACCGACTTTGCGGAGCGAGAACAATGCTAATACCGCTAAACTTTGTTTAATTTCGTGTATGCTCGTGTGCTGAATAAAATTTATATTGTTTCCACTGACTGATACTGAATTAATTTTGCTTTCGGTATTTAATTTCGGATTTTATGTTTTAGGATAACTTTTTTAATAGCCTTGTTTATTTTATGTAGGTATTTAAAACGATTAAAATAAGTCATAAATTCCGATCGGGACTTTTTAGTAGCTCGTGTTTTATTGAATCGTGTGATTTGAATTAATTATGCAACGAAAACTAGGTGTTATTCAACTTACCTAGATACAATTATCTACAACTAGTTTCACTCACGATCTATGTTAATATTTTTATTGGGAGCATAAAAACAGAACAAGTGATTATAAACTCAATATTTCACATCAACATAATATATTCATAGGTAAAAATAATTTCGCCATACAAATAAAACAACAGAATGTCAACTGAAATTCTCAATTCAAAAATAGACAAAATATTGTATGTCCAAACAATCTCGTCTTCTTATTTTCATTCTCAATTCAAAACCTGACAATCGTGAAAACTACGTCGCCAATTTTTTTTTTTTAATGCAACTCAGGGCCTGATTACCGCCAGTCTTATTATAGCTGAACAGAACTTTCACAAAAGTGCGAAGTAAGGGTGTCAAGAAGTTGCAGCAAAGAGGCGGCAGCGGCAGGTCAATGCATGTAATTACTGCGACCAAGTATGCCCGCCCTATTCGCAGGTTTTTTAATTTGATACATTTCTGTATATGTTTGTGATGAGAACTATATCTAGGAATTTTGTTTTTATTTTGTTGCGTTTGGTTGGACTGGAGATAAAATAGAACTATAATAAATATTTTTTTTCTACTGTGATTTCTATTAGTTAAAACTTTTAGTTTTGCTAAAAAATTAAATCAATCTTTGTTGAACACTAAGTACAATCAGTGTAGTACTGAAAATAGCTTTTGGCAGTGCTTCGTCCAGTAGTTTTCTTCAAAAGTATCTCAAGTCCAAACATTCATTTTGTATAAAATTTAACAGACAGACTGACAGAGTAACTTTCGCATTTATAATATTAGTATGAACACAATGGATTAAAATTTTCGTTGGGAATGCACCCACGACATCAGAGACATGTTTTTTTTAAACGCAGCTCATCAGTCAGGTCATTTACAAATTGTATAGGACAGTTTACACTATCCGAATAAAATTAGCAACAGTGGCGCCCCCATTCTCGGAATAGATGTTTTCAACTCTTTTTTGCTTGCCCCTAACCAACCTTATTCACAGCAAGCAGGTCAATGCGTGTAATTAAAGGGGCGAAGTGTGGCCTTACCCGCACCGCTTTTAATTTGATACAATTATGTATATTATGCCCTTTCGTTTCTAGGTTAATAACTAGGAATCCTGGGGTTGTGTTGAGTAATTGTCCCCTTGTACACTGGGGAACGGGTAATTCCTTATTCACGGGTGGTACAGTTGGTCAAGTTTATTTGTATATATTTTTTTTTTTAGTAGTTCTTACTACGATTACAACTTTTCAATAGAAAACGTATTTAATGACAAGCCTTGTGCCCGGTAAAATTTTCCATCGGAAAAAATTACGAATCTTTATACAAGTTCCTATTCAACCCAAAAGGAAATCAATTATTATTTTCAAAAATATAGGGAACATGAGCACCATCAATGATTAAGGTTTTTAATAAGTACTTAGATGTTACCGGAATATATGTCAAGTTTACACAGAGCTTGGAAAAAGCAAAGACAGGCCTATACCCTGCAGTGGGTGAAGTCGGGCTGTGGATGAAGATGATGATGACACACAGGATAGACACAAATATGTGTGTATCGACGCTTTTACAATGTTTATCAAAATTCAGTAAGAATCAAGTCACCATTACAAAAACAGAAAACACCACCTGAAATTCAAGCCCCTGGTTCCAAATAACGCGAAAAAACTTGAAGAAAATACCACAAAAAAAAACGCGACCTGATACCTCAATACCTTAATTAAGTAATCCAACACTTTCATCACAAAAATATTCCTTTCCTCGGCAACTTCATAAAAAATATTAACGGGGGAGAAAATTTTCATAATGGACAAAGCAATGGAAGTGCCTTAGAGCCCTCCATTCTGAATGGAGGCCCGGAGGGACGCTGATAATGCCCTCTCCGTCAGAGGGCCTGTTGTAGACCTCTGGAGATAACGGTCAGATTAGTCTATGGGACACCGTAAGTCGCCCTTTGAGAAGTGACACGGCGTGGGACGGTGGAAGATATTTAATAAAAAAATTCAGAGGGAAATATTTTGTAAGGTCGGATAATTGGTTCAATGTGGCAAGTACGTACTTAAAATATGAGATGATCGTTGAATTTCCTGAAAATGTATAAGGTTCTGTCAAACCAATGCGGAAAGATTGCGGACCGACTGCGGACACTCGAAATTTTTTTTTCTGTTCTGACTGCTTCACAGCAATCTGTCGTAAATGACAATAAGCTGCTTCTTCATCGTCACTGGACACTGACACATATATTAACTGTTGGACTGACATCGCAGGGTTAACTGTGCCTTAAGAGGGTTGAGTCCTATACTCAGCTTCGGGGGAGTGGGTGAAGACTGATTGGCAGTCTTTGATGTTCAAATTGACGACAGATCCTTTAGTAAATGCAAAAAATAATTTAAAAACAGACTTTATGTCAAAGACAAAAAAGCAGAAAATGGGTTAATATAAGCTCTACAGTTATAATACATTTTGATGAATGAAAAATAGCATTGCAAAGAAATAAATGCGACAGTTAATCTATCAGTTGTGACTGACGCTGCCATCGCTTTTTATTTCTCAGAGCAGAATACGCAAAACAATTTTGTAGCACAGAAGCCGAGTTATTTTTTAGTAGCTGTTATTTAGTCGACTGTATTCAAAATGGCTGAAAATATTTAATGTAACTTTGTAGAGAAGATGACAAAAACATTTTATTTCACTATTCTGTGGTCGATCTTTTTGATTTTGGAAATTCTGGTTCTTTATGTGTAAGTTTCTGTTCATGACGCCTGCAATTCCCAAGAGGTATGCAGAGGTGTTCACCCACAATTCATCAGTTATTTTTAAGTCCCTTGTAACAGAGGGTGCCTATTTCTATATTGCTTATTGCCATCAACTGGGCACAAATTTAGGCTCCGAACTGCTATTGAAGAAGTCCTCAATTGCTCAACTATCATTTTCACTTACTTACATAGCTATAGCTATTTGAACCATTAAACTTAATCAAGAGATAAAACGAATCATTTAAACTTTCAAATTTAATTCGATGAATAATTAGGTAATCAACTCAAAATTTTAATAACCAATTATTGATAAACAAAAAACGGAATTCATGTTCATATGAAAACCTCTGATTATGATGTTAGTTGTTCAATGGAAACAAGCATAGAACCAGCAATACAATTAAAATCTTAATAATATCACCATTCAAAGTTATAGATAGATAAGTACGTACGTTTGATAGCATTGCTTCGGTATGTAAATCAGTTGATTGGAGAGTTCGAATTAATTAATTTGCATTCCACAAATATTTCTGTAATAAAGTGGTATTTGGTTAAAGAAAATGTTCTGTTATCGTTTCAGTGGAATTAAAATAACTATTTAATTAAAATGACATTTTATTACAGCTTCTAAGAACGGTTAATTCGATATGCGGACCAAGTTATCGTAAAACCAGAAATTGAAAACGAAACTGATCCAATTACTAATATAAAAAGGTAGAAGCAACATTGAAGACAAAATTTCAGCCTGCAATTTTCGCATTAAGAAAATAAATGAAAACAGTGAAATATTTACACGATAACGTAAAAAACACATCATGAAATAGATGAAGAACAAGAGACATTACAAAAGAAATGAAAAACAGTAAACAACAAGGCATATAATAGGTGCCTGTACCTGACATCTTAAGCCCCTACTCACCCTATTCTCATAATTGAACGCAACAGAGATCCGACGTTTCAAACCCAAACTTATGTAAAATTTATCAGCTATCAAGTCTTCCCGCCATTAAATCCATTAGCCATGATATCGGTCGGACGGCGTCTCAGATAACAAGGCAAATGTCCACACTATTATACGAAGAACGGATAAGCCCACTCAGAAACAAGATACGATACAAAAGGGTACCCCATCAAAATTCGGCGGCCGTCAGTACCGTTATTTATCATTTTCCGCAAAATTTTCACTCAAAGAGACACATTAATGATGTGGTACAAGTCAAAGGCTTTCGTCAAATTGCTTAGCGTTATCAGTGAATCAAGCTAAAGTTTTATAAGAATGAGAAAATGACCTTCAAAAGTTTTGTCAAACTAAATTTTTAGGTTTTATCGCTTGATTCATTGTTTTATTACTTCGTCCAGTTATGTCTTTGAATTCCCAATGAAGTGCCAGAAAAATATACGTTCTCATTCGTACAACATTTTTTAATCTTTCTACTTTCTGCCTTTTCAACCTAGTTACTCAAAGGTCAAACTTCTGGAATAGACGGGTTTAAATTATATCATTAAGTTATTACAATAAAACAACACATACATATAACCTTTGCAGGACAAACCCACAAACGGAAAAGGTTATCAATAATTCAAATAGAATTAGCATTTGAAACACAAGAGAATAATAGGTCATCTATATGTAATTCGTTAAAAGCCTATACTTAGCAATTTATTTACTCATGTGATGGATGGTAATAGCATTTACAAAAAGGTTTTCAAGGAAAGGTACTTGTTAGGGCTTGAATTCACTGTCAAAATGTTACCAGGTACTGAAAAGAACATAGTTACAGCTAATACAGCAGTGATCGATGAAAAGATTGATAAGTCTAGACTAACAAATTAAGGCACAAGTCCAAAAGTGAGCAGTCTTGATTCCAAACGCTACTCCACAATTATGACTGCAGTGGCATTACTCTTCTTCAGTTATACAATAGTCACTTGTCAAAAAAAAAAACGTCTCGTGGCTCTGTTAGTGACACTGTCTGCACTACTGGGATATATTCAGATAGATTGGCGGTCAAATCACCATCTCATCTGCGAAAGCGTGTCCTAACATATACACCCTTCACCCTTTTGAGTCTTGTTGCTCGAATTAAATTATATAAATAAATAAATATAAGGCGTATCTACAGATTTACATAGAAATCAGATCAGATGATAGAATACAGGGACACTCCCTGTATTCTATCATTAAGTTTGGGTAAATTTGTCGTTGCGGTCTGTGGTGACCTTCGGAATTCTTGAAGCTTTCCCAGTCCATTGGTTTAAATTTGTCTTTACTCATACCCCGTTAAAGACTAACACATGTCATTAATCAGTTCCTTGTAAGAAACAATAACGTATTAAGTCTAATGATGAACAAATGTAACAGCTTGCTCACTCAACCGAAGCACTCAAGGATCATTAACTAACCCAATTTACTTGACTCTTACAATCTGCTCAGCTTTGCTTCCTTGGTGCTCTTATTTACACCTTTGCAATATGTACTATTAACCTACGTAAGCATTTCGTATGATTTCGTACATAATAATGATCTTGTGATTAATTTCTACACAATATGTAGATTTCATGACATACATTACACTATCAATTTGTTCAGTTTTCAAATGAATTGTGCACAATTGAAGAACAAGCTCATGATTTACAGGACAAGGAAATTAAATCTGTCTGCTAACCAAACAAATTAATAAATAATGTACCTAATTATAAGGATTTAAAGATCGTTGGAATAGTACATAAATAAAGCTAATAAAACGCCAACTGAAAACCAGTCAAAGTCGTTAAAATAAATTCATATAACTTTGACCCAACAACAGGAACGCGCCAATTTGTTAAAAAATATAAATCAGGCTTAATTAATAATGTCCTGGCGTCAAACAGCGAATATATTACTGATAATGAGACCGGTTAATGAGGTGACCCTTCGACATTTAATTATCATACATAACCTCTTTATTTATCTTGGAAGTTCAACATACTGGAATAATAATATGTCTTCCTTTCACAAATAGTAAGAAGCAAAAGCTTTAATTGAGATGTTGTTTCGTAATAACCTATTAATTTCATTTTCATTATCAATAAATTGTTTTTAAGAGTAATGAGTAGATATTCAAAGGATTTTATCTTTCAAAATTTCTGTTTCTAAAATATAATGGTTAGAGGTTTTGGGATCTAGCAAACAAAAGCTTCACATCAACCATTAAAGTGGCACTCTAAAAATGCGAAAAATATGCCATTGGTGGATTGTGTGAAGAATGATATGAAGGAAAGGGAAGTGAATGACAGCATACCGGTTCACACAAGATGATGGAAGAAGGAAACGTGTTGCGCCGACCCCAAGTAACATGAAACAACGTCAGGAAGTTGATGATTACATCAAAAATCCTAAAACCTTTAAAACCTAAGAAGACTTAGACGACGCAACCCGGTTGGAAGAAGTCAACAATTTGCAAAAACTCCCGAAATAGAAAATAACGTTACCCGCTACCGCTTATGACTCAGCTCAGTAAAAGCTCTAGTATTCTATACTAGTATACAGTGAAACGTGACACTTTATGAGATAAAGGACGATAACATGGCGCATGTACTTTTAGCCAAGACGTAGCGTGCTCGAACGTGCTTGACAAAGCAAGCGGGCCAAGTAAAGGGGTTTTATTGAAAGTTATAAGGGTTGGCTTATCTAATTTGTATAGATGTGGGTATTTTTTGGGTATTTGATAGGACTTCAATATTGTTATTTTTAGGTTGAATTTTGTTAGTTGATTCAATACTTCCAGTCATCATTCTCATAACCTTATGTTAATTTTATTCACATAACATAACATCCCTTAAGGATTAGGCAGATGATACTCATTAGTAAAACCACATTTCGCCAGTTATGTTAAGTCCCATGTAATAGGGGGCAAGCCTATTGCCATCAACTGGGTACAGATGCAGACTCCGTGGCTGCTACTGAGAAATTTTTGGAAAAAACCCAATAACACTTTGCCCGACATGGGAATCGAACCCGGGACCTCATGTTCAGCAGTCGCGCTTGCGACCTGTAGACCATCGAGGCACTCATTCATTCGTACTTGTCTATTAGTCATAATTTCAGTACTTACTAACCTTTTCTAACCATATTATATTTTAAAAGTCCATCCATCGTTTCCTTGGTCTTCCTATGCATCTGTACTTTAAATAAGATTATTAAACATGAGAGCAATCAATGATACGGAAAAAATATTATCAAGAGTAGAAAATAATGTTGATTGAAGATGTGATCTGTTGGATTTTGCTAATACTTAAGTAGGGACAGAGTCCAAACGTGGGATGAATTTCTGAAATTTTGATGACACTGAATTTTAAATCGTATACGGATAGACTTAGTTACATTTTATTATATCACAACAAACAAAGGACTACCTTTGACCAGATAATTCGTTAATCTACTCCTATCTGGAGTAACCCAATAAAATTTTGTTTCCTTACCAAACATTAGTACTATTTTACCCGATCCCTTCATTTATCCTTCAAGCAAAAAGGAATAGCAAGAACCCCAAAAAAACATTAACAAGTTAATTAAT
The DNA here is from genome assembly GCA_905163415.1 of Noctua fimbriata. Taxonomy (NCBI): domain Eukaryota; kingdom Metazoa; phylum Arthropoda; class Insecta; order Lepidoptera; family Noctuidae; genus Noctua; species Noctua fimbriata. Next base: position 1,401,610 of record LR990936.1, read on the forward strand.
TAAGTTGTAGGAGGAACAGAATTGCTTACTGGGGGAAATAAATTCTTTACATTAAATGAAACTGCTCTGATGTTTGTCTGTCTGATCTAGCCAGGAATAGAAGAAATTTATTGAAAATATCAACTACTATTAAGTATTTTTCCATGGCGGAAATGTATCTAACCAGACCTTGAATAAAATAAGATCCTTTAAATAAAGCCTATTTTTGTATGATTCATGATTGTCAGTAATATTTGAAGTTCCATTCATGTATCATAATTTATTTCCCATTAAACTGTTTATCGAACCAAAACTATTGAGATTTCAATCGTAAATATTTACCAAGCACTAACAGCAGTAATTGATGAACCCCTCCATCAATAGTGAACGAAGACATTTAAGTCAAAACAAACATTTGCGGAAGACGATTCAGAAATAGACCAAACCTCAACCGAGGTCGCGATCCAGAATAAAATAAAACTAAAGAAAACCCACGGAAAGGGATGGGAACTAATGGTCAGTCCATTTACTTCTTTTTATCCCACACTCGCATCCCTCAGTGAATCATCCCGGTCGGAGGCGTTTTTTTACACGAATAGACTTTTATTATCCATATAGGTATTTCAACGCTCATCGAGGAAAGGAAAACGTTGTATCAGCTGGTTACGAATTGTAAGGCTGAGAAAAAAGGCTTATTAGAATGTCAAAAGAAACGGGAGCTATAGAACTTCTTGGTTGAAATTTTTTGGCTGTATTTTATGTACTGATACTTTTAGTATTTGGATGCCTACAGTTAGACAAACCATTCAATATATTAAAATCAACTTGAGATGGTTTAGATATAAGTCTAGATGAAGAAAACATGCTATACTATTTTATAGAAGGTTAGGTCGGATAAAATTAATATTCCGTTCAAAACAACCCCTTTACAATTTCTAGGAATCTTGGAAACTTTTGGAGTAAAGAAAACAAAACCATTCAACCATTTCGGGATTCAAACTACCCTTTGCCTAAAAAGAAAGCGAAAAAACAGAAACATTGAGTTCAATTAAAAAATTCCTAACGCCTTCCTTGGAGGCGTATTCCCAAAATACATTAACGTCGCTCTCCCAAGACGAAGGGATTTTGAAGCCCTTAAATATTACTTAGGCAAGCTTTAAAACGTTCGCGTGAAAAGGTCGTAATTAAGTGTGATATTTTCTGTACAGTTAAAAATCTCGGGAGAGGGTAAATTCGTTTGACGAAGGTGTCTAAGGAAGAGTTTTCTTAGAATTTTCATTTTTATGACTCCCATCTGTTTGTAGGTAGAATCTTGATGAATTAATAAAGGAATTTTCCTTGTCAGAGTTCTTGACAAGATAATGTCTAGGTGTATTAACTTCCTTTCACAAGCTTATAGCCAAAACATCATAATAAATTATCTTCTATTTTGGGAGATGGTGTTGATAGAACGGATTAGCTCCCCCATATCTACATCCTTTTCTATTCTTTTATCATTAACAGCATTTTCGTCGTTAAAATCAGTTTCATCTATTAAATCCTCTTTGGTATTGAGCTGAATGCAAACAGTATCTACCAACTAAATGCGCTGGCACGGCTCAAAGCCGCACAAACTAACATCTTGAGTTTAATACATGTCACCATATATCATGATGTCTACTAGCAAACGTTCCAATTCCAAGACCATGTAAACTAAGCCGCAAGTTATAGTATATCAAACAATCCGCGCGATACATAACAGTTTGGAACTATTTACTTCTGGTATTTGTCTTCTTAGAAAGACCGAACATGAACTAATTCTAAAATTAAAATAATATTGTTTGTCTTTCCCTATTCTTTTATAGAAAACAGGATAAAAATGTCGTGAGGAAACCGCCATTTCCTAGTAAGGAGAATTTTTGTGACAACCATCAACCTACACTGACCCCGCATGGTGGATCCGTTCCCTTTTACCTTACAGAAGAGACCTGATTGTGTCCCAGCAGTAGTAATATTATAGGCCAATTTTGTTATGGCATCATGAACCATCCTCGTATGGTATGACTTCTTAAAACTAAATAATTGCGACACCTTTTCAAAACTAAGAACCATGTTCATTCTTCATTCTGAATCTTAGCATGCACCTACTTTTTGGACGAAAGGAAACTAAATAAATAGTCACATTAATTTACTACTAGCTTTTGATCGCGGCTTCGCTCACTTTATGTACGGAAATTAACCCACGGGAACGTTTTAAATGTAGCCTATGACACTCGGGGATAATGTAGCTTCCTGCTAGTGAAATAATTTTCGGAATCGATTCAGTAGTTTCGAAGATTAGCCCCTACATACAACTACCAAACAAATTTAATCACTATAAGTATAGATTTACAAAATAAATTGTGGTGTGAATTAGCGTAAAGTAACGCCTGATTTCGCTAAAAACCTTTCAAAATACGGAGAATTGTGTGAAAATTAATAGAAAATACAAATCATTTGTACATAGATAAGTTAGCAAGAACATATTTCACGCTAAGCTCCGCGGGTTCGTTTCCAGTTGAATATATTTCTCTGAACTGGGGCAAAACTGTAGTTTTCGAACCATGTTTGGAGTAGGTGCGACCTTTTGCGGAGTATTTGAAAGTAGGCAATAAAATTTTGTCATAAGCGTTTTGGGACAAATAAAAAGTAGGAGTATGTGTCTTATTCTATTATTGGTAGCCTTTTTTTGGGAAAAATTTGTTCGGTGTTAGATATCTAGTTTCAAGTTTGGGTTGGTTTTGTTTTAGACTGTTCCTAGCTACTTTATTGCGGAGAAAAAGGGGTAAATTTCTGCGGTAAATGTTGCATAACAGTTAATACGGATTTCCACAAAGTACCGCCTGATTCCCTTATCTTAGATAACATGACAAGTAATAAAAATGATGGTCAGAAAATAATTCAGTGCTTTGGACTTATATGAGAGAATTTCCTTTACTTTTAACGATAACATGACTTACAATTATATTGAATTACTTAGTTTGTGACCAACATTAATTTATATAAAAGGCCATAATACCTATATGAAAATAATTAACATCCTAACAAAATAGGTGCCTACGTCACCGTGGAAGTAGAAAACTAAACCATTTTACGAAAACAACAACGCTGATGGATTCGATTGCAAAACAGAACTATTAAATTGAAAGTCAGCATATCAATCCATTAAAAGTCGCATCCAATGTTTTCAGGCGGCTTCTCGTACCTCCTAGAAACTTTGGACGCAAAGCATCGTGCAATCTTAAGTATACACAAATTGTTTAGATGTTAAATAAAAATTAGTATATTGTATACGGAGAAATACAAAAAAAAAATCGGAATGTTATTTTGAAACTACACGAAAAAATCAACAACATAAAGAGCCCCAAAAATCACCTAAATCAAACGCTAACACCAAACAAACACGAAACAGTTTTGAACTACCACCTGATCCGAAGATAAACCAATCAAAAGCCCACAAATCAATCCTCTGCAAACCCAGTTGTAAAATGCAAGAAGAGGGTGCTAATACTACTCCAAACACGGAACAGCCCCATATTTTTCGTCCCAGAAACCTCTAGAACCACAACCACTAACAATAACCATTCATATCGCATGTTATTGCAAAGTAACGCATATTTATTGGCAATTGTGCTCCCCTTTCCCCCCAGAATAATATATTACACCCCCGGGGAGTTTAGAACTAAATTGGCCAGATGTATGAATGTAAATATATTATATTATTGGCATATATAGGCTTGGAATATAGAGGCGATGTATATCGGGGCCTTTATTAGTGTGCTGTCACATACACACACATATATTGATATCTTGAACGTTATTGTGCCGAAAGTAATTTCTATGCTAAATTAGTAAGTATTATAATTTGTCTGTGCTATATGTATTTCGTTCTAAGTTCTAGTAATTGGGTGTATCGTTCAAAGATGGCATCTTTTATAATTATATTTTTCGCACGAGTGCTGGAAAATTATATCATGGCGCTATTAAGATTATAATTTAATTAAATGTAATATTTTCTTTTGTAAAGAATTTCGTCGAATACTTATTACAGTTTATTGAAAGACCGGTTTGAAGGATTTATCACTAAGGAGATTTATTAAGTAATTCTATAGAATTGGAACTGAAATCCAGAAATGAAACGCCAGTTGTAAGGTTTTCGTCGATTTGAAATGTAATCGTTCTGAGATAATTTTATTTCAAATTACTTTTTTCTCATGTACTTACCTCGAATTATTTCACTTTCATCAATAATTTATGAGACAGAGGAAATTGTATAATATTTTAGTCGACAGAACTTTTTATTTAATGTTGCTTAAATTAATTAAGCAAGGTAAACCGTACCTACTTCTTTATCAAGGACATACTAAAAACACTAAAATAGGTATTATTAAGACGATGAATCAGTGACAGTCATCTTCAATCCAATTCATATCCATTACTTTTCTGAAAAAGAATTGCATCAATAAGAAAAGGTAAAGTAAAGTAAGCAGGCGGCAACAACACGAAAACCAATAACAATAACATTCAATCGAAAACAATAAATCCACACTCCCGAAAACAACGTAACATCCATCTATCCAACTCATATCCAGAAGCGATACATCCAATCGCAAACTTTCCACTTCTCGCGGAACGCAGAAATCAAAAAACGATAGCCAAACAACAACGCAATCCCATCCCTCTATAAATTCAACCCTTCCAATCGTTAATACAGGGTGAGCAATTAGGGGTTCGGATGTTGCTCCAAAATGGGAACTAAATGGGATAACGCAGAATCCGGGGGCCAAGCCGGGCTATTTGCATATGCAAGTTGTTGATTGGAAACCGTCCGTGTATTCGCATCATTAGCAAAGTTGCTGTAACTGTAAGTAGATTATTGAGGTAGAACTGTTGTGGTTTCCACTCACCTATGGATGTTCCGGTCTTGGGATTAATGGAAATGTTGGATAGCTTCTAAAGATTTTGATCTTTTAGGTATTGCACTATATGTAGATCATGTTCTGGGCAGTGTTAGTAAAGCCTTCTTTGAAAAAAGTGCTTCTTTTTTCAGATGGTTTTGTTTCTTCCAATATTTTCTTTTTTAAGATTTCGTTTTCTTTGTTTTATATAAAATGTGTTAAATTCACTTAATTTTTTTTGTCTCTTTCTTTCTTTCTCATAATAAAGCTTTGTACATATTACAAGGATAAAAGGCCCGTGAAATTAAGGGAACATTAAAATGTTGCAGAAGAATTGGTCCTAAGCTTCGCCGAAATACTTGGTGTAGTTGTCTATACAGCGGTTACCTCTTCCAACCAGATGGAATCTTGTTTACAAATCTCACCCGAATCAGAACCCTCAAAACGGACATCAGGGTCCACCCATAAAATCTAATTAAATCAATACCCATTTCAAAAACACCATTGTCCCTTAATTTTGCTCGCTCATGTATTCCCATGTTACTGTAACCTTGTTAAATCAAACATGCAGCAACACGCTCTGAAAACATTTAAATAACGTATAAAACTACGATACGTTCAAACAAAGAATTTAATCAATCCCAACGAACATTTCATTGATATTTTTAATTATTTAATGTCATGAAACCGAAGGACAGAATGTTTTGTATCGTACTCGACATTTACTGAAGTGTTGAAATGCCAGAGCGAACGAAAAAAAAACTATCATTTGTTTTTTCGTGTGTATTTTGTTTTCTACTTGAATATGGACGGTTCAGAGAAAATTTCAGTGTAGTGACGTATCGATAATGACGTAATAAGTGTGACATAAACGTTGATAAATTATTTGGTAAATTTTGATTGCGTACCTATGTAAATAATAAATGGTACCTAATAGCGTACTTCAAATGATAGGTTATTTGTTTTAGGAGCTGTCAAGTACCTTGTAATGGGTGTTGTACACAATGGTCAGTTGGTTTACTTTCACTTGTATAAAGCTCGGTGCACACGAGTAGTGGCTCGTCTCTAGTTTCTGTACTGTTCGAACCGGTTCAAAATTTTGTTGAAACAGAAGCGCGCCGTATCGGTCGTGTGCACTAGTTCTTAAAGGATGGACTGATTGACATTTGAATCAACACGGATTTATACTTGGTCTTATTTTTGTAAAAAGAGAAACTGAGTACGTACTTGAATAAATTTAGAAGACAATTACGATAAGACATTCAAATCTTGTGGTCGATAAATTGACAGTTTAATATTTGTCAAAGATGGTCCCAATAAAAAAATGTCGTAAATAAACTGAGAGTTTAATATTTCGTCAAAGATGGTCTCAAATAAAAATTGTCGTAAATAAAAATTATGTTGGCTGAAAACAGTCTATTAGTACAATCACATAAAAGCATTCCCAAGAAAATTAACTACACCTTTTCAAATATTAACTGCTCCTTCCCCCAAACGTTAAATAACCATTAAGATCTTAAAGACACAAAATTGCAGCAATCTCTTCACAAAGACACCCTCAATGTAGACCCTCTCAGAAATTTCATATTTCGCCAATAAAGCGACTTCAATGGCAAGCCGATATTAAAATGGCTTACATCTTAAATATCAACGGGCCTCTTTAAAATAACGTTGAGTTGAGGAACGTAATATCTTTTAAGTATGCGCACTTCGGAACTGGCGGTATGAAAGTTCTGAGTCTTGTATGAGGGTAGATGGATATCTTTTCCCGGGGGGCTCTGGAGTGCACTAACGTGAATACGTCACGAGTTTACGAGATAGGTCTGAAAAATTAAGTGTCAAGCACTAGAACTGGATAGTTAAGTTTTGTGTGCGACTTGCACAGGCAGGTCTTCTAATATTTATGGCTACTTTTATCATTATCCTACCCTTGTCGCTACTTGGAGTCGGCGCACAATGTTTTTTTTCTTCCATTCTTCCGTGTCAGTCGTCACGTTATCATTTACTCCTTTTTCTTTCACGTAAATCCCCACACACTTCCTCCAACTTTTCTTTGGTCTTCTCCTTCCACACCAACATCAATATTAATATTATTGAAATATATTGTGTCAAGTATTAAACTGGATAGTGAACTTCTCCCAACTATGTCGGGCTCGGCGTTCAGTCTAACTGGATGCAGCTACCAGTATTTTACATGGAGCGACTGTCTATCTGACTGTCTATCCAAAACCCAAGTAATCCTGGGCAATACTATCAAAGATCTACAAATTTTAATGACAGCAAGGACCAGCGATTTAACGTTCTTTCTGAAGCAAGGAGGAAACTCGGTATGAAATGAATGTTCGGTCCGACTTTGGCAAGCACTGCTTATCCTTGAAAATCGATCTGCAAGCTAGTTATTATTTAGCCGCAAGATTCTAATATTAATAGCTACTCTACGGGAGCGAAATTAGGTCATTCATTCAAAATGGCGCGACGAGTTCGGATGGCCTAATAAAGACATTCTAATTGGCTTTTAGCTGCCCGTCACATGCTATTCTTAACGCTGCTAAGTAAACGTAAAACGGTAAGTTTTATCTGCTGACACAGTCATCTGCAACTCTCAATCAAACTTGTTGGGACTTCCTAGAACCGGGTATCGAAATAGCCAGACTAACTTCTGCATTAGGGAGGCTGTATTTGCAGATTAGTGTCGGTTTCCACTAACATAAGGCGACTGTCTAAATGTAAAAGGTACTGTTGGATTTTGAACCTAAGGCTTACTGCTGAAGGTTCAAAATAATAGTTAGTAATTATTTAGATGTCGCTTTTTTGGTGGAAAAGGATATAACAGGAACCACATGATAAGCTAATTAAACAGCCTTACATATTTTTATCCTCCTTATAGAGAGTGAGTAGCAAAACCAACACAAGAAAAGGTTTGGTGAAACCGGCTCCGGAGACTTGCGGTGCCATCGTAGAAGTACCTCACAGTGTCTGCAATTTGTCTGTACCGGTTTTACAAAGCCTTAAGCATACAACGACGTCTACGACATTCGTGCTACACATTGTCTGTACAATTAGAACCCAAAACTTGTCCACGAGGAAAACAAGTCAAAACACTTTTCTTTCACATCCAGAGTTCCATGAAAAAAAAATTAGATATATCTTTTTAAACCCAACTTAATGGACTTTGCTTTATTCCCAAACACAATGGGGAGCGAAACAACAGATTTCACGGTCTCATTGTTTAGAAACGAATTCTTTCAAATGCCAGGGATTGACCTCAGAGCGTTTATGGAGTAAAACGTACGCCCACATACATTAATGGTAATGATTGCGATCGCAATGTTGTCATGCCTTGAAAGCCGGACGTGGTATTTGAATTTTGTGTTAGCGAATTTTTTTAGAGCCGATTCTCAGGTGGTACTTAATAGGTATATTAAACCCTGTGTATCTAGATAATAAAGCCTATATTGTGTCATTATCGTGTGAACTTGGTTTGAAATTCAGTGAATTCAGAACTTAATTTAGAAAAAAGAACTCGAGTGACAGTATTGAAATCCTCATTCGTTTTATTCATTCTTTGTTAGAGATAAAGACTAATTAAGGAAATTCGCGACAGTGTGCTGACAATAGACTTGAATAAGTAACATATTTTTTGGTCCTTCGGGATGTGATGAAAGAGGCCTCAGGTTATGAAAAATAAATTGTGACCATAATAATACTGACTGATTTTCAGTAACAAAAATGAAGAAGAAGCATGAAGAATGTGAAACTCGTAGTAGAAGTGAAGAAGAGTACCTTAGGTAGGTACTCGCTGGCTAGAGAGGCGCCACGGCGCCCTCACCTTCCGCCTGACGCAGATCCTCACCGGACACGGTTGTTTCGGGAGGTTCCTGCACCGAATCGGGCGGGAGGAAATGCCCGGGTGTTTTCATTGTGAGGATTGTCCGGAGGACACGGTGCAGCACACTGTGGAGGTCTACCCCGCTTGGGCGGAGCAGCGACGTGTCCTCGTAGAGGCGATTGGCGGCGGCGACCTCTCGCGCCCGGCCCTGGTTCAAGCCATGGTCCGGAGCGAGAGGGAATGGGAAGCCGTCACCTCCTTCTGCGAAGCAGTCATGCTAGTGAAGGAGGTGGCGGGACGTGAGAGGGAAAGAGCCTGACGTCCCAGCCGCCGCGGGAGACGCCCTGGGCGTCGGGGGTCACGTGGTGGCCCCCGGCCACCGTAGGCGCGGGCCTGTGGACGGCGACTTATGGGCTAGTTCGCCGTCCGGCCGTCTTATGACGACAGACCGTGTCGACGGCGCGTTCGTGTTCCATGCGCGCCTCAAAGAGATGTCAGCAACCACGTAGGGGTCCGCACGGGCCGATGCCTGCCAGGGCTGCGGGACTGTTCGAAAGAGATACCGCGGCCCTGGAACACAAAGGGCAAAGAAGGAACATGGATGGGTTTTAGTCAGTACAAGTCTGACACTCCCTTCCGCTCCGCCCAGAGCGGGGGGGGTCATTTGATGATTTCCCATCCTAAAAAAAAAAAAAAAGTATGTACTCGTCTTCACTTACCAAACATCTATTTAAAATATTCTCCAGATTCTACCCACCCATAAGACTAAACACTCTTTCCTCCACCAGCCATTCTAAACCGTAACCAAGTACAACTAACAATTAAAGCGGAATATGCTAGACACTTCTCCGGTTACCAACTGGCCAGTGGACGTCAGCCAGTAAAATAAAATAAAAAAAGAAACAATCAGTATAATGTCCACCGTCGGACTCGCCCGGCGGAAAATTGCTTGCTTGCGTAAGTACACTGTAATTATTTTGTTTTCTTAATCACTGAGCTGTTGGGAAAGAAGTTTGTAGTCGTAATGATGGAGGTTGTGGGACTGTTGTTGTCAAATGGTGTTTGATTCATATTTCGTAATATGATGCTTGCTTGGCACTATTATAGCTTAGCCTTCATTGGACTTGTACTTAATTTACAATAATGGAAGGTTAAGTAGGTTTGTCTAGTGTAAGACTGCCTCGTTGTTCTAGTGGTCCTAAAGGCAACTGCTGAGCATAAGGTCCTGGGTTCGATTCCCGGGTCGTGCAAAACGTTATTGGGTTTTTTCTTCAGGAATTTCTCAGTAGTAGCCACGGAGTCTGAATCCTGCCCGGTCGATGGCAATAGGCTCGCCCCCAGTTACATGGGACTTAAACATAACTGGCGAAATTTGGGTGTACTATTAGGTATACCTCTGCCTAACCCTTCGGGGATTACAGGCGTGATGTTATGTTATTTCATAATATTAGGCTTGTTTGGCACTATTATAGTTGTGCCTTTATTGAACTTGTACTTCTTTAGGAATACGGTAAGTGGGTTTTTGGTTGCTTTACTGCCAATCATTATCATGAAATCAGTCGAAAGATCAGTTCAATTTGTACACCATCTAACGACCCCATCCTTTGGGCTCCATCGGTCATTCGTTCTGCGAGTATCGTGCCTTACACACTTAGTGTGGTAATTCTTCGGACTATGTCGATCATCATAGTTTTCTTGCAAATCTCTTCTGAATTGAAATCGTGGAGAAACTCCAAGCCTAGCCTTCACGGTAATACATAAAAGGAAAGGAACAAAGATTTACAAAATTTGATAGAACTGACTAAACCTAACTGAAGTCTTTCCCGAAAACTGATGTACTTACCTACATATTCTTATTTTCATCTTGTACCATTAAATGCTTGAGTAATACTTCACCTTTATACCACACCTTCCATAAAATGAAAATGATTAATTAGAATCTCCATTCTACCCTTACACCTTACTCCTCAAACGTCCTCTCACTCACGAACGAACACTCTCGAAAGATACTCCGACCATCCCCGAGCTTCGCTCTAATCGTGTAATAATCCTAGAAACATAGTACTCAGTACTTTATCCCTAGCAAGCCCTTGGAAGCCTTTGGGTACAAGGCAGGTGCGGTACAAAAGGACCAGTTTTATGTGATGACCTGTTTAAACACGAAGAGTAGTTGGTGTCTTTAAGTTCAAGATTTGTTGTCTTGTCTGTGTAGTGAAGGCACCAGGTTGGCCAAAGTGTTATTTGGTTTGTAGGTATTTCTAAATACTACCTTCTGTAGGCAATTAGTTTGAGATCGTTGCCACCGACTACGGTATCTCAAACAACAATAGCCAAGGATGTGGCTAAGTTGAAGGACAATAAACAGCGTTGTACTATCGACGCGATGAAGAAAATTCGGGATTATTTGTTCCTCTGATAAAATTCTTATTACAACGGTATCTACGGCAAAAATATATCTTATTCCAAAAAAGTTTGTTTGCCAACTTGGACATTAAACAACGGTCGACTTCATTAGATGGTTTAAATTCCATAAAAAAACTTCACTGCCATCTGATATGACGCTATTTTATGAGGCAGTTCCATTGATTGTTTTTATTATTTGGCATTTTGTGACAGTTGGTCCTTCTGCCAGGTCCTTCACAACACTCTCTCTGAACTAGCTCGTGGCAGACCCCACTCGCTGGGCCCATTACCTTTTAATCACACCCTTTGTGTAATTAATTAGGGTCAAAGGTACCCGTGTACGATAATAATTTAAGCGGTAAGCGGATTAGTTTTATAATAATTTTAATTAGAACCGTAAAAGTATTCTGACAGACATAAAAGACAGGATTATCATATTTTTTTCCACTAAATATTTATTTATTATTTTACTCATCATCATCATGGCAAGCCGAAGACGTCCACTAGGACATAGGCCTCCCCCAAAGATCGCTACAGTGACCGGTCCTGCGCAGGTTTCTTCCAGCGGATACCTGCAACCTCCACGGTCCACCTAGTGGCTGATTTGCCAACTGTGCATCTACCGGTACGCGGTCGTCACTCAAGAACTCTTCGGCCCAATCGGTAATGTGTTCCACGAGTAATCAGCCCCGCATCTGAAGGTCAGAGGGATATCTTACAGAGAAAATACCTGTGACCCAGCAATAGGAACACTATAGGCGGGCTAAAGGTCATAATATCTCTAAATAAATAATACCATACTCACGACTATCACGACGATCAAATATCAAAACAATTCGACATTACATAATATCAAAATAAAGAATAACAATAATATCTATAATTGACTGGAAGTGACCACCGCAGTGATACAATACAATACGGTACGGTGTATCACTCTAAGATTAGTGTGTACATTTTGAAATAACCGGTTCACTTAAGGTATAAAAAAATATAAAGAACATTAAATTACACCTCTTATCGCCAAGGGGTGAGGCAGAGCTGGACCTATTATAATGCTGGTCCACATTTCATCAGGTATCTAAGTTTAAGTTCCATATAATAAGGGGTGAGCATTGCTATCAGCCGAGTTTAAATCCAGACTAAAGTGGTAACTGGAACAATCTATCAGCAAATAAATAGATGTGTTGAAGTTTAAATTGACGGGATATATTGTATTAATGCTAGGTGACTAAAAAGTAGAACACTTTATTATTCGACTGTACATAAGTAAAAATGATATAACCATCGTTGACCTTTTTACCCGAATCTGATATAAAACCTTATTTTCTAGAATCTGAGATGAACTTTGATGGACGTTCAAATGAAATATGTATTGTAATACTAGTATTGTGTAATACCTAAAAAACGAAGGTTAGTGTTAAAATAGGTCAGTTATAGGTCAGCTACTTATTGTGAACCTGGACCTTTCGGAGAAACTTACAATATCATTCTGTGAATAACAGTGGAAGATGGTCTTTTATCTGACGATTATAAAAAGTGGAGAAAGTGTTTATTATTTAAACTTCATGTACACATGACGGCACATGAAGCTGTGCATTTCCAATATAACTTGGCCTCGCTTTGTATAGATTTCCTATACAATGAGAGATCCTCATAAACTGGTTTTGTAAAGTTTGATTGGACGTCATGCGTACAATAGACTAGTTGCAAACCAAACTTGTAAGACATTACAAAATGGTGAACATTACGTTATCATGACAGGTCTCCAACAACATCAATACATGCAGACACCAATAGAAGCTATTTGTAGAAAACAACTCGCCCCCTATTATATGGGCTATTTTTTTTTTCGGATGGGAAATCATCAAATGACCCAGCTCTGGGCGGAGCGGAGAGGAGTTTTAGACTAAAACCTATCCATGTTAATTCTTTGCCCTTTGTATTCCAGGGCCACGGTATCTCTTTCGAACAGTCCCGCAGCCCTGGCAGGCATCGGCCCATGCGGACCACTACTTGGTTGCATAAAACATAATTGGCGAAATGTGGGTGTACTATTAGGTACACCCACATTTCACCCACTACCTTTCCACTACCCTTCGGAGATTACAGGCATGATGTTATTTTATGTATTTTTTTTTCTAATAAAATTACTTAGTAATATGATATTTTTTTATTACGCAATTAAAATAATGTTTAATGTAAGGAGTACCTCGTAACTACTTCCCCACTTTTGAACAAAGAATTCCCAGTTCATTTTAACTCTATCAAGTATGAAAATATGTCACATGTACAAAGACATCGTTTTATGATGTGCAATGGTTATTTAACCTTAGGGTGTTGAATCAATTACAAGGTCGACTATCCGACTGCCTAAGAAAACGAAAGTTACCGATGACAATCATCGAAGCCCAGCTATCAATCAAGTAAGACATCATTCACACCACAACATAAACACTTAATGGCTAACAAAAGGAAAACCCAAATTAATTGCTTGTCAATACAAACTGACAACTTGTCTTCAAGTCAAAAGTCAAAAATCTTATTACTTTACAACACACACAGCGTAAACCCAACCTTACTGAACTAAAGATAGAATCCACTTTCAACTGCCAAAAACCAAGCATATCACACCGTTTCGATTGTCAAAAAACAACCATATGTTACCAAAGATAAAGTACATTTTCGATTGAGGAAGACCCATGGTGGTGGTGTCATAAGTGAAATCAAAACATGTATTCAGGGGAACCATACAATGGTAAGTTGACGAGGCAAGGTCTGTATGGGGAAATGTCGTCGTTTGCATATCGCTTCATATAATTATATAAAGTTTATGGTAATTTACATTTGATTGGCGTCATTAATTTTGTTCTGCAGTTTAGAGATAGTGTCAGGTTATATGACTTCTTGTTTTATGTTGAACAAAATGTATAGGTACTACCGACTGCACCGAAGGTCGACCACTTTTGAACCTTATTACTTAGAGCGTAAGGGCGAAAAATGACAGCACAAGCATAATCAATATGAGAGAGAACGGGCTATAATCCACCACGCGGGCCCAGTGCGGGTTGGTAGATGACACCTGTCTTCGAATTTTTGTTTCTAGGACATGCCGGTTTCCTCACGATGTTTTCCTTCACCGTTTAGAGAGCAGTGGTGATAAAATAAATTACACAAAGTAATGCGCCTGCCACGGTTCGAACCCACGACTTACTGCTCGCAAGTCAGGGCCGCCACCGCAGCTCTCAAGAAAAGTGGCAGACTCTTAGTATACTCGGTATTGCTTCTGATTATTGAGTTAGTAAATTGTGTCATTTGTTAATGTCCTAGATGTTTTATCTAGTTTGGTCATATCGATTTTCAATTTGGGCAATCACGATTAACTAGGTAACGTTCAAACCAATTGTTGGAAACTACCAGCGAGAGGTAGTGGACCGTAAATGTAATTCACCACACTGAGTTTTAGGACATGCTATTTTCCTTCACCGATGTATACCTTCACCGTTTCCAGATCAGTGGTGATGAAATCATCATCATCATCATCATTTCAGCCGAAAAGTCCACTGCTGGACATAGGCCTCCTCCAAGAAGGGGGGTTTTGCCATAATCGCCACGCTTGGCAGGCGGGTTGGCGATCGCAGTATGGTTGTTGTAGAATCAGAGAACGCTGCTGCCCATTCTCTGGTAAGTCCCTTAGTCGCCTCTTACGACACCCACGGGAAGATATGGGATGGTGCTATTCTTTACGTCCGGACACCATACAGAACAGATGAAATAAATTACACAAAATAAAGAGCCTGTTAACTATGTAGTAAAGTGCGGGACCGTTACCACCGTGCCACACTGCTGTGAAAGGGTTTTCACGGCCTTTGTCTTTGACAAAAAATTAGAAGGAACTAGATGTATTCAATGTTCGAGTGGATCAGTTTCTTCTAGGCAAGCATGCTCCGCCCTAGGCCGCGTCATCGCTTTACATCAGGCGATTTGCGGCCAGACGCAACCCTAGCATTTAAAAAAAAAGAAGACAAAAAAAGCAAAATCTGTTTTAACTAAATAGTTACAACAGAAGTAGTCGTTAGTTTGGGTTGCGTTGGTTTATAAATATAAAGACACGCAGACTACTCAATGGATACATAAGTTCTGAAGATGCTATAGGCACATCTGAGAAACACACAATTTTAACAATATAAAGTAGTTGTTTTTTCTACTCGTTGAAGCAGATCAAGAAGGACGTTTTAAACAATCATTGTAATCAACAATATCTCATCATCATCTGCTTAGCCTTTTCCCAACTATGTTGGGGTCGGCTTCCAGTCTAACCGGATGCAGCTGAATGCCAGTATTTTACATGGAGCGACTGCCTATCTGACCTCCACAACTCAGCTAATACTGCGTAATACGATACCCCTTGGAAAGACTGGTTGTCAGACTTTTCGGGCCACTGAATACCTAACGACTGTCAAAGATCTACAAATGACACCCGGGACCAACGACTTAACGTGCTTTCCGAGGCATGGAGGAAACTCGGTAAGTAATGGGTGGTCACCCATCCACAGACCAACCTAGTCAAGCACGGCTTAACTTAAAGATAGACCCGAATGGCTGTTGTAATTTAGCCACGAGCTCCTCATTGCATAGCATTTGTAGATATTGTAATCAACAATTATTACAAATGCAATTTTACAAATGCTTACAGTATTAGAGAGATAGCAAGATTTACTATCCTGGCAACCGTGTGTGGTCGAAATGAAGAATAAGCAATCTATCAGTTCTCGTCAGTGTAATCAAATCAGATTCATTTATTGCGTACATGAGTCACTGTGACTACGAATCATTACTCATTGTACATTGTAAAAACAGTAGTGTATAAAAAGTTGATGAGGCAAAGCAGACTTTTTTGTCAACTAGTTACTGTTATTTGACCTTTATATTCAATGCAGGAGATACCCACTCTTCAGTACAAAGCTTCAACAATATTGTGTGTAACATATGAATAGAAGCTTGAGTTACTTTGGAATTTACACATTTTGTCTTATCTTTAATTATCATAACATAGTGGTAATAAATAATAATACAATACGCACATGAATAAAAAATAAATCAGAATGATGGATGAAAAATCAGAGGTCGTCTTGGGTTCCAACTCGATACCTATGGCCTGGCAGTCCGACGGTCACACCACTAGACAGACTATCACTGCTTAATCGGTGTAGGAAAACAACGTGAGGAAACCAGCATCCCTGTTGAGATGTTTCTCGACGGTATGTAAAGCATAGACTCTCTGACACCAGGTTAGGCACTGACCACACGCGAAAGAAAGAAAAAAGATCATAACATAGTAATTATAATTAAGAACATTACTCTTAAGATGCAAACGAATTCAATGACACCTCATTTGTCCAAATCGAATCAGTAGTTTAGTATACATACATAGACATAGCCAGTTAAACTAGGGTTGATTACTCCATATCTAACACCCGTACCTATGATCAAGTTCAAGTAATTACTTATGCAAACACTTTTATGCAATTGAAAATAATTTAAAACGAAAGAAGAACCGTCAAAGAAAGCAAAGCTAAAAATCAAAACAGTTCTTACTCAAAACTGTAAAAAAAATATACTTTTGACATTTCTGAGTTAGAACTGTCAAAAGTTGAAAGCTTGGACGTAGAACTTCTAATTTCAAGCAATTACTAAACGACCATTATGTTACCAAAGCTAAACTTCAACCAAATCGACAAAACAGCGACAAAGCTTAACCACATACCAAAATCATAAGTTCACATATTACATCACAACTTCATAAATCCCTTAGCAACAAGTTACCTCACCAGAAAGTACTACGTGTTATGACGAAGCGAATAACGTTTTATATTAAAAGAATGAGCTCTAGTTTATTTAAAAAGGGTATGTTAATCTACACAAGCTTGAGATTGAAAAAGGAGTGGAACAAGCGTACAGTGATAACGGTGTTTAGGTAATGCTTGTTCTTCTCTCTTGTCTGTACGAAGTTTGAACGGGAATATTTCACGTAGATATTGATGTTCAAAAAATTATCTGCTGTTTGAACAATGACTGCCTCGTTGGTCTAGTGGTCGCAAGCACGACTGCTGAGCATGAGGTCTTGGGTTCGATTCCCAGGTCAGGCAAAGTGTTATTGGGTTTTTCAGTAGCTGCCACGGAGTCTGGATTTATGCCCGGTTGATGGCAATAGGCTCGCCTCCTACTACATGGGACTTTAACATAGCCGTCAACCAAGCATTCTGAACATCAAACTAAGTAACTTTACGCAAAAATTTTTGCTGGGGATCGATTTTTTTTTGGGGTGAAAAATCACGTTTTACGGTAGAACTTGATGGAAAGCACTCAAAGAATTGTGCTGATGGATGGATTGAATAGTATGGGGGTCGTGGAGGTGTGTAAAGTAAAAATCTAACATTAAATACAGGTATTTAAAAAAAACTTGTGAAAAAGTTGGAACTTTCATCCCCAATATCTCCGTAACTAGAAGGTTCCCAGGTATGGTCTAGAGCAAAACATGATCGCAAAGACGGGGAGGACAAGTGCCCTTCGGCTATGTTAAGGGGCTATTTACACCCTTAATGCTTTGTGTGCAAGGAGTGAATGGCCAAATTGACTACTATGTTGAGCTCTAAAACACCCAGAATACGATGCGTCAGTCTCAGTATAAGATAAATAAAATTAATGCAGATTAACCTTGGATAGAAAGAGCTGAAAATTTCTAAAAGTCATGGCTGGCGGCAGGTCTTGCCCAGTATTTCATCATAGCATCACGTACGCAATCAGCAACATTTATTCAACTATAGTCTCGAGTTTTTAACTTCTGTAGTATGTAACTATAGAAACTAAGGAGCTCCACGCCCTACGATATTATGTACACATCTTAAATATCAGCATTTATTATCAAAGTTAATTTGTTTTTTCATTTATTTGCTCTCTAGTAACTACAGTTTGGCCAATTATTGAGTAAATAGATTCCACTTGTTGAGCTAATAGTCATCGATTTTGTACATAGAAACCTGTTTATTTATTTTTTCTTCGAAGTGTTCACTAGTAAATTACTGAATCAGAAATTTCTTTGAAATAGATACGCATACTTTGTTGATTTTCTGCTAAAGAAGCCTCAATGATTTCATGTATCTTTATTTTTCGTAGCGTTTCTTCGGTTTCTGTTTATTTTTGGGGTCTTCATTTGTGAAGTACATATTACTTTAAGATTATGGGCAGCAGCCTCTTCATTTCTCTTAGGTCTAAATTTAAACGTAAGCGTTTCAAGAACTAATGAAATGAGTATCATCATTTCATCAGCTCTTACCATGTTCATGACGTTTGGCAGACAAAATAGTAAAAAAATAGAAATGAAATAGAAGTAAATAGTAACAGTTATAATAAATGACATTAGATAGAAAAAAAGGAGAGCGTGTTCTATGTGCCACAGGATAAATAAATATACAAAGTCTTTACATCGACCGTTTGCCGTTTGGTTGTTTGTGTGACCTTGAGCACAACACAACTAAGTTTTAACTACTAACTAATTTCGTTAATGATTTAGTGATTTTTCAGACCAAAGGTTAATCATACCGAATGCCGAAAATGTGAAGCCGGGAGTACAAGCTTGATTTACCAACATCAAAATAAATTCTCAACACCAGTTCAGCTGTACCATGCTAAAATTAACAACACCGCTTAAGATTATAATCAGATTAAACTCCAGCTAATAACCCCTAACAAACGTTGATAAGTTGGTTTAAACTTGTTCCATTACACGTTATAACTGGACGGAAATTATTTTAAATGTGAACGAAATATTTGGACCCTGAAATTATCATAATCCGTATAGGTAGGGAGATTGAAGTTTCCGGGGTCGAAAATTTTTAAGTATCCTGGGCTTAACATCAGCAATCCCGTGCTATAATTATTCGGGATTAATTTGTTGGTTTAATGTATTTTGTTGAACTCGTGTGTTTTTGGTAAATATGTGGAAAGTATACAGGGTGTCTTGGAACAAGGTGGTTATTTTTCAGGGGGTGAAGTATTCACCAATATTATTAAGTTTTTCTATGGGACCAACTTTGAAATATTAAAAAAAAATGCTATTTCCAAAATATACAACATTAGTTTTAGTATATGCGAAACCTGAAACACGTGTGTAGTATTTTTATGTAAAGAATCTATGTACAAAATTTCAAAACTGTATCATGAAAAGTCACAAAATAATAAGCTAGTTCTGTTACCTGGTTGTCAGCACAAAAATGTGGTCACCACGCGTCTCCGCCGCGCGCGAGTCTCCAACGTCGTCTTGAGTTCATTGATAATAATAATTTGGCAGTAGGTACCTAAAAGATTGCGATAGGAACTTCGCTTGGTGTCCAACTTGTAGCCTTTTTAAAATATTTTTGGGATAAAATTCATGGTTTAAAAATTATGAAAATCGATTCAGTTACTTATTCTGGACAAACTATATTCAGGTTTCGCATATACTAAAAATAATGTTGTATAGAATTGGCAAAGCTAAGGTTGTGAAAAATGCATCTCTTTGCTATTTCAAAGGTAGTTTGTTTGTGAGTCCTTTCACGCTATATATTGGAAAGATTTTACACTATCCCTTGTGGCACGGATCTCAGCAGTTTCGATCTAACGCCTGGTCAAGGGAACGTTTTGCTTGTAACAACAGACTACAAATTGCTTCGACCGATCGTAATTTTGAACTGTTGCTTAACAGGAACCAATTTTACCGTCCTTTGAATGCAGCTAAAGGTTGGGGCGAAACTAGTCACCTTAGAGACCCAAAATACCAATCATCATCATCATCCACAGCCCGAACTCACCCACTGCTGGGTATAGGACTCTCTTTTCTTGTGCCAATCTCCACGGTCCTGTGCCTGTCTCATCCAGGTTTTTCCCCAAAATACCAATAGTTTATATTAAATGATAGCCGAAAGACAGTAGAAGTGCTGGCAGCAACCCACATAGATGGGTGCATGACATTTCAAAGATCGCAGGTAAGATCTGGTTGAGACGCGCGCATACCAGGATAACATGACACAAAAGGAATCAGACGTATACTCAACAGCAGGTACAACAAGGCTGCAATACCTACTGAAGCAAGTCGTATTTGATGTATTCAAAAAAACCTTAACTACGGTACATTGTATCCAGTTCCTAAATTACTCAGCCCTAAAACGATTTAGTAAACCTAAAAAACGAATAGGTACAGAAATCTAATTCTATTTTATTTAACAAACTGCTAGACCTAAATAATGGTTATCCGACTATAGGAAAAAACCTAATAGGATTAATCACATTAACCCAAGCGTAAGCGAATAACCATCGATTTTCTATAAAGCTTAAACTTAGTTGCTTTACCTAGAAACATGTTACGGTTAGTGATGCCTTCGTAAACAGATAAAAACAAAGTAAACACTTTGACTTGATTATAAGACTAATCATGAAGTATAAAATTACTTTATAATACTTCACTCACTTCACTCTACTAATTTATTTCATCACCATTGCTCTCAAAACGGTGAAGCAAAACATCGTGAGGAAACCGGCATGTCCTAAAAAAAATCGAAGACATGTGACATCTACCAACCCGCACGGAGGATTATAGTCATAGAGAGGAAGCCTGTGTCCCAGCAGTGGGAACATTATACGCTGATTATGTATAATATTACTCAGTATCTGCCTAGCTTTTTTCTACCAGCTGAATACCAGTATTTCACATGGAGTGTCTATCTGAACCCCAACACCAGTCCAGTCAGATTTTCGGGGTCTTAGCTACCCGTAACGACTGTAAAAGATCTGTAAATTACAGCCGGGTTCCAAAGGCTTATCCTGCTTTTCGAGGCACGGACCAACTTCAGCATGGAAACTTTACATAACCTTGAAGATCCACACGTGCGGTTGTTATTACTTAGCCACGAACCATTCAAAACTAACAGATTACACAAAAGATTAACTTGAAATGGAAAGTTTTGACTATTTTGACGATTCTTGAAAATTTCCTTGATGTGTTACAAACATCTTCTTAAGTGAATGCTTACTATCTATCTTTTTTCTATTTATTCCCATTTTAAAAGACCTTGACGAATAACCAATAGAGACCTTCGCGGATCCCGAAAAAAGGGTAAAAAGTCGGGAAGGGTCGACGCCGATATTTACATAGATCCCGGTAATTCTGTAAGTTTGCTTTTTATTCAAGCCAAACATGCGAGAAAGGGTGTATTTTAATATTAAGGGTAGGTTTTGTGCTTATGGGTCGGTTGGATTATGGGATCTTATGATGATAGGATAGAATAGTGTTTGCTTACGTTCGCGAAGGATGGGAACTTCTTCGTGGAGTTAGAATTGAATTGCGAACAGAAATTGTTTTGTTTGAGAGTATCGAAGAAAGATTATCAAGAAAATTAAAGAATTCAGATGATGGTCGACTGTCGTTCAGTTAAGCAGAAATACGGTCACATCACATCATAGATGACCTTATTGGTGATTTTCTAAAGCGTACGCGTACGTGTGTGCTTAGTAACGTAACTGGTGTGCTCATACGACCTGTCGGTATTAACGTGGACGAAGCATAGAGCTATGTAAGAATTCCAAAGATGGAAATCCGTCTGAAATTCACACGAGCGAACTAATTTCAAGATAAAAGAAAAAATGAGGTACAATTATTTTTTATTAGAATGAACGTTTTCATTTTCCAGAAAAATCATCCACGAGAAGCTCAAGGCTACACTACCTACTAATAGAATATAATATTGTGACACTCTGTCGCGAAGAAGATTATTTACACGTCGGGCCAAACACACTTACATCCCGAAGCCTATGTACACTTGAGGACAAAACAAACAGTTTTCTACCAACATGTTTATGTTGAAACATAATGTTGAACAAAGTAATTAGTTGGAAAATAAAAAGTTTTTCTCTCGTGTTCATTCATTAATATCGGTCGACGGTATCGCGGTGATTGATCGACGCTATGATTAGCTTAAGTTTTAAATAATAAGCAGTAATGAGATCGATGTTTTGTTTGGCCATTTTAACGTACCATTATGGATCTAGGTAATCCACAGGGTAGAAGCAGAGATGTGTAAGACTAGACCCACATTTCGCCAGTTATGTTAAGTACACACTTAAAAATAACTGGCGAAATGTGGCTACACACCTGTTCCCAGCAATTGGGCTGAGATTTAGACTCAAAGTGGGTCCTCAGTACTCGTGCTTGCAACCACTAAAACAAAGAAGCAATCAGCCATTTTGTTTATCGAAACTAACGATGCGAAGCGATTAGCGGTAGTGGGTTCGATTCTCGTACGGAACAAATATTTGTATGACCAGATAGTTGCTTTGCTCCGGATGTTTGTGCATCTGAGATTTGTGTCTGCAAACGCTACCGTGTTTAAAATGAAAACAACATTTAAGCACATGCACGTATGCCTTGTCATTGAGAAAACTATTTGCTTATTCAATTTTTCAATCAGTGATTTTCTACCAGTAAACGATGAAGTTTTCTTCTACTTAATAAAAAGTGTGACATCACTCACTCATAGTCAACATATAATCTAAACCACTTGTTCTAGAAGCATGAAGTTTTGCACAGGAAATGAAGGATAGTGAAAAATTCATTACCAAAGCTTCAAAGTTAAATAAAAAACAAGAATCCCTATTTTTAGCCCTAGGGGTTTTGTTTTTACTCTCTATCAAGAAAATTAAAGAATTCAGATGATGGTCGACTGCCGTTCAGTTAAGCAGAAATACGGTCACATCACACCAAAGATGAATAAGAGAGAATGAATAAGTTTTATGTCGAAATTCGTCCCAAACGACGCACCTCTCGGATTCATGTGCGTATTGTATAATTATCACTTGCTTCGGTGAAGGAAAACATCGCGAGGAAACCAGCATGTCTCAGAGATATTTCTCGACGGCATGTAAAGCCAAGTCAGAGGCCCTAGGCGGCATTAAAACTATGGCACCAGGTTAGGCACTAACCACACGAGAAAGAAAGAAGAGTGGAAGTTCTTCATTAACCGGTCAAGTGTACGCTTGTGTTCAAATTAAAACGTCAAGTGACTACACAATTTTCACTACAAATCAATATTCCCAATTTCCGTTAAATCAAAATTCACACTTCGGCCTAACAACTTACAATAGCACAATAAAACCGTCAGATTTACGACACCACCATCAAAATCCATTCTTCAATCACCTTTCAAATGTCAACAATGATCAGACACTTCACACAGTAATCATTGAGTGATTCTTGATCAGCGAGAAAATTCTAACATATCAGTTAAGTGATAAATATAAAAAGGTGATAGTCAATCAGAGCTCGTTTCAATATCACACTATCACATCGTTATGACTTTATTAGCAAAGATATCCCATCATAACTTGGTCTTTCAAGATGGCGCCGACTGTCAAGCCAAAAATCACTTTTAGTACTTTGGAGTTTGTTTTGCTGTAGACCAGGATATATTGGGCATAAGTAATGGGATTGTTATGAAATATTTGACGTAAATGCACATTAAGTTGGTCAAAGCAGCAAGAAGAAACGTTACCTCATTGGTGAAGTGGTAATCAGTATGGCAGATTTACATTAATTCGATTTCCAGATATGATAAAGTTATTGAACCCGAGAAATGGCTTATATCATAGTTGTAAGTTGGACGTCGTTGTTATGAGACATTTTTTTTTTAAATTGGTACAAGCCTGCCACACTATTCCCAAACCACAGCAACTCCTGAAAGCTAGAATCAACAGTGGCGACCACCAGAAAAGCGCCGAGACAATGAAGCTCGACGAAGTCCCAGAGAAACAATTTAACTGTCTTTAATCCCGCAACGAAATTAATCAGAAAAGTATAGCTGAGGAGTAGGAAAATCAAAATTTTCACTTCCCTCCATATCAGCAGGAGACAGAACGAAACAAGGTCAATAAGCACAAAGGGACGTTTACAACTGACTCAGTTAAGCTCAGTCAGCTCTATTGCCTATCACCACGGATAAATATTATCATTAATCCGTTCTAAGTTGTGACCTGTTATATCGATTTCAATAATAGGTATGGCTAAAACGCTTGAACGTACTGAAATTTGTTCTAGTTTCTATCAGGTCCGTATAGTAAATAACTCTGGATATAGCCTGTACACTATCCGACATAATATTGATATGACACATGCAAAATAGTCGAGACAATACAGTTTCTAGACAAAAAGTTGCTAGCCACAAATTGCAGTCGACAAAGCATCCATATAATTATCCAAACCAATATTATAAACTCGAAAGTAACTGTCTGTGTGCATGTTACCTTTTTACCCCATGTTAACGGTAGATAATAGACCATGACCTGAGTTAGGTTAAAGAATACCTTTTACATCAGTAGTACACGACGAAAAATTTTCGACAAACACGCCGGTGAACCCGAGGGCAAAAACTTGTAATACTCCCCTCAAATATCGAGTTATATAATGATACATTTTACGCACTGTTATTCCAGTTTTATATGTAATTAATATGCCAAATGTGATAGGTTGAAGCCCATAGCCCCCGGACGTCGTTACCGAAGTCGACCGGAACGACAATCAGCTGCTCATTCCCATACATTTACTTTAGCGAATCGTGTTTTGATGTACGGTAAATATTTATATATCCGTTGAAAGATTAGGAGTGATGTTGTGGAATGGTGAAGCTGTGTGATGAGCTTTCGTCGGTATATGGAGAAAACTGAATTATGAAGATGTTTGCAAAGCTATAAATAAGGTAATGTGTGAAATTTGGCGTTGCGTTATAAAATAGTTGGCTATACAGGGGGGAAGGGATACCGATGCAAAAACAGTTACCACGTATTCAGTACATCAATCTGAACCACCCACATCCAATTATTTTTTCAGTAATTTAATAAAAACCAGATGTTTCATTTTGACCACATAGGTATTTGGACTTTTGTAGAAAGCAGTTGATATTTTTTTAAATTACCGATGATAATTTTTTTAAATGGGGGGGTTGAGAATGATGTACTGAATACCGTTCGGCATCGGTGTCCCTTCCACCCCGTATAGGGCAAAATGTAGGTGTAGTTACAACTCCGCCTTGTAGGGATTACAGAACTGACGTTATGATGTATAAAAGACTAGTTGCATCAACTTATTCAGTAACTAAGAACCGTTTCGATTGTGAAGAAGTAACGAAAAAGAACATAAACTGGCGAAATGTGGATTTATGTCATGTATGTAGGATAGGGGGGCACTTGTGCCCTTCGAGAAGAACAGGTGTGTTGTTATGTTAATTGATTGTATTTTAAACTATGGTGGTCACTAACATTACTATTCAGACTAGAACAGTTTATCCGTGATCACGACCACCGATGAACAGTTTATCCGTGATCATGGTGCTTGCAACAGTGCCGAAATATCGGGATCTCAACAAAAACAGTAAACATGGTAAATATCCCGTTTCTAGTCTGAATAGTAATTGATAGTAGATTTTTCGGTTTTTTACCTCTAATGCGGAACGAAATTATCTTTCACCTGCGTCCTTTGGGTGCTGAAAATGTTGACTGATCCTTTGCTATGGTTGGCGAGGCCTATACATAGTATTGAAGGCATTTAAGATCTTTGAAATGTAGGCAAGCTACATAAGTCAAAGTAGATTTGTCACCAATTAAAAACCCGATCAAAGCGTGAAATTCAACCGCCTATATTTCAAGTTCAAATGTTTATTCATAACGCAATATTAATCTGTTGGTTTTACTTAAAATATACTTTTAATTATAAATAAACTAGTTTGGAAATTAGCATATTGTTTACGTGATTTACAAGAATTTGTATTTATGTAAGAACAAGTTCAGGGGCGTAGTAATTACAACACTTTTGATGTTATTTCCTCAAAGGTTAGAAGGCAACTGTTTTCTTAACATAAATTCAATGATAAAGATTTAGATTATGATCTTAAGACTGATTTGTACAACTTTCAAGAACAACAGATTATTTATCAACAGCTTTATAATAGAATAGTGTTTTCAATTAGTTTGGTATCCTTATTTCAATTTGCTTAAAAGATAAATATCGAATTACAATGATTCTAAGACAGCCCTTTTAAAGATGTTACTAAATTAAAAGCCTCCAATCAAAATAAACAGTAGGGATAAAGATAACCCGCATCTTCTGTCCTGCACATCGTGAAAATACAGCTGCACCCTCCAGGACTTGAATGTCTGGGTGAGGCAGACAATCTTCTATGCAGAAGACAAAATTGTCCAGGCGCTCCGTACCGGTCGGACAAAAATCTAGGTGGCGCTAATGTCACGATAACATTGGCTCCGTATTTAAATATTCGTAAAAATACTCAACAATCGTTTTAAAGTTTAATTGTGTAATTTTTCAGTCAGTTTATGTCCAATACCCATCGTCTATCGTTTGCAGAACAATATCATAAGTGGTGTGTAAATAAAACTGTGTTAAAGGAATAGCATCAAAATAGTGTTTACAAACAAACAGTGCATCCAGATAAGTACACAACACTTGAACAAAAATATGTTTTATTACTCATAAAACAGTAATAGAGTGATACAATAATCTAAACATATCTAAAACAAAGTGAATTCAAAACTTTTCTCTAATCCTATAACGTTAACATTATTCAAAAGTGAACGACGCATGACGCCAACTTTTCAACCAATTACAACAAAGACAAACGAACTTTTTTTACTCTCTAATTTAATAGTACAATACATTCACCTATTTCGTCATTACTTGTACCTGTAGAGTTGGCGGATGACGAATGACCCCGACCGTGATGTAATAAGTTCCTAGTTCGAACCCAACCCAAACAAAGACTCACTTTTTGGATTCATCAAGATTTGTTTACATCGAACTTATTCCGAAAACTCGAAAAGCACTCAATATATAAATTGCAATTCCTTCTTAGTTGATGATACGTTTTTTAAATTATTTTTTTTTAATATTTTCTGAACATTTTATGGTAAAGTACTTGAAGTGAAAATACTAGTTGCAATTTAAGTACCTACAAAAAGTGTTGCTGTTACCTTGTTCAAGTGTTTGCAGCTCAACTAACTAATACATACTTACATTAGTTATTCTGTATACATTGGATCAAAAATATGAATTTCTTCGAAAATATGACGCTGCGAACTCGCAAAACTCGTTCACAGTCAAAAGCAAAAACTGTTATCGACCCATGCACGTCCAATGACTCAACGTTAAACGGCACCATCAATAGCTTACCAACAATATCGGATGATGAGAACGAAGAGATCCTAGAGCTTAGAAAACAAGTTAAACAGCTTAACTTAGATTTATTGAAGGCTCATGAAGTGATAAGCCAGTTATCGTCCGAGAACACAAACTTAAAAAAAACCATCACGAGTATAAAGGAGAATAAACAAAAACAAATCACAGAATTACCGAGCGACATAGAGACCCACGTAAATACCAAGCAGTCTACTCCTAACAAAAAATCGCGTTCATACAAGAAAAAAGTAAATATATCCAGTACTCCAGCAAATGAAGCATCAATATTGAATGCATCCACCCAAATAACACCGAATTACGTATCGCCACAAGCTACTGAGCATAATATAAACAAGATACCTCAAAAACAAAGAAAGAAAATATGCATTTTAAGTAGCAATAAGGAAAATAAAATATTGTCCATGGCTGAAGAAACGTTTCCGAACTATCAATTATGCCACTACCTTACACCATATGGCGGAATAAACGAACTCATCAGTAACATCAACTTGAAACTTACGGACTTCACGATGGATGATTACTGTATAATTCTCATAGGCGAAGAAGACTTCCGAAGAACCGATAATTATTTCGATTTGATTATACAAATACGTGAGACATTGATGCCCCTGCATCACACTAATATAATATTGTGTTTACCTACTTTCAAATTCAGTTACTATTCTACTATGATGTTCAATGCAAGATTAGAACTATTTAATAATTTACTGTACCTAGACATAGAAAGTCACAACTATGCATTATTGTTTGATTCCAATTTTGACCTAAAATACGACAGTACCATGTTTTCTAAAACTAGTGGTGCGATTAACAATAATGGAATATTTAATATGTTTAAAAACCTTCAATATATTGTTCATGTCAATTCTGTTGATATTCCTTTAAACTCTGACATTGTCTCGAACCCTGATATCAATAATCTGTCAGGCATCAACCATATGTCTACTAGTGTTGAAAATATTGTTCCTCCAAATACTGAAAATAATAGTAATTTTTTTCTTATATAACCACATAAATGTACTTCATCAAAATACTAATGGCTTGATAAGTAAATCGGATCTACTGAGCGTACACCTACATGAACTAGCTTGTAATAACAAATTGGTGGATGTGCTTTGTGTAACAGAACATAACATGAAAGAGAGAGATGATGTACACTTACATATTCCCAATTACACACTTGCAACCTGTTACGTTAGAAACAATAGAAGAGGGGGTTCATGTATTCTGGTAAACGATAAACACAAATATAAAATCATCAATTTAAAAGAATACTGTTGTACTAATGATTTTGAATGCTGTGCTATAGAATTACCTGAACATAACATAACTATTGTATGTATTTATAGATCCCCAAAATTCAAAATTGATCATTTAAATTCCTTTTTCTACCAATTCGAAGGTATGCTAAAGAAGATATTAGGTTTTAATTCCAAAAAGAAAGTAATTATCTGTGGGGACTTTAACATTGATGTTTTAAAAATTACGAAATCATCTACACAACTCGAAAATCTTCTCCATAACTATCGTTTGAAATTGAGTGTTCGTCAACCAACCCGGTTAGATAGTGGTACCTGTATCGACAACATAATACACAACATTAGAGGTAGCATTAGCGAGGTGTTGGAATTGGCTATATCCGACCATACAGCTCAAATCACAAGATGTCCTGTTAAAAAAACCTGTACCATTACACATTGGTATACTTTCAAAAGAGATTTTTGTGAAGAAAATATGCTTAAATTTAAAGATGCTCTTCAAAGCCTTAGTTTTAGTAATGTTTACAATTTTACAGACCCAGATAATGCATTCCATGAATTTAACAGCTTGTTCAAATTGTTCTACGATCTTTGCTTCCCCATAATTAGAATTAAAAATTTATGCTCCAAAACTCCGAAATGGATAACGAAAGGTATTAAACTATGTTGTAAACGGAAGCGTGAAATGCTATGGCAATTAAGACGCCAACCAAATAAAACGAATAAAAATACTTATAACACCTACTCTAAACGTCTAAAACTAATCATCAAACTAACCCAAAAGACGCAAAACAGTTACTTCATTAACAATGCTGGCAACAAAGTTAAAGCAACTTGGAGAGTTATAAACTCAACTAAAACTAATTACCCAAAAGAAAATCCTTCTAAAATACTTACAGATAACAATGAATACATCACAGAACCAAATAGGATTGCCGAATTGTTTAATAACTATTTCATTGACCAAATTCAACCTATCAACAAACATAACCACTGTACTGATTATACATCTTCATTAATTAACTCCAACCCTAATTCAATATTCTTAGCACCGACTGTTCCTCATGATATACATAAAATTATAGTTGCTCTTAAAAATACCAACAGTTGCGGTTATGATGAAATTGTTACACATGTAATAAAAAACGTAGTTACAGAAATCTCTCCAGTTCTTAGCTATATTGTAAACGTGTGTATAGATAGTGGAAAATTCCCTGAAGATTTAAAATTATCTATTATAAAACCTCTTCACAAAAAAGAAAATCCACAAAATATGAAAAATTATAGACCTATTGCTCTCGTACCAGTGTTTTCCAAAATAATTGAAAAAGTGATTTATAACAGCCTTTATTCATTCCTTGAAAAAAACAATCTTCTAACTAAAGAACAGTATGGTTTCAGAAAGCACAAAAATATTAATATGGCCATCTATGAATTATTAAATAAAATTATTACTAACATGGACAACAAAATCCCGGTTTCAGCGTTATTCATGGATATGACGAAGGCGTTCGATTTTGTGGATCACAGAATCCTACTCATAAAATTAAATAAGCTTGGAATCAGGGGCAATGTCTTAGAGTTAATTAAGTCGTACCTAGTCAATAGAAAACAAATAACTAAAATAGCAAAAGTATGCCCTAGAACCAAAACAGAAGAAACTTACCTATCAAAACAAAGATTTATAAATTACGGCGTGCCCCAGGGCAGTGTTCTAGGTCCGTTGTTATTTCTATGTTACATAAATGATATACCCTTAACTATAGAACATCCCATGACTCTTTTTGCTGATGACTGTACCACAATATTTACAGGAAAAAACTTAGAAAAATATGAACAGGATATAAATAATAGCTTAAGTTTAATTATTAAATGGTTAACCGATAACAACCTAAAAATTAATATTGGCAAAACACATGTCATGCATTTTAACCAGAGAACTAATTCTGTAAATCCAAATGTTAACTATGAACATAACAAAATTGTTAAAATTGAAAACACAAAATTTCTAGGGCTTTGGTTAGATCGGCAGATGACATGGAAAACACACATTGAGCATTTAATAAAAAAGCTTAATCAATATTGCTATGCCCTACACAATTTAAATAAAGTCGCGAATCGCACGACCGTTCTTACCGCATACCACGCATACGTCTCCACAATACTGCGATATGGAGTTATATTCTGGGGTAATTCTACGGATAGGGAAGCGGTCTTTAAAGCCCAAAAAAAATGCGTTCGTGCAGTATGCATGATCCAAAACACTGACAGTTGCAAACCTTTTTTTATTAATCTAAAATTATTAACACTCCCGTCCCTTTACATTTATGAAGTTGCCATATTTATCAAAAATAACCCTAACCAATTCGAAACAGTATCCTCTAAACGCCACCAAGGTGCACTGAAGTCAAAATCCCATCAAACAGCCCTTTACTCAAAAAGTTTCCTAGGAATGGCGCCAAAAATATTCAATAAACTACCTAAGTCAATAAAAGCATCAAGAGATTCCAATATGTTCAAAAAAACACTCCATAACTTCTTAATTCACAAAGCATATTATTCTATAAATGAATACCTTGAAGAAAAATGACTGTTTTTTTTTATATTTTATATTTTTATTACTTTTATTAGCTTTAGTTCATAAGATTATTATTATTACAACTCAATAATTTAGTTGTTTACTCACTTTGTATTGTTTATTTGTTTTTGTTTAACGTATATTTTATTAAAGATTTAATATTAGGTAATTAGCTGTAATAACAGTACCTAGTTTTAGTTTTTATTTAAGTTTCAGTTTTTATACATACCTATAAAAACTACCTGCACGACTAAATGTGTAGACATTATTTGTACGCCTTTGCAAGGCAGCACATAGTGAGACATAACTTTTATTTTATAACACCGTGTACTACTTACTTTTACCTATGTGTCACAAATAAACATATTTGAATTTGAATTTGAATTTGAATTTGAAAAACTAAATTCATTGAAGGAGAAAAATACTATTTATCGCAACGAAAAGATAATGGAAAATATTTAAACCTGCTCTGTCAGTTTTATTTTTCTCATTGGATAACGAGACTGCCTCGGTGGTCTAGTGGTCGCAATCGCGACTGCCGAGCTTTAGGTTCTGGGTTCGATTCCCGGGTCGGGCAAATTGTTATTGTATTATCCATCATGAATTTCTCAGTAGCAGCCATGTAGTCTAGATTTGTGCTCGGTTGATGGCAATACGAATATAATACGGATGGCCGATGGGGCCGAAAAGTTCTGGAGTGGCGACCGCGAACCGGAAGACGCTGCGTTGGAAGGCCTCCCACAGGTGGACCGATGACCTGGTGAAGGTTGCAGGGATCCGCTGGATGCGAGTCACACGGGACCGGTCAATGTGGCGACACTTGGGGGAGGCCTATGTCCAGCAGTGGACGTCTTTCGGCTGAAATGATGATGATGGCAATAGGCTCGCTCCCTATTAAATGGGACTTAAACATAACTGGCGTTTGGGTGTACTATTAGGTGCACCTCTGCCTAACTCTTCGGGAATTACAGGCTTGATGTTTTGTTATGAATAACGTAACAATGATAAGAAAAGCTACAATGATTCTTACGAACATCATATCAAGTACAAAGATGCTTTGTGGGAAATACCAGCCGCTAATAAAGACCGCTTGTCGAAGATAGCACAACATTATGAAACCATAATCACCGTCACAATCTTCATAATACAAAGCAATTAAATTATTAACTTCATACTTGACCTTTGGGTTTTACAACAGATGTCAATATTTATCGGATTGATCTTCCGGATCGGTCAGAAAAACGTATTTTTTAACATAAATCATAGCGGTTTGATGGGCAGACCTGTTTGACAGTGGTTTGCTACTTCCAATGATTTATCGTTTGAGGGATTTGCGTCTTTGAAATTTAACTACATCAAATTAAATTTAGTCGTATTCAGCGCTTCTCCTCCACGTTAATTATGCGCACAGCACAATCCTTCCAAGCAAGAGTGAACAGGTACCTTCTGGGCACGCTGGTTCCATCATAGACCTCATTTATCGCTTTCCATTCAGCGTGATCGAGGTCAAGAGCGGGCCCAATTTGAAAAAAAAAAAAAACTATTTTTAGAGTCCAAAGACAAAACACTATTAATTTTCGATGCGGCTTCGACAGGTAGAATTACAAGTCTAGGATACGTTTTCCCTTCATTAAGTGCCTATTAAATAAAACACTTAGGGATTGTATCAAACAATACTAATTGGGTTGTGGAGGTCAGATAAGTAGTCATTCCATGTGAAATACATGACACTCATTCAGCTGAATCCGATTAGACTGAAAGCCAAACCCAATGAGAAAAGGCGAGGCAGATGATAACTGTACAGTTTCATGAAACAATTTTACTGTGGCACCCAAAAAAATCTCCTTTGTTTAAAATGATTAAATTATATACCTTTAGGATGGGATTCTCATAATTTTTTTCTTAGTGGTTACTAACGTTATACAAGAAACTCCTGTGCTTCCCCGGTGGTTTAGACTTTTGTGTTGTCAGCCACTGAATAAATGAAGTTTGTTTTGTTAATAATACTGCGACTGCTGAGCTTGGAGGTCTAAGATTCGATTCCCAGGTCTGGAAAATTCTTATTGGGTTTTTCCATCAGGAATTTCTCAGTAGCAGCCACGGAGTCTGGATTTGTGCTCTTTTGATGGCAATAGGCTCGCTCTCCCTAACCCTTCGGGGATTACAGGGTCGATGTTATGTTATGATTTGTTAATAAATGAGTTGCATTATAAAAAAGCTTGCCTTGCTGCTAACCTAACAATTAGTCAATTCTGTCAATATAAACCGCAACGTAACGTACCGCAGTACAGTCAACCCCAGTCGTCTAATCCGCGGCGTTTATTATAAATAATGTACCAATTACACGTTTCACTTCGCTGGTGTTTTATTACTTTCCTAGTAAACAGTAAGCTGTAGTCATTTGGATCGATCGTAACGTAAGTTATTTTTTACTAACTTACCTAGCCATAAGTTCAGACATGAATCTAGGCAAGGTTGACAGGGTTAGGTCGACTATTATGGTAATTAAAGAATGAAATTAATTTTTTTGTAACTTTACAGATGTCGGTTGGTAAATATTAAATGTTTTTTTTTGGAAATTTTAATATATAAATTGGTTTTAATTCAGTAGTAAGGCAGCTAGTGCAGATAGCCGATAATTCAACAATTTTCCAAGGATCTTTGATTTTTGCTTGTAGCACAAGTCGTTAAAATGTGTTAATGATGTCTTTTTTAAACGGTTTTATTCAAATTATGTTGCATTATCAATTATTAAATAGGACTTCATGAAGGTACCTAGGCACTAGGCAGCACAACCCCACTGCTGGGGAAAGGCCTCTCTCATGGGAAGAGCCATTGCCCAGATGTTTCGATCCAGGACTAATATGTACCACTGGTCGTTGGCTTTGTCCAGCTCGTTCCATCATCGTCTACGAGGTCTGCCGCGACGCCTTCTGTCAGGGCTCCAGAAAGTGGCTATTTTGGCCCACAGTTCATTACGGTACGGCAAACGTGGCCAACTAACAGCTACGCAAAAAAATAAAAAAACAATTTACAAAAATCTTCTCTAATCCAGCCCAAACCAACATCACCGTGACAACCGTAACATACATAAAACCCACGACGTCTATATACCCAAAAAATCAGCGAAAATACATAAAGAAACGTCCTCAGCAATTACCTATTGTAATGTAAGTACGAATGCTCTGAAGACGTACCCGAGTGGAGCCTTCTTATCCCCAGACATGCAGATGAAAGGAACCTCCCTGGCTTATTATATTTGTACCTACATATTTTTTTAATATACCGTTGAATTTGTATGAAAAAGGGCTGTATAATGTCGTTGGTAATATGAAATTACTTGGAGTATTGCAGTGTTGTGTCTGGTGTTATTGGGTGTGATTTAAAAGGTTGTTTGTGACGTGTTGAATTGTAGATGGTATATTTTTTTGTGATTTTCAGGCAACGTATTACACGTCTGGATATGTATCTCAGCGATAATAGAGCGAAAACGTTATTTTATTAAGACTAATAATAATTGTGATATTCGGCTCAAATAAAGCAGTAATTATTATATTTTTTTAAAACCTAGACTCCTCAATTACATGGAAATTAAAGAAAGCTAGCAAAATGTGGATGTACTATTAGGTACATCTCTGCCTTACCGTCCGAAGATTACCAGCGAGATATTATGTGCATGTTTTAAAAGTTAAAGAAAACCCTGTTATAGACTTTTTACTAGTCTAAAATCATCAGTGCTTTGCCTTCCAATAGCACGATGGCTGTCTGTTAATTTAATCAATTGCTAGAATTCTCTTGAAAAGTAAAATTTACAGAAAATCTCTCCTCTAAATAAGAACGGAAATCAAAATAGCTGCAGTGCCAAATGTCTCGAATTTAACAGGAATTAAATGCCATAGCTACTTAATTCCACAAAATCAGACCATTTCAATCTTACGGAAAAATCTCGAAAATGTAAAACACGAAAATATTCAAATACTTCACGGCTTCCATTATTTCGGGGGTCCGTTAATTTCATGATAAATCTCCGGGGATTACCCTTCGAGGGGCACTAATTATGTTTTTATACGGAACGCGGAGAAAGGAAGATTGTTGCTAAATAATTAGGAAGGTACCAGGAGATTATGAAGCTTGCGAGTAGTCAGCTGTATTGTGTTTTGGTGGCGATACATAAATTATGGGAATATGGCCTGTATTTTTCCTCACTTTAGTCATAAAATGGGTTGTGAATTGAAAACTGCATGTAGGATGAAAATATTTATTAGAAAATTATGCTTCTTCGTGATGAAATAAAGCCACATCCATAAAACAATTTGAAAAGAAAGAACAACGATAACTTCACTTTTACAAGTCATGGTTTTAGATTCGTATCATGGAATGCATTATTTCTGTTCATGCTACATAATAAGCTAAACACAATTATTATGATGTCTTAATACTACGCTCAACCAGAATTATGCCCGTTTTTACTATCACAAAGCGGCAGCGGGAAATAATGTGGCTTTTGTTAAAATGATGAAAAGAAGGTTTATCTATCAAAGAATACGTATACAACGTTTCGTGTACGGGCTATTAACAATTATCTCGTGAGGAGACGATCTTGGCTGAAAATGTACCAAAACTAAAAGTATGTGCAAAGTTTCAGCTCTGTTTGAAATTCTGTTGCAAGATTTGACCAACAAACTAGCTAACTAACGGGGGAAGTTGAATGCTTTTTTATATAAACTTTTATTTAACACTGTGAGTTGACCATCCAACGGTACAATAATTTTTAGACATTCTTTAAACTATCATCTAATTTACAAAAAAACCAGCATAAACTAACCAATAATATCGCTTCGTTTTCACAGCTTGAGCTATTCTAGCTATGTGATTGGGTAGTTCCACACACATCCCTCGCTACCCATCCTCGTACATGTCTGGTAAAAACGTAGCCTAAAGCTCCAATATTTTCTAGCCCACTTTACCAGTAGCCGAAAAAAATCGTGGCCAAAGATAGCTCTCAACCGTTCACTGCATCACCACGACACAAAGGTCACGATCGCACGAGAGTATAAAACAAGATCTCCACAAACATAACCCTTTCACTTGTCTTTAAATATTTGTCTTCCATTTCAAGTTCAGTGTCAACTTGGGGGTAAGGAGTTCCCATGGGCGTTAATTTACGGTTATTTACGTGGCTGCGTTTAGCTTAATGGGGAGGACAGGTGGTTTTATGACTCTGCTAAACGCGGTAGAAGGGGGGTTAAAATTATTGTTTGTTTTCTTGTCTATGTTAAGGATGGTTTTGATGTGATAAGGTAAGTAAATGGTTGTGTTTGGGGTATCTTAGGTACGGCATGGTGCTTCAGTGATGCGAAATTTATTGAAATAAAAGCAGAAGCTGGGCCTACAAGACAGAACAGTCATTCTAAATGTGATAACGATGTTGGAAAACTTAAAAATGTATTAAATTGACGTAACCTACCGAAAAGCTTTTTTTATTATTACTAAACAGGCTTGCGTTTGGCCGCAACTGGCCTGATATGAAGCGACGACGCGGCATAGGGTGGAGCACGCTTGCCTAGAAGAAACCGATTCACTCGAGCTTTGATGAGATCCAGATTATAATGATCGGGAAGCAGAGAAGCCGACAGTGAATTCCACAGATTGCCGTGGCGGTGGCGGTTCGAACAAAAAATGTGAAAGCATAGCGTTTTGTTCGGGGAAGGTTATGCCAATTTACTTGAAAGTCATTGCAGTAATACGAATCTATTTGAAAGTCATTATAGTAGTTTGAAATAGACACTTGTCTAGGCTCGCATGAGGAGGACTAAAACTACTCTTATCTTACACAGGGGTGATGTCTTACCCAGTTACTGAATACTGGAGATCATATAGGCAGTACGTTTCATGCAAAATACTGGTACTCAGTAGTCAGCTGTATCTGTTTAGTCTGGAAAAGCACCTTAATATATTTAAAGAAGGGTAAGAAGGTGATGATAATGCAGAGCAAGAAGAAAGATTAAGATTAAAGGAAAAGAAATAGACTACTATTTACTCTAGGGAACTAGCTGCATTGAAGTGTGATAAATAGTTGACCTTTCGTATAGTTGACGTGGGTGTCGTGGAAATGACGCCTAGAGGATGACAGTGGCGTGGGTAGTATCAATTTCACTTCGTCCGTTCATTCATAAGGATGCAAAATATAATTAGCACACAGTGACTTTTTAAAATGAGAAGCTTTTGTATAAAAAAATATTGTTTTGCCAAGACTATTAAGCTCAGGTCACACCGCCAGCTAGCGAGCGAGTGAGCGAGCCGGGCGAGTTCGTTTCCACTCTTTTTATACTTCGGTTCACATAGAGGAGAAACAATGCTCGCTCGGCTCGCTCGCTCGCTCGCTCGCTAGCTGGCAGTGTGGACTGCGCTTTTGGTATGACTATTGAAGGAGATACACATACATAGCATCACACCTGTATTCCCCGAAGGGTTAGGCAGAGGTGTTCCTAATAAGTACACCCAAATTTCGCCAGTTATGTTTTAAGTCCCATGTAATAGGAGGCCATATTGCCATATATAATAATGCCATATATAATATTGCCATCAACAGGCAGAAATACAGAAATCCGTGGCTGCTACTGAGAAATTCCATGGAAAAACCCAAGATCACTTTACCCGACCCGGGAATCGAACCCAGGACCTCACGCTCAGCAGTTGCGCTTGCGACCACTAGACCAACAAGACAGTCTGTAGTGATCACTGTTTCCTATTTTGTTAAATCTGAGATGAAATCATGAAGCACACTTTAACAATAAACAACAAACTTAATTAGACTTAAATTTCCTAAAAGAAACTCATATCTTTTATTTCAATCAAAGAAACTTGCGAGTTTGCGACAGTTTCCCAAATGCTGGAATTATATTCGCAACAAAAGATTCAATGGCAATTAAATCTGAAGTCGTAAGTCGGTCAAGGAATCGTAGTTAATTGGAGAAAATGTCGAAACACGGTCTGAATTACGTGGAAACTGAAATTGCTAAAGCCAGGTGTGAAATGATAATATTGGCATTGGTAATGATAATATTGGAGATCTACAGAAGGATGACATTCTAGATGGAAATTATAATAGATACTTACCTATTATGTTAGTCTATACAAGGTGTAAACGAACCCTTGAAGGAGCCGTTGATCAAGCATTCTGAACATCAAACTAAGTAATTCTGCGCAAGAATTATTGCTGGGAAATGACTTTTTTTGGTGTGGAAAATCACGTTTTACGGTAGATCTCAATGTTACACACTGAAAATATTGTGTATTTAAAAGTGCTGGAGTATGGAGGCATTTATAGTATAGTACATTAAAAACTGGTATTTAAAAATAAACTTATGTATAAGTTGGACCTTTGACCTCCAATATCTCCGTAACTAGAAGGTTCGCAGGTATGGTCCAGAACAAAAAAATGATCGCAATGATGGAGAAAACAAGTAATTATATGCTTCGTTCAGGGTATTTTCCCACCCATTATAAACGGCGTCTGTTATTCTAGTGGGTCCTCAATAACGTCTACAAGGAATATATAATCTACAGACACTGGCACTCTTCAGATAAATAACGGGATATAAGCCAGGATGTCAACAGGATGATCGCGATATCATGGTTTTCATACTCGTAAAAAGTAATTTGATTAAGATGATTTTCGTCAACCAACCAACCAATTGTGGTTTACGACCTGGGGGCCTAAAATGGTCGCTTAGCAGAATCATAATAGGAAAATAATATAAATCACGTTAAAATTCTTAAAATGGTCACTGACGCAATTAATTATCAATTGTCACTTTGTGACCATTTTCCGAATTGTACAGTAATTCAGTAGTTGGGGGACGTCTTTCGGCTGAAATGATGATGAAAGTAATTCATATCATTATTATATCATGATTTTGCTTCATTGGTCATTGGTTGGTTGGTTGGTTTTGGTTTTGGTTGGTTGGTTGGTTGGTTGGTTGGTTTGGTTGGTTGGTTGGTCTTTGGTGGTGGGTAATTGGATTGGGTTGGTTGGTTTGGTTTTGTGGTTTGGTTGGTTGGCTATTGTTGGTTGGTTGCTTTGGTTGGTGGTTTTGGTTGGTTATTTTGGTTTTGGTTTATTTTTTGGTTAATTTAGACCCCCGTTTCTTCTGACAGAAAAGAGACAGCCAAATCCCAGCAGAGGGAACATTAAATGTGGGATAATTGTTTTCACCTCCAGAAAATAATGAGGTAGTACATGTTTTACATCACCAACCACACTACTAGATTAAAAAAGCGTCACAAGCCTTCGGCAAAACCCCAGAAATCAACTAGCCTCATTTGACAACAAACCTTTCTGGCTTAGTGCCTAAATAATTTATTTTCTACCCTTACTGAAACACAGGTACCGTTTGCTATTGATTTCTACCCTTATAATCCAATTATTTTACAGGCCAAGAAGTTCTACCGAAAAAAACAGTAGGTAATAGATGAAATCTAGACTCAACTGGCCTAAATTAAGGTCTACGACCATAAATAATTATGGTTCAATGGCGAAGTGAACGCGTGACAAAAAACAACTAGAAATTACCCACAGTTTACCTAGAACCAATCTAAGCTTTGTTAGAATAGTGATTCGTTTTTGTGTGCTAACGTGTTTGGGATAGAACAAAAAACAACTGAATGCTGTGGAATAGTTTTTTCAATCTTGTTCCTAAATTCAGTACTTATCTACTTGTTTGTTTTTTTTTCAATGGCTCATCATCATCTGCCTAGCCTTTTCCCAACTGTGTTGGGGTCGGCTTCCTATCTAACCGGATGCAGCTGCATACCGGTATTGTATATGGAGCGACTGCCTATCTGACCTCTAAAACCCAGTAGTTAGTACTGGATAAAACGATACCCCTTGGTAATATTGGTTTGTTAGATTTTTTGAGTCACTGACTACCTAACGACTGTCAATGATCTACAAATGACACCAGGGACCAACGGCTTAACGTGCTTTCCGAGGCACGGAGGAAACTCGGTATGTAAGGGGTGGTCACCCATCCACAGACCAACCTAGTCCAGCACGGCTTAACCTAAAGGTCGACCCGAGCGGTTGTTATTATTTAGCCACGAGCTTTCAGACAATGCCTAAAGAATGATAAAAAGTTGCCAGTTCCGAAATGCGAAAGTAAATATACTTACTTAGTCCCTTTTTGGTCAAAAATTTTTGTTTTGTAAATACACTGTGAAGCCATATTGGCTAATTAATATTAGAGAAGTAGGTAAGTATTTAAACAATTTTCACTTCGATTATATTGAGATTGTTTCAATAATGACATTTATTTTCTTACTAACTAATTGTGAAAACTAGTTAACACAAGAGTATAAAACATTGAACTTCTAATAACTGTATTTTTAAACAAACAATACACGATACCTACATAATCCTCCTGTTAACCTCTCTAAAACAAACATATCTGCACGGTAGTACACGTAGTACCTGGTGCGAGTTCTCAAACAACACGAGCACCAATCAGCGGCCAGCAGACAGGCACGTCTATTGTCACTTTCCTACGCTGACGCTTTGTCACGCGCCGCTCCGTACGTAAGAGCGACAATATTCAGGAACGCCTTCTGAGTAAACGTTGGCCCAATTATGACTAAGCTTGCGTTTAGACTAGGTTATTTGAAGCAAGCTAGCCTTACACCAGTAAAATCTTCTTCCAAAAAGGTTATTTCTGACCAGTCGGCCCCGCGACAGCCTTGCTGGTAATTTTATCACTGTATTATTCAATGTTATGTTAAATAAAGTTAGAAGCTAAACAAAGTAAGAGTAAGAGCAGACCGGCAACGTTAGAAAGAAAGGGTATTAGACTCGCACAGTACACAAAACAATAAAACGGAATTAAATAAAAAGAGAACAAAAAAAAAACCAAAAAAAAATATATATTATACGACACACTTAAACTAAATTGGTCCTGTTCGAGGCCAAAACGCCACTATCTCAGCATGGTGCTGTTACATTTAAAAAAAATGGCACAGCGCTGATATTCTGATAAGGTCATTACTTCTTATAAGACCAAATACCTCATCTCGTACAGAGTAGATGATTTAAATCAAACCAAAATAGTCCATATTCGCTTTACGATTTTACTGTATCTCTTTATGGGACTTAAAAAATTACACGGCTAACGAACTTGATATTAACCTGGTTTTAATAAAAAAAAATCTTTCCTTATCCTTCTTTAACTTTATGTAAAGTATCGTATAACGGCAGATACACGGTGTTATCGTCAATCGCAGCCTTAAGTGTATTGAAAGAAACTAAAATTTTCAACGACGAAAAATCTTTCGACGAAAAACAGAATGAGACAATTAAAGAAAATAACCTAAGGTTAGGCTTAGCTTGTAATTCTTTAAACGTCTACTGAGAGAAAGGCTCCCATATAACCTCGACATATCTAAGACAAAGTAAAAGATAAAATGTTCAATCATTTGTTACAAGAAAAAGACTTCAACAAAAACACAGAAGCGATTCTGCCACTCGTTCGTACAAAAATAAGTTTGTAGATAACATGTCTTTGTTAGGAAGGTAAATAAGTTAACGATTCACACAGACTGAAGTAAGTATACGAGCCAACTCAACAATATGAATCTCAAAATATTGATTAACAACTTTCTCCTAAGAAATTAATTTTAGCAGTTATAGTAGAAAATATAGAAAAAATAATATCAATTACAAAGGTATTATTCTTTAACCCAGCAATAACTTATTCGTGTTAATTCACTTACTCACAATAACTTATTTCAGGCTCTGAAAATACATAACCTTCCGCAGGAGCTTACTTTCCTTTGATTTCATATCTATTCGAAGACACAGAATATGTAATTTATTAAAGTAATGACGACTACAAAATTGTCGCTAAACACGGAGCAATTAAGTATTTATCAAATTCGAACCTTTCATGTTTTGAATAAATACTACTAAAACCCTAATTGTAGCTTTACCTAACCAGTCTGTTACCAGTCTGTAAAAAAGTCGATATATTTTAAATATTATCTTCCATACATAATTTACATGACCTTTAAAACGAAACAAACCTGAAGGTGTACTCAATAATTAACTCTTATTCTATACCAGCGGATATTTTTTTCATTCAATGACAATTCGTTTGAAATGTTCCGGTAAAAATCATTAAAACACAAAGGTACCGGGCATTATTTTTTTGTGTAGCCTTTAGGAAAACAAATGAGTAACGAAAAAAACAGCCAGTCTGGCTGATTGATTTGTGTAAAAAATATGTTTTGTTATAGAACGATATGTTGGTCGATAAATAAATAGACCAGATTAAATATTAAGATAGATCTGAGACGAAACAAAATAAATTGGTAGCCTGTAATTGATACAGCATGAGACTTAAGATTTTTATTAATTATTTTTTTGTTTATAAGTTTAATTTAGCGAAACATGTTCGTGTTAATTGCTATTAGCTATTGATGTTTAATTAGGAACCTATATTACAAATTGATAGCCCGATACAATCGTAACTTTAAAATGAATGTTCAATTCATAATATCCCGGCAATCATCGGTTCAGAATCAACCCGTGTCAATAAATTACAATAATTGAATGCACACCGGATTACGATCATTCATTTCACTATCAGTTCATCATAAATTATGTGTTTTGTCTCAATGATAAGCTTCAGTAGGTACCTTTGAATCTCCCTTATTTTTCCAATTCCTATTTGACCCTGTAAAGATAGTTTTTACCGGAAAAAAATAATAAGATTTTTTTTTATTTCTTAAAACTTACTTGCAATAAACTTTCGAATCCCACAATAATTCAAACCAAAACAATTCACCAGTTCACACCTGTGCATTCACAAAAACCAACAAACTGTTGACACTCAATCCACTGAGTATCCTAAATATTCACTAAACACACTAAAGTATCCACAGTTTTGCTACAAGTCAAAATCCAACTGAAAATTTTCCGGTAATTTTCTGGTCGCGAAAACGTATTTCGTTCGGAGCGAGGAGCGTAGCGACGTGGTGCGTCGTTCGCAGCCCGATGGGAACTGAGAACCGTAGCGTACCTGCAGCGGCACGCACACAAATGCATACCACGCATACACAAAAGCGCTAGAGAACTTGCGCTTTAAAGCTTCGTCTCCACGTGCCGATGTTTTTTTTTTCTCTTTTTTTTTTCTTACTTCTTTTTTAGTTAAACATTCGACACGTTTGGTAGCATCTGTAAATTATGCCGTGCACAAAAACAAGAGGGGTTTTTGTAGCACTTCCGTAAAGTGGTTTATGGGGTCTTAATTTTGCGGAAGATTGAGATGTTTTCTTTACGTGACGTGTGACTTCGTGTGTTCTT
The DNA here is from genome assembly GCA_905163415.1 of Noctua fimbriata. Taxonomy (NCBI): domain Eukaryota; kingdom Metazoa; phylum Arthropoda; class Insecta; order Lepidoptera; family Noctuidae; genus Noctua; species Noctua fimbriata. The sequence continues at coordinate 1,445,220 of LR990936.1, forward strand.
TTCAAGGTTTTTTTACCGGATGCTGTCTTTAAGGGTATTTTTTGTGTAGAAGCTTGAGTTGTGAAATGATCTTGTTATTTTTTCATACTGTAGTGTGTTGAAGAAACATTTTGCTTTTGGCTATCTGTTACAAAATAAGCTTTTATATCACCATATTAGATTAATAATATGTATTTTTTTGGAGTTATAATTATTTTGTGAGTTATACCTTACTTTTAAACTAAATTAATATACCTTGCAGAACCAGATCAGTTAATTATGGGCTCCTAACTGCAGATCATCCAGAAATGGTTTTTTGGACTATACATATGTATAAAACATTGTTTATTTGTGTTTAACATAAAGATAAAACTTTTACAGTAAACAAAACAGGAAAAATTCTCACGAGAAACAAAAAAAAATAACAATCCAAATTATTTACTTTTTCATATAAAATTACAATCATAATTGTTCGGAACGGGCTCACGTCCTATTATTCCCGGGAGTCACGTTACCTCACATCAAATTAGTGTGACACCGCCTTTATGGTACGCGTACGTAAAGGAAGTCTTTACTTTGCCTTATTTTTGTTATAAGGTGGATGGGCATAAAATCATTACAATGATTTTCATGTAACAAAGAAACGATTTTCTTTTTGTTTTCCGTTTGCAATTTAAATATTATACTCATAGAATTAATAGTCTTAATTTAATTTATTACTAACTGTACTACTGTATTATTTTTTTAATATAACACCTGTAAACCTCGAAGGATTGGTGTCTATGTTCTATTTTAAGAGTCTTTGTTTCCACACTTAGTCCTTAGAGTGGTACTCCAACCAGCCCACCTCCCTCCAGAAACAGATCAATCTCCCCGATCTTCTCAGGACATCCGCCAGCGATCTTGGTGTTCCAAGAGTCTCTTCGCGGATCTGGGTGACGCCGGTGCACTTGAGGAGTATATGCGGGGTGCAGGAGTGTAGATATAGTACACTCACTGTTTGCCAGTTATGTTCAGTCCCACTATGTAATAGAGGGCGTGGGACCGTGAGCCCAATACCCGAATACTAAATGCTACTGAGTAATTCCTGAAGGAAAAAACCAAATAATTTTGTGTCTGACCTGGAAATAGATCCCATGACCTCATGCACCTAGGACCAACTAGTCAATCCAACGGCCAACCAGGCATTTGCTTTTACTTCATCCAAAACCAACAAAAACATTTGAAAACGGTACCTAGCCTTATTCAAAATATATAAAACTGACAATCGTAATAATGCGTTTTATAGTACTCTTATTTTTCTTATCACTTTTAAAAACTTAATTTGATCGTATATGTCAAAACTCAACGTTCCCAAACACAATGATTTATCTTACGGCAAACAAAATAATACCTGTTGGGACTCTGATGCCCAAATTAGCTTGCTTGACGAATATTCTCCCAGGCATTTACCAGGCTGACAGAGACTAGACTAACTAATAACAAGTTGTTTCTACCAAATAAATCATTTTTAAACAATATCTCACCTGTATTCCCAAGACATATGCATTCAGGGGCAGACAGAGGTGTATAGTAACGTCAATGCCCTGCATTTCTTGATCTCTGTTATAAAGATAACTGGGCACCTTATCACCTTACTGTACTCTGGGTTGCTATTTTATAAATCCTTAGATACTGCCCGATGTCTCTGTGGAGATAACAGGAATCTGCTAAATGAGAGAACCACACAATTGGTCAATGTGGGAGTGGACGTCTTTCGGCTTTATGAGGCTGACTGCTAGGATACGGGGATCGAACCGAATACCTCAATGGCTGTCTAAAAGCGCGTTGGGTTGACGATATCGTCAAGATCGGTGGAAACGGATGGATAAAGGACACCCAGAGAAGAGTGGCAGAAGAAAGGGGATGATATACCCAACAGTGGGTGATTCCGGGCTGTAACGAAGATGGAGGTCTCCATAGAAAGCTGCGTTGCAGTAGCGTCTGCGAACGCTTAACCAACGAGGCATCTTACAAGGCCATCGTTATTTTAAAGTTCTAAAATCGTAACATAAAATTACTAACCCAAGTTACCATTTGCCCTCGTCCTCAAACATGCAACACTGCATCATTACACCCAATAAAAACAAACATTGGGGACCAACATTATTATAACAGAGTCTTGTTTGCCCAATATTTGTACAATCGAGTGGACATGTCAGTTACTGGTCGCCGCCACGCCGGTGCTGCCTCTCGACCTAGTAAGGAATGTTTAGAATTTATTTTTACAGCGCCATTTTGAATTTTCGTTGTAGTTTCTTGCGTTTTGTGTTGTTGGTTTTTTTTTAGATATTTCCCATGATGTGTTTGGAAACGGGAGCTGAATGTCGATATTCTGAGATGGATGGACTGTGTGGAAGATGATCTGACTAGAAATGAGGTGACTGATGAATGAGAGACAAATATACAAGAAGAAGACGCTCGCCCAAAAATGAATTGAGATAAGGGCCATATAGTTGAGGAATGGGAAGGAAAATGACGATAATAAGTTGTGAGTCAGTCTGAAATGAATACTGCATTTATACACCATACTTTCGCATTAGTATATTCACTGACGACAGAGACTATTTTTGAACCCCTTAATCTCATAACAACATCAAAACACCCAATAACTGAGTTTACAAGATATTTTTGGACTCTTAAAAAATTTTGCATTGTTTAGGTACATCCCACGTGAGTCGCCTCTTCGTTAAAAAGTCATGATAATTTACGCGCCCAGCACAAAGCGTTCCTCAGGGGATAATTCTATATTCGTTAGGTACGTTGGGAGGGTATTGATCGCTCAGTTTGATGTTATTAACGTGTAAGTGAGGGCTATTGAGTTATTTTCCAAACACCTAATTAAGCAGTACCGGGAAAAATCCGAAGTTATCTTGTTCGGAACAGAGTTGAAGTTACCGAATTAGTTTGCAGAGTGAGCCAGCTAAAGTGGCCGTGCGCTGGCCATGTGTTTTGAAGGACCGAAGGTCGCATGAGCAAAGGGGTCTTGGAGTCGAGACCGCGTGTCAGCAAGCATAACGTGGAACGCTTTCCAGCTACATGGACCGACTGAATGAAGAAGGTGGAGGACGGGGTAGCTTACTGGCACAGCTTTGGAGAGGCCTATACGAGGTTGAAGGGACACTGACGCTAAAACGGTAAGCACGTATTCAGTACATCGTTCTGAACATGAAAACATTTATATTGGGGGGGGGGGCCCCAATATAAATGTTTTCATCGGTAAAGTAAAAAAAACAGCTGTTTCATACATTTTGACCGTGTAGGTAATGCAGTTTTGTAGGAAACAGTACCACCTTGTATATAACGGTGAACTGCGATAGTGTGACCTAATTGATTATGGAAAATTAATACAGCTTGCAAAAACCAATTCAGGACAGCATTCCTATTTTTAGTACCATTATAGCATTAAATTGAGAACTGGAACATGAGACTATTTAATGGATAGAGGGTGCAGTCCAGTGACACGTAGGGCACATGTTAAGTGGACGTGACCAACAGCATACTGCGGAATGAAATAAGTGTAGGTGGCTGCTGAACAGCTGGTGTTAAATCCATTTTTACCAACTGAAATAGAAAAAATGGATCTATTTTTAGAACCGTATTCAGTCAAAGGTTTAAATATAAAGCAGAGTTATGTATGTAGTTAATTTCGGTAGTTTTATGGTAAAATATGATAGCCTAGTGGTGTGACCGTCGGCCTGCCAAGTCATAGGTCTCGATTTCGAACCCAAGGCACGCAAATCTGATTTTCAGATTCATGTGCGTATTGTATAATTATCACTTGCTTCGGTGAAGGAAAACATCGTGAGAAAACCAAATCAGCATGTAAAGCCAAGTCAGAGGCCTATGGGCGGCATAAAAACTCTGGCCCCCGGTTAGGCACTAGCCACACGAAAAAGAAAGAAAGATGGTTAAAAAAATATTAATATTTTCCCTAATACTGTCCTGAATCCCGACCAATTTTGGTGGAAATAGCCGATAGTAGAACTAATCTCATAAGAAATGTGGGAATACCTCTCATTCTGACCTAATCCTTCTCGCAATAAAGGTGCGATATAATAAAATATAATTTCGCTTGTAGTCCCTAAAGGGTAAAGTAGAAGTGTATCTATAGTGAATCAGCATGTCTTCGTCTCATGTAAATTAATTTTGCCCAACATAGTGATTTAAATGTAAACAAAATTATTTTAAAAGATACCCTGATACATATAGATATCTATTTCCTAAACTTAACCCTTCAAAGTTCAATACTCCCTCTCAATAACCTCCTTGCTCCCAATTCACCACAGGTCCCTCAAGTTTCCATCCCTTCTCCATTATTTACATGACAAACATTGCCGGTTACAATATTACTGTGTGGGACTATTGCAGGTAGTCGGAACTTTGGTACATCGTTGTAGTTGGATGTAGTACAACCTACACGATCCGGCTCGAAGATGTTTTGAACTTAGTTTTGGTTTGTAGGTTATTGATAGAATATCTTGAGAATGTAATTAGGAAGGAGGTGAAGTTAGCAAGGAAATTGATTAGGTACTTCTTGTATTTTGGATGAGACTGCACTGGTGGCGGTATTTTAATGTATGAGTTAATTTGATCCTTGTTAAGCGATATTTTAGGACTCTCATGGGACATAGTAGCAGTGGGTTCCCGTTGCCTTCTGCCCCAAGCATTTTAGGAGTTATTTGGACCCCAAGGCCGTTGGTGCCTCTTCTGACCCGTTGTCGGGCAGGGGTGAGTGGGCACACCGCCACTGACTTAGTCGCCAGAGCCACGTCTGTTATCTATCAGGAAGCACCACCATAACATTATGTGCTTTCGCCACCTAATGGCGCGTGCTGGAAGGAGGGTTTGACATTTGTGCTGGTCAAGATATTGTTTCCAATCCCCCTTACTCCCCTGTCACTAAGATCCCTGTGATAGAATGTGTTCACCATGCAGCCAATAGAGACCGGTGGAAAAGGATCGCAGTTATGGGCGACCCCCATTACCACGATTACCCGGCCAAGAGTGAACGACTAAGAAGGAGTACATTCGTTCCAGGAAGAATGGTCGTAGATTTAAAACCAAGAATAACAATAACTTCAATTGACTTGAATGTAGCTGTAGTTTCGATTTGTTACAGTTCTAACCTAACTCATTTGTGTTAAGGTTGTCCTTTTGTAATGACTCCTTCATGCAATTTTTTTATCATTGCTTTGTAAATATTTTGTTCTCTCAATGTTGGCTGTCAAATTATAGAATCTGTACAAATGAATAATATCAAAAGTTCGAGTTTGTCTAGTTCAATCAAAATCAAAATATTTTATTTCACATAGGCAGCTGGCAATGGACACGAAAAAAGGTGCGGTGCGGTACGAGTTGGTCGTTTCCTATGGAGAAGAACCGGCAGGAAACTCCACGGTTACTCTTTTCTAATCATTTGGTATTACAATATTATCATGGATACAACATTAGTACTAAACGGCCTACGCTGTCTCCCCATACTTATATGGGGAGACAGCGTAGGCCGTTTTCTGAGGAAAAGATGTATAAATGATTTGAAAACTATCCTAAAAATCTGATTAGAAAGAAACGAAAATTAAAGAAAAAATGACATTGAGAATTACACATTATAATTAATGTTTCAATTCACTTGAAAGAATTCTACTGTGAAAATGCTATAGACCAATTAACAATAAAATGATCCGTAATTATCTGGATTACATATTTAAAATACAATAAATAAAATATTCGTAGTACATGAATATTGTTCCGAAAACAATGTTGGCCCGAAGCAAATATTTTAACGGTGATCCATTTTAATTACAAATCAGTTAAATGTAAATCATTTTGTTAATTTTGATGTATTGTATCTGTTTATTTATGATTTTTTAAATAGCTGATTATAATAATTTATTATGTGAATTCGGAGTTCATTAAAAAGCCTTCACAAGAATTGTCGTAAATAAAATTAGTCATACTTTAGTATGTATGATAATACCTAGAGGGTGCAGTTTTTGTTCTTCATTATCTGCCTATAACGAGGGGAACACCGCTGGAACACATCATCATCATCATCAGTCATCTCTGAGAGGGAGTGAGCCTCGTAATCCACCACACAGGCCCAGTTCGGGTTGATGAATGTCACATGTTTTCGAATTTTGATTCCAGGACATGCCAATGCGTAAAGTCCTCATGTCCCCCATTAAAAAGAGGCCAGGATCCTCCGATGTATTTAGGTAAAACATACATTAAAACCTTGCAAGGTCAACTTAACCTCACGAATTGGAGTAAGTAGCAAATATAACGTCACGCCTGTAATCCCCGAAGGGTTAGGCAGAGATGTACCTAATAGTACACCTACATTTCGCCAGTTATGTTCAAGTCCCATGTAACAGGGGGCGAAACTATTGCCATCAACCAGGACTAAATCCAGACTCCGTGGGAAATCTGAGAAATTCCTGACGGAAATACCCAATATTACTTTGCAAGCTATCAGCAAACAAATTCATAATTACGTAGAAAATAAAGTAATCCGAGAAATTGAGTACCAAAAACCAAGTCAGAAAAAGGTACCAATCACCAAAGTACAGACCGCGATGACCCACTTACGGAGTCACGGTAATTATGTCCATATAGGGCCAGTTATTGTCAATTATTTACCGGAACTTATATCTCACGCTATGCCATTAAAATCTGGTCTCGTATAGTCGAAATCGAATTTGCTTTACCACACAAAAGTTGAATACAACTTGCACAAAGTTGAGTTTTGACAAAGTGACATTCTTTCTGACAGCCGCTTGTCTAGGTTGGTCCGTGAATGGATGACCATCCATTATATACCGAGTTTTCTCCGTGCCGTAGATAGCATGTTAAGCCGTTGGTCCCGGCTGTCATTTGTAGATCTTTGATAGTCCATTCATCATTCCAGGTAGTCAGTGCCCCGATAGTCTGACAACCAGGGGTTACGAGGGGGTATCGTATTGCCCAGTATTAACTGGGGGGTCAGGTCGCTCCGTGTAAAATACTGGTATTCAGTTGTATCCGGTTAGACTGGAAGTCGACTACAACATGGTTGGGAAAAGGCTATGCAGATGTTGATGACATTCTTTCAACGGTAACGATGATAAAAAAATGTAAAATGGACTGGATGAAGCTGCCAAAAAGTTTATGCCAATCACACTGAAAAGTGCTTTTCAATTAGGAAATTTTAAAGCCATTACAACTAGCCTAGACCCAAAAAAAACCACATAATTTGAGTTTCCAGGTAGTGAAATTTAAATTTATTGGGAATTGTCTGGGGACTGCGTTGGTCTAGTGGTCACAAGCGCGACAGCTGAGCATGAGGTCTTGGGTTCGATTCCAGGGTCGGGCAAAGTGTTATTGAGTTTTTCCATCAGGAATTACTCAGTAGTAGCCACGGAGTCTGGATTTGTATCCGTTTGATGACAATAGGCTCGTCCCAAATTACATGGTACTTAAACATACATAACTGGCAAAATGTGGGTTTTTACTATTAGGTACACCTCTATCCAACCCTTCGGGGATTACAGCCGTGATGTTACGTATGTTATGTGGGAATTTTAGCCAAAAGTGGTAAAGCAATTGCGGGACCCACTATACGAGTGAAATCAAGACAAATAACACGCTTGGCAATAATGATCATAGGTTTGTTTCATAATAATATTCAATTTGTAGACTCTCTTTTGTTGTTCGGGGTATTACACAGCTAACTTAATTTATCAAGTTTACTTCAGCGCGTAGTCTTGGCGGTTTTGTGGTTTGAACTAACTCGAAGTAAATAGGCCGAGGGTTCAAGACTTTCAAGTATCAAAGTGACTTTTTCAAAGTTATAATAATAAAAGTCTCTTTAAATTTTTAACTTACTCATAAGGACCAGCAATGAGTAATCTTGAACTCACTCATAAGGACCAGCGTTTGGACACGTATTTAAATTCAAATTCATTTATTAATTTTGTGAACATAGTGTTAAAAAATATACAGATGTGTCATATAAATATGTTGGTAGAATCTATGTTCCGCCGAAAGGCATACAAAATAGTGTCACTCTTAAAATTAAAAAATTAAATCAATTATATAACTACAAAATCTCACAAAATACAATGTCAGCAATATTACAGTTGTCAAAATTTAGCTCGAGGGGTTAGCAGAGATATACCTTGCCTCGTAGTACACACACGTTTCACCGGTTATATTGAAGTCTCAGGAGAGCGTGAGCCTAATTGCTATCAACTGGACACAAACCCTGCTTACGAACTGCTACTGACGAATTTTTTATTACCCGACTTCAAAAAAAAGAGGAGGTTATGTATTCCACCAGCATCTTTTTTTTTCTTTTTATGTACTTAAGTACACCTTTTTCTCCGGAACTACTGAGCCGATTTACGCGGTTGTTTTTCATTTGGTAAAGGAAACGTGGAGGTGGTGATCTCATATTCATGGAGGTTTGTGGTTTTAACTTTGCTAGAGTATGTCCTTTAATAAGTATTTTTTCAATCCTTGATCTCATAATAATCTGGTAAGGAAGTAAAATGTTTGCAAGGCAAGAATTTCTATGGAATATTACAACTAAAAACGATGAAATAACGGAAATTTACGTTCAGAACCATGCCTACTTAGTTGGTGAAACAAGAAAAAGCCATCTTTCATATCACCCAAACTCTTTTTTTCGAAACACGGGGTCCACAACATATCTCAACATACTCGGAAAATAAATTCAGCATTCTAGAACAATTTGTAAGAAAAATTCAATCAATTTCTATACCTACGCAATGCCTAGGAAATATAGAAAACAGAAACACTTTCACTTTCTTTTTATATGAGGAACAATTTGTCTGAACGTACATATGAAACAGTAAGAGACATCATGTACAGGATGATTTATTGTACCATTTTTTTCTTGTAAACGTGGTTGTGGTAACAAAAGGTAAAACTTCTTTCAAAATTATACGAAGTCTTTCGGTTTTCCGTAGTAACCGAATGGCTATCAATAAATTTTAATAGGTTATCAGATTTTTCCATTTTCGGAAAATGTATTTTTAACATTGAAATATTATACCATTTAATTTGATCTTGTAACCGTAAACTAATTAATTAGTAAATGTCTGAAAAGTTCTAACTTTGAATAAGAAACCTTTTATATTGGAACTAGACTTAAGAATAATATTCAAACATTATTATAAAAAGACGGAAAGATTTTCCTACTCACGATCCTACACTATAGGTACACACCTGAAATTACAAGTCACCCTGTACATAAAATATTTTCCTGCAATCTTGGAAAAAAGAATGTTGATTGAAGACCTGAACGCCGAAATATCTGGCCAATCTCGAACGGCAGTAATAGAAAAGTTTCAGCTCTATATTTACACTTAGTAAATGAAAGTAGGTAATGTTGGCTAAGTTACAAGCGGTACCGATAAGGTTTTTTTTGAAAACATAATGTCTAGGTATGGTTTATAGTTTTCGTTTTAACCTGGACAATATACTTAGTATTTCTTATCATAATAATCAGCCTAGAAAGAGGTGGCGAGATGATCTAGACGCGCATCAAGAAGACTGGTTCGAGGTGGCGCAGAAGAACAGAACCTGGAAAGATATGGGGGAGGCCTTTGCCAGTGGGACATTCAAGGCTAAACAGACTGTAAATGGACACACAGAGCAAATACTTCTTCTACTCAACGGACGGGATAAAGTGTATGTGTGATATTAAAGGAAACGTCAAAAATGTATTGAATTCACATACGCTACTGGAAAGCTTAGTCGTTCTAAAAATCAGCTTTTAAAACTTTCCTATCCTTCTTCTCTCTTTTCTTCCTTTGTGCTGTGCTGTGAGACCCCATAGTTCAGCATCATGCTGAGTGGGAACCTGCTAGTCAGCAGTTGCAGTAGCAGTTGAGCAAGCTGTCAACGTTCTGATGTATTTACAAATATTATTGTTATGCGTTGTATGATTAATTTTTTTTTGGGATTTTGTATGGACGTCATGTCCCTGCGACAAATATTTTTATTTTTTATTTTTTTCTGTTATCATTTTAGCCGGAAGACGTCCACTGCTGGACATAGGCGTCTCCCAAGTGTCGCCACATTGACCCGTTCCGTGCGTCTCGGATGCAGCGGATCTCCGCAACCTTCACCAGATCATCGGTCCATCGAGTGGGAGGCCTGCCAACGCAACGTCTTCCGGATCTCGGTCGCAACTCCAGAAATTTTCGGCCTTTTTTCTATAAAAATCGGAATTTCTCTTATAACTTGAACCCCCACAGAATAGGTTTAACTGGTGGAAGCAGAATGCCCGCTCCGGGCGATCTATCAACGTCCCTAAAAACTGGCAGTAATCGATAACTAAACGACATCGGGACATTCTACAATGGATCAAAGTTCAAACTTAAATGGTAAGGCACACCTTTTGGTAATGATTGTGCCTTTAAATTGTGGTAGCTGTAAGTTGGAAGTTCAGACTTTAGACCTTCAGGGTGTCTTCAGAAGTTAGTGAAAGTCCTAGTTTTGGAGTTTGGCTAAAGAAGTACGTTTATATTGGTAACACCAAGTAGTGAAGCTTTTTTATTGCCAAGTAGTATTGCGCATTACGAAGGCTGGGTGGAGGTAGCGCAGAAAAAGAATACCTCGAAGGATATGAGGGAGGCCTTTGCCCAGCAGTCGGACATACACAATTAAAAAAAAATAGTATTGCTGGTCTAATTGCAAACGGCTGATCATGAAGTCTTGGGTTCGATTGGTCTTTGGTTCTCAGGTCGGGCAAAGTTTTATTGGATTTTTCTTTCAGGACTTTCTCAGTACTAAGCACGGGGTTTGCATATTTATCCGGTTGCTGGTAATAGTCGCCCCCTATTACGTGGGACTTAAACATAACTGGTGTAATGTTCCGAGTGGAAAAAAAAAGCGATTGGGAATTTAAATGAAATTCTCGGCCTATGTAATTTTCTAGCTTCGTCATGTTTTCGAATTGATGATACGAAACGTCATGTAGATTGCGGCTTCAGTACTGCTGGCGTCCTCAAATATGTAAGAAGGACTAGCCAACCAATTATTTTTGCATTGGTAAACATTTTCGTGAAGGGCCCATTTACACCTTGTTACATACACATTATTTAATAGGCACAGGTTACCTGTCACCACCAAGTAAGCCATAATATTACGAACGTACTCTAAACTAATAAAAACCAATGTACTTTTTAATGTAAAATAAGACAACACGTTTTCAAATTCAAAAATGACAAGCTCAAATGTAATTAACAATAGGTAAGTACCATTAAAGTAGTAATTAGATACAGACATACCTTTATCTAGACAATAAAAAGTTTTAATGATAATTTCAATTAGTTACAGCGACCGTAAATCCATTCCCTGCATATACTCAGAAGGATAATAAACAGAAGGTTAACAAATATCAAAATGTGTTAATTTTTGATGTCATAAAATAATAAGAACAACTGAACCGTTATTATAGATGCAACAGGTGCCAAATCTTTTTTAGTATGCATTGCAGTTGCACAAAAAGAACAAAATAGAAAAAAACAAGAGGGTAAAAAAACCCCTTTAGCCCCTTATTTATTGTTGATAGCGGTGAAGAACGAAACCATTGCGACATATAGGACGAAGTAATTTGAGTCCGTGTCTACTGTTAATTTTTAGAGTTCCGTATGTATAAGCCTTAGATATTTCGATCTAGGGCTTATACAAGGTGTAAACGGAACCTTCACGAAGCCGTCAACCAAGCATTGTGTACATCAAACTAAGTAACCCTACGCAAAAATATTGCTCTGTAAAAACTCAATGTAACGCATTCAAAACATTGTGCTGATGGATGCATTGAATAGAAAACGGGTCATGGAGGGATTTAAAGTAAAGTTATAAAAAACTAGTATTTTTTTTAAACTTGCGATAAAGTTGGAACTTTGACCTCCCATATCTCCGTAACTAGAAGGTTCCAAGGCATGGTCCAGTACAAAAAAATACCGAATTGACGGGGAGACAAGTGCCTTTCGGCTTTGTTAAGGGTCTATTTACATCCTTTATAGGCTGATGATTTTGTCCAGCAATCACAATCTTGTTCAAAATAAGCCTTCTGTATTTAATTTTCTTGTAACAAAAGGTCCCTAAAACGTTGTTTTCCCTTCACATTAAAAGTAAGATAAGGTAAAATTTTACAATTTGGTAACATAAAAACGTTATCTCCGAGCCACTGTTTTAAGAATTTGAATATTTTATGCGACTGAATGCTAAATCAACATTTTCTTCGTTTTAATCGTAATTTGAAGTATTGTGAGGGTGATTAATCGTTTTCAGAAGATTTTTTTTAAACACTTCTCTCTTTTACGGCTCATTTGCTGCATTGAATTTTGTATTTGAACTTTTTATTCTTGGTGACTACTGCTAAAAAATAATATAAATCAGCAAAGGTAGCGGAGAAGTGGGAATTTATCTAAGGTAAGAGCTATAAATCCGTTTTTCCACATAGGTACAGACGCCAACATATCAAGCTACTATAATCAGTCAAATTTCTTTAATAGATTTTCAACTTTATCGCTTTGCATTAGGTTCAAGGTTGATTGAGAAAATTTGTCAGTTTCGGATAGCTTGATGTGATGTCTCTGTCGTCTGTACATATCTCACGTCTTTTTCCTATCGGGTAGACAGAAATAACGTAATTTCAAAATCATTATTTCTGTCAATAAAATACCTGAATAATTATTTAGTACTGATTAATATGTCTAACAAAACCAATTTTATTACGCCAAATGATTGCCACCCGTACGAACTTGTGTACCGACATTTAACTTCACCAAAATTTAATTTCGTTACCGCGTCATCAAATTCTACTAAGTTGCCTATCAAAATAGATAATCAAAACATATTGTAGACTAACTTCTACTGGAATTTCATGTTTTAATGATAATAATTTGTGGTCCTTACCACAAAAAGGAAAAATACAGAAGTCCGGCTCACTACAAGCGAAAACAGGCGCACGCAAACATAGACGCGTACGTCTAGCGTTCTCAAATAAATGACAGTCGCGAGTGTGCTTACACTCGCTGTATGTGAAGCATGTTTATAGGGTGACTGATACCGATACTTAAACACGTGATTGTACTCATGATAACAAACAACTTCCCAAAGTTTTCTTTTAATACTTATTCACTTAACACAACAGCCGTATGAAATTCGCGCGCGCGCCTTTGACCTATCAGCTGTTAGACGCGTGACGCTGTTCTGTCTCATTACTATCGCACCATGCAACAGTGGGTAGCAGAGCACCCGCGCGGCTCCCAAACCGGCTCGTAAAACAAAATGTTTCTTTGGGGAAGTTGTTACGCTATAGGTGTGCGAGTGTATTCACTCGTTGTGTAAACCTTCTGTATCTATCTATTCTGTGTCTCAACTCTGAGAAGTACTAATTTTATTATTCGAAAATTTTCCTGTGACTGCTAATTAATTTCTGAAACGGACCGTTTTTTGCTAAGTCTCCGTGTAAACATTTTGTGCTTGTTAGCTGTTGTCATGGCAACGCTGAAAATTGTCGGTAGTAAGAAGTGGGGGATATAATTGTGTTTCTATTGTGAGTTTGTTGCTGTGATTGAACGTTGCTGCTGGCTTTTAAATAGGGCCGAGGGGTAGTAGTTATATTAAGTGTTTTATTTCAGTATTTTTGGCTGATAATTGATTGGATTTCGTATGTCCTAAAATAACCTCAGTCTCTTGTTTGTTTTTTTTTTCTTTTGTAAAGTTAAGGTGTTATGTTTATTGTCATCGCAGCAGAATGTCTGTTTTAATTTTAATGGATGTTACCACGGAATAGATATGTGTATCAAGTAAGACTTCCATGCTTTACAGAGTTTGAAGGCACAGTGCATTTTCTTCACAAAGACTGAAAACGCCGAAGATTTAGGTAGAAGAGTACCTAGAGTTGCCAAATTTTGTCGGTGGTGTGAAAGTTCCATTTATAGGGGGGCACCCTATTGATATCAACTGAGCACATATCTATTCTTCGGGTTGCTACTCTACCTGATAGAAAAATCCAATAACACATTAATCGACCTGGATATCAAATCCAGGCCTCCATGCTCGATAACAGCGCAATTGCTAACAATAGATGAAAGAAGTGGCCTTGCCGATTCTTACACCCTGGGTTAATACTGTATGTGTAGATAATCTTGTTCATAAACGCACAACAACACGGAAGAATTTTCCATCGCGCTGCGTTTATTAAAAAACATGGTACAAAAGCTTTAATTATTTTTAATTCACACCCAGTACCACAAAACCCACACGTCACTTTAAAATTCATCACACAAAACAAAAAAGGGACGTACATTCACGCTGAAACGAAGCGGGGTGAGCAGTTAATAAAGTATCAAGCTGAATCTCCTTAATCTCAGCGACGGGCAAACCGGAAATTAAAATATTCATAGCTGAAAAGCTTTGTGAATATAAACATCTGTGTTTTGGTCTGCCGGTTGTCGATATAAAATGTTTCATGATCTTGCTGGGATGGAAACGTGTGAAGAATTTGTAGTAGTGACAGGTGTTGGAAGTAGCTCGTGGCTTAATTATAACAGCCACTCGGGTCAATCTTTAGGTTAAACCGTGTTTGCCTGGGTTGGTTCGTGGATGGGTGACCACCCAATACATATTGAGTTTTCTCCGTGCCTCGGAGAGCACGTTAAGGTGTTGGTCCCGGCTGTCATTTGTAGATCTTTGACAGTCGTTACAGGTAGTCAGTGGCCTGATAGTCTGACAACTAGTCTTACAGTATCCAGTAGTAACTGGGTTGTGAAGATCAGATAGGCTGTCGCTCCATGTAAAATACTAGTATTCATCTGGTTCCGGTTGGACTGGAAGCCAACCTCAACATAGTTTGTAAAAGGCAGATGACAGATGAAGAGTTAGGTCTTGGTGGGGAATCATGTCTTGTAGATGAAAGATGACGACTCAATAAAGGCGTTCTTGGTTATGTCTTTGCTTTGAACCGTATTAAATGAATGGACCCTAGTCAGTAAATGTGGAACTGCTTTAGATTGAAAATGGTCTAAAGAAAGAAAAGAAGAAAAATAGGGGATACGAACTAGTTACCTAAGGAAAACTAACGAAACAATTTACTTCTGTTGCTGTCAAGTTATTTAAACATGTCTGGACCTATATACAACATTATTTTTAGCATATGCGAAACCTGAATATAGTTTGTTCAGAATAAGTAACTGAATCGATTCCAATAATTTTTAAACCATGTTATATGATACTGAGAGACTTTGAGTACCTATCGCAATAATTTAGGTACCTACTGCCAAATTACTATTATCTATGAGCTCAAGACGAAGCTGAAGGCGCGCGCTTGCGTGGTGACCGCATTTTTGTGCGAACAACTAGGTAACAGAACAAGCTTATAACTTTGTGATTTTTCATGATACAGTTTTGAAATTTTGTACAAAGATTCTTTACATAAAAATACACACGTGTATCAGGTTTCGCATATACTAAAACTAATGTTGTATAATACCACTGAGTTTGTGGTGCCTACTCCAAATTTTTCGTTGTTTTCAGATTAAATAGTATTTATTTACTAAAGAAATACTTCACCTGCAAGAACGTAGCCAGAACCAGTTGTAAAATATACAACATACGAAGTGTTCTCGAATAACTCCTGAGCATCATCACAACAACTCTTTCCTACAAATAACATTTGTAAAACGTAAACTTGAATGTAAAAGATAACTGAATTATATAAGGGACAGTTACTCATTTAAACTTTTACGATTCTCCTTGTCCTCTAATTACAGAGGAGGTTATCAAGGGCTCGAGAACACAGAGTAGTGAGGTACAGAAGGTCCGCACCAAAACGAATGCACAAATGTAGACACGCTTCATGTACAGCGAGGGCAAGCGCGCTCGCGACTTGCATTCATTTGAGACGAACGTATGAGTTTTAGTCGAACGGATACGTCTATTAGCCCGTCAATATCTCAGGTGATGCGAAGACCGGGCGCTTTGGGGGACTGGACGATTAAAAAGTGCTGACTATTAGCCTAAAACGAATTGTTAGTTCAACGCGATGTGGAATTGCATCGTACAAACCGAATTGAGGCAAAATGTCAACATTTTACTTTCATTGCATCGCCATCACCTATTATCGGTCATGTATGCAACCTATCTGGTCTTCTGTATCTATCTATTTTGTGTCGGGAGAATGATATTTTCTTTTTTTTTTTGTAGCACAATAAACACTGGCCTTGGTCCGTTTTTAACGTGTAAATAAAATAATTATGGCGTTCCACTTTTAAATGCTGTGTTTGCAGTCTGTTTAGAGAATTTTTGATGGAGTCTTAAATGTTTGGTGAATTTAGAAAGTGTTGACGGTATTTAGGTGACACGGATGCTGATAGAAATAGGTCATACTTTGTACCAGGCTTCTGCAGTTTTATAGGAACGTTTTTCTAGTTCTGATAATATTACAAAATTTTACTTTTGATTATAAAAAAAGTTAATTTCCACTGGCGTAGGTCATGCCCGACCATGATCTACGCCCTGTTACTATCTGACAGTATAACAACAACGAAGAATCCACAAAACTACTATGCCAATAAAATAGAAGATTTCATTTAATTTTGATGTCAAGCAAAGCATTTTTTTTCACCGAACTTAACTTACTATACCTAGATTATGTGAGTAAGGGATCTATGTAGCCTCTTATAATTGGCAGATACTCCCAAGTACTTGTGAAGAATCTGCAGGAGATAAGAAAAAAAAATAAGAACATAAATAAAAATATATTAATAATATTATTTTCAGATACACCTACCACTGCTTGTCTCGTCAAAGCTTGACTGGTATAAAATGCATATAGCATTAAGCCCGCCTGTGTACTTTGTGCTTGAAGAGTTTAAAAAAAATTGTTAAAAAATCCATATCTCATAAACTGCAACTAATTTACTTAAACAAATCAAAATTTCCACAAAAACACTAGACAAAGAAGTTCCATTACTACCATCAACTAATCCTTCATTACATGTCCAAATGCAGATCAGCAGAGGAAAGTTTCCAACCGCCTTATGATCTGATGACAAACGAACAGTCAGCACTTTTGTAACGTCTTCAAAGACAAATCCTATCTTGGAAACTTCACTTCACAATTTCTCAGAAACTCCTTATTATTGAACGATAGCGCTGTCTCTCTCTAAGTGGTAGGAATGGAAAGGGAGGGAAGTAGTGATATTGTTAAGTGGAATAGTTTAAGAAGCGCAGAGGCGGTTTAGCAGATCTTTAATTTGAAAGGATTTTTAGATTTCGATTGATGTCTTTAAGTGGCTGGAAATCGTATCAGATTCGTCTTGAATTGCAAATTGTAATTGCAATTCAAGACTGTTGTAGAAGATTTTTGGTTTTAGTGCAGATTGGAAATTGCTTTATTTCATGATATGGCAAGCAGAAGCTAGGTTATTTGGTTTACAAGTGGCAGTGGCATTAAGTCCGCCTCTGTACTTTGTGCTTTAAGTGTAAGCGTATGACTGCTTTTCGGTACTGAGTATCCCTTGCTTCAATTTATTTGGGGTCGGCGAAGCATATCTTCTTCTTCCATACTAAACTTCTCTGTAATAGGTATTAAGGGTGAAAAACGAACTTAACAAAACTGATAGGTACTTGTTCTTCCCGTCATTGCGATCTTATTTTTGTCTGGACCATACCTGGGACCCTTCTAGTTACGGAGATATTGAATGTCAAAGTCCCAACTTCCTCACACTATTTTTTCCAAATACAAGTTTTAAATGTTCCAACTTTACTGTTAATACCTCCATGACCCGTGTAGTATTCAATGCACAATGTTCGGAGCGCGTAACATTGAGTCATACCGTAAAATAGGATTTTTCACCCCAAAAAAAATTGTTTCCCAGCAATATTTTTTTGCGTTGAGTTTCCTAGTTTGATGTACAGACTGCTTGGTTGACGGCTTCGTGAAGGGTTTACACTTCGTATATCTACCTAATGCGTTTTTGACAAATCCATCATCTTGACAAAAATTGCACTTTGTCTAGCCCGATTCAAACGAAACAACAATTTTTTATCATCCATTTCGGATTTTAGTAGCAAAAAACACGAGACACTTCCGAAAGGTACTTTTTGTAACCATTAATTAAAACGTTTACTCAAAAATAAAACCTGACCGACGACCACTACACTATTTACCTGCTCACACATTTAAAACTCCACCAAGAAAATGACAAACCAAGCCAATCAATTACAAAGTCGAGGCAAATACAGAGCTAAGCCATCGGACACTCGGGTTCTGTACAAACATAGTTTCCAATATTTATTTAGGGGACGAAGAATCTCGAACTTGGCCAGTCGATCCCTTACTGTGATACGTCACATATTCGTTTATCGGTGCAAACATGCTCTAAGTGGGTAGTATTTGATGATATGGCGGGGATCGGAAGATCTTAGTGGCCCGGTCACGACCTCAGCCTTTACGACACTCTCGTGTCACTTGTTACCATCGCATGAGTGAGTAGCGTTGCGCGTCGCAAATTACACCGCGGTGACTCGTAGTATGCTCGAACTCCACGTCCTAACATAAGTCACTCTTAAACAAAACATCACGCCTGTAATCCCCGAAGGGATGGGCAGGTGTGTTACCTATGGTGTGTTTAATCCCCATGTGTGAGCCTATTGCCGTCTACCGGGCACAAATGCAAACTCCGTGGCTGCTACAGAGAAATACCTGATGGAAATACCCAACCTGGAAATCGAACCCAGGAACTCATGCTCAGTAGTCACCCATGTAATCACTAGACCAACGAGTCACTCATTTGTTAGGAAAACCGCTTCAGTGTGACCTAGCGTTTGAGTTCGCGCGACGATTGTTATGAGGCGACGTGAGCAATTTATTTCATTTGTCTCCTCTGTAGTAGCTGTCGCTACACGCGTGAGGCGTGTAGTCCGTGGCCAAGCAGAAAAGCATGTTAGGGTATGCTGTAAGGGTATTTCGTTGTAAGGGTAAGAAATCTTCACGTGGGATTGGAATTTTGACAAGGACTTAGTACTTTGTGTTGGAAATTGTGGTATTTCCTTCTTTAGGCTATTCTGTTCAGGGTATTTGTACAATTTCTTTTACTGTTTAAATTTTATCTTAGGGGATATGGTAAGATCTAAAAATATGATCAACGTTTTCAATTCGTTTTTAACAAGTTAGTAAGCCGCTAATATAATATCCCGGATTTACTACACCAGAACGAGTATTCTTGTTTACGGGCTGGTTATCGTTTGCATTCTGTCTAAATGCGTTAAAAATACCTGTAATTTACATTAATTTTTGGAATGTTTTGACTTTAATTATAATAGTATGAGATGGGATTATGTTATCATGGCTTTCAATTCTCCTTTTCTGTACTACATTACTAGTCACAATTTTATGCATTCTAAATTGTTTTTATAATTTATTTTTTATTCCTTTTTTTTTCTCAAGTATATCACAAATGTGGGCCAAAATAGTAGGAAACTAGTGCTCTCACACAGTGAGGCGGGTGGCGGCAGGCCACGAAGGATGGCGTGAGGAACTGGACAGGTTCCGTCAGAACTGGAAGAAGTCTCCCTCTATAGCAGGCTAAAAAAAAACAAAAATAGATAAATAAAATCCAGCCCACCACATTTTCAAGACAACGCGAAAACAAACGAATTTTCAAAGGTGTCTTATTTACAGCACTATGTAAGTGCTGAAAACACGTAAACACGCTAATGAGGTTCAAACAGACGGTTCGTAAGCGCGTCCCGACTAAACACAATTAATTAACTCGTAATTATGACTTCATGTCTTTATAGTGTAAGACAGTAAAGTTTTTAAAGTTTTTTTTTTTATTATTTAAATATTGTAGATGTAACAATTTTTCTTATTTTTTTACTCTTTGGTAACAAAAAGTAGGTTATTATACAACATTATTTTTAGTATATGCGAAACCTGAATATAGTTTGTTCAGAATAATTAACAGAATCGATTCCAATAATTTTTAAACCATGTTATATTTTTTCCCAAAAATATTTAAAAAAGTTAAAAGTTGGACACCGAGCGACTTTAAGTACCTATCGCAATAATTTGGGTACCTACTGCCAAATTATTATTATCAATGAGCTCAAGACGACGCTGGAGGCGCGTGCTGCGCGGTGACCACGATTTTGTGCGGACAACTAGGTAACAGAACATTGCACTTTGCGATTTTTCATGATACAGTTTTGAAATATTGTACATAGATTCTTTACATAAAAATACTAGACACGTGTTTGAGGTTTCGCATTTACTAAAACTAATGTTGTACTGTATGGTGTCGGACGTAAAGAATAGCACCATCCCATATCTTCCCGTGGGTGTCGTAAGAGGCGACTAAGGGAGTTACCAGAGAATGGGCAGCAGCGTTCTCTGTGCTTTTTTTAACAACCGTACTGCGATTGCCAACCCGCCTGCCAAGCGTGGCGATTATGGCAAAACCCCCCCTTTGGGGGAGGCCTATGTCCAGCAGTGGACGTCTTTCGGCTGAAATGATGATGATGATGATGATGAATGTTGTATAGACTAGAAACGGGATATTTACCATGTTTACTGTTTTTATTGAGTTCCCTATATACGATACGATAAGATATATGTTTTTATCCATACGGATATGTAACAATTTAAAGCTGCTAGTTTCAGGTGATGATGGAATTGGACTTTATTTAAATTTATTTTATTTTATTCAGACCAGAGTTCCATAAAGTGTTAGTATAATCTTATCCTATTGTAAATAAGTAACAAAATTATCACTATATAGTATAAAACAAAGTCGCTTCCCGCTGTCTGTCTGTCCCTATGTATGCTTAGATCTTTAAAACTACGCAACGGATTTTGATGCGGTTTTTTTTTAATAGATAGAGTGATTCAAGAGGAAGGTTTATACTATTGCACCCGTGTGAAACCGGGGCGGGTCCCTAGTAATAAATAAAAAATACTTTAATTGCACTTGTCTACCTGCCCAGTGATGGCCCATCAGTTTGTCCGCCAGTGTATTTAAAATATTGTTAGGGCTTTATTGAAGAATAATTATACAACAAAATAATATTATTGTTTGATCAATAATGATTAGATATTATAACGTTGCTTAGAATCAGAC
Source organism: Noctua fimbriata (assembly GCA_905163415.1). Classification (NCBI taxonomy): domain Eukaryota; kingdom Metazoa; phylum Arthropoda; class Insecta; order Lepidoptera; family Noctuidae; genus Noctua; species Noctua fimbriata. The sequence goes on from LR990936.1 coordinate 1,466,387, forward strand.
CTAAGTCTGAACTGTACCCGATTGATGGTCGCCCTTATTACATGAAATAATAATATGAAATACTTTTAATGATTATTTTTATAATTTTATTAAAACCATAACATCACGCCTTTTTCCTGTAGACAGAGATGTTATACTACCATGCTCGTACTGACGTTCGACCACTTTTCAACCTTATAACTCAAGGCATAAGGATGAAAGTGGTTGACCGGTGTTTTCGGTTGTACTTATAGTACTCCCACACCTACATACGTAGATACCAGAACACCAACAGATCACCAGTTATGTTTAAGTCCCATGTTTTAAAAATATTTTTGCTGAAGATAATTCATGTGCAAAACTGCTTCAATAACAAACTAAGTACGAACGTATATCTTTAATGAGATTAAACTTTGTTCCGTAAATATAAATATTCTATCTATATTTTTATTTAATAAATAAAAAAAAATAAAAAAAAATATAAGGTACAACGTTTTTTTTTAGTTTTTTATTTGTTATTACTGTACGGTCCTGTTCTTGACCTCGATCACGCCTGATGGAAAGCGATAGATGAGGTCTATGATGGGACGAGTTTACAGTTTTTCTTAAATCTATGTCAAGTTCACCCATGATTTGTGCCAGAACTAGGTAATCCTGTGTTTCAGGCGATTGGAGGTAACATTACAAGAGACTTGACTGGCGATATGTGGGTGTACAATAAGTTCATCTCTACTTAGCCCTAAAGAATATAGGATAGACGTCATGTGGTATATGTTATGTTGATGGATACAAAGTCAAACTAAACTCAAGTAGTTGCTAATTATAACCTTGTCGGAATAACTGAATCAAAATCATGGCAAAATTATAAATATCAACGCTCTGCACTAGTAATAAATTAATATCTAAGGCGAAATATTGTCATAAAAACGATTTATAAGAAACCTGAACATTTCAAATATTATAAACGACAATAAATACAGAAGAATAAAAATAGAGAACAGCCAATGTAAATTCAAAACCGAATTCCAAATTCAAAAAGCAATTGACTATTACAAAACGCAGTAATTACAACATAAAAGCAGTAGAAACAGAATATTTTTTTCATTCACAGTTAATAGCAAATGGTCGAAATTCATTATTTACTTATCGTGAAACCATCAGTCGCTTTTTTTATCAATAAACATAGCGTTTTCAATTGAATGATGGCTACACCTTTTATTTATGTACCTATGTTTGGAGTTAGTAGGTAGGTTTATTTTTTGTTGGTCATTGCTGTCGGCCAAATTATTAATGTTTTGATTTTATTTTGCTACGGTTTAATACAACGGTGATGGAAGTGTAATAACCAAATCTTGAAATGAATCGTGCTCCTTACGAGTTTTGCAACCAGCGAGGAAATCACACAAACAACACACACCGTGCAAGTGAAGTGTTACTAACATAGTTTTAATACATTGTGGGACACTTGACCATTTTGCAAATATCATGATAATACACTTCAAAATCCCGTCTACAGCCGTACTACCATATTACATATATTTTTTAATTTTTGATACGACAAATACGGCCAGAGACGTATACGTGTTTCTCTTTGCTGATTCTAGGCCAGTTGCCGTGAACGAGTGAAGTCGCGTAATGTGACACTAAATCATGTGCTTCCTAGGAATATTAAGGGCAAGCAACGGCTATCGACTGTTTGCCAAATGCCATGAAATAAAGTTCACCGCCCTTAGCCGTACTGTTACGTAACGATATACCGAGATAACGTCGAGAGGCGATCTGTCCTGCAATGTTTTAAGTTGCTTATACTAACAAAAATGTTATTAGTATGTATAAATATTTTATCATCATCATTTCAGCCAAAGGACGTCCACTGCTGGACATGACCACCTCCAAGTGTCACAATATTGACCGGTCCCGTGCGACTGGCATCCAGCGAATCCCCGCAACCTTCACCAGGTCATCGGTCCACCTCGATGGGAGGCCTTCCAACGCAACGTCCTCCGATTGGCGGTCGCCACTCCAGAACTTTTCGGCCCAGTTTGTATATTTAGGTTAAGGTATTTATCTAAGGGTCTTTGTTACCTGAAATAAATGGATTATTATTATTAAAACCAGAACTAAGTTCAAAAATTGCTTTTAAAATCCTTTTAAAAGTCTTTATGAACGGGGCTTTAATTATTGTGAAGGTATTACATAGTCATCGTCCGCCTAGCCTTTATTAACTATAATGAGGTTAGTTTCAGTCTCACTGACTGCCTTTATCTGATATCTACAAGCCAGTTCCAAGTGGGTAATACAATACTCCTTGATAAGACTGGTTCTCAGACTTTCTGACTTCTGACTACTCGTTACGGCTGTGTGTTGATCTACAACTGACAGCCGGGAGCAACGGTTTAGAGTGCTTTCTGAGGCACAGAGGGTTTTCCATGTGTGATGGATGGTCACCCATCCGTTGACCAGCCTAGGCAAGCGCGGCTGAACCTTGAAGTACGACCCGTTCGGTTGTTATTATTTGGCCACTATTTACCAAAACCAATACTTAGCCATCTCAGCAGGATCGTGAAACATTTTTGTATAGACACCCATTAGACCAAAACAGATGTTTATATTCATCATCCCCGGACCGACCTCGACAAGATTAGCTTAACCTTTCATTGACCCGTGCTCCTGTTTTTGTTTAGCCACAACCATACTATCTACTAGGAACTACCGAAAAAACTTTTCAGCCCTATTGCCAGCTGAAGCGAGCGTGTCCCAAAGATATACGATCCGCAGTACATAACTACACCGTTTAGAGAAACATCCTCAAATTGGTCCATTCTTTTATGTACCCACCCGCATTGCGAACTTTCTCTCCCGGATATCCGGTTTTCGCTACCCTGCTAACATAAACAGAACTCACGTATCGAAAGTTTTAAGTCCTTTCCTGTTTAATCACGTAATTATCGTCACTTCCTTATTTGGCTACTTTTAAAGTTGAAAACTTGTAATTGCAGGTTTGAGTTGTATGTAGATTCGTTAAATTTTACGAGTACTTTTTATTTAATTGAGTCAAGTTGGAAAATATAGGTCAGCGATAAATAAAGTCGATGATACTAATTTGCATTTATTTGGAGAGTGAACCAATTAACAAGAACAATTAACATTAACGGCGCAAATACAATAATTTAATTGGTGTTTGAGCCGTTTGGCTTTGAAACACTAGGGCCATGGGGTCCGAGTGCCCATCTAGTATTTCGGGAAATCGCCAACCGGTTGGCCTACTCTTCAGATATTTGAATTGTTTATCTTTCTCTGCTTTCACGAGGTTCTCGTCATGCGGAACCGTTTTATCAACAATCATTGTGCGACGCTCCAATCGATCTATCACCACAATGTCAGGTTTATTGGCAACAATAGTCCTGTCAGTGGCGATACTTGATACTTGTACATATTATTATTACTATTATAGATTTGTAGTTTGTAAATAATGTAAATATTTTTTTAAATAAACTCATTAACAAGAGAACTAACAGAAGTAATAATAAACAAATGACCCAATAACCTTGTATGGTTTCAATGAAAGAAATCTCTTAAAATCCTAGCTTAGTCAGTTTAGAATCGCAAAATGTTCCAGTGACTAGTTGGCTTACGCAGTGACACGTCAAATTAATGAACGTGGTAAGTTCCAGTCCACGACATCGCTCATCCGCGGCCCTACTATTAAACAGTAGTTTGATATTTTGTAGGGACGGACCTGGTTGGTGCTTACAGCAAAAGTGTCAGAATAGATCTATAAGTAATGACAATCTAACATCAATAACGATGATGGAACAGTCAAAAAGTTATTGCATTGACGTTGGATTGAAAAGTATTTTCATATCAAAAGAAAGTCCTTGTTGATTTTATTGTAATAAAATGATCATTGTAATAATTGAAGTTTGAGAACATTCACACCCATTCTAATTCACATTAGACTTTCTCATTTAATTTTGAACACCACTGACTTTTAGACTTCGATCGTAAGAAAGAAAGGATTGATTATTAAGTCCCTTATCACTCATGTTCATAGTTTGGCGATTGTTGATACATGTAGTTTTATCGGTAAATCCGAACACTACTGAACAATTTGTTGTTATTGAGAGTATTCTTCCGAGTTCTCGCTTCGAAGCCTGATACATTTGTTAAAAATAACATCATAAGATCACGCCTACAATCCCCGAAGAGTTAGGCAGAGTTGTACCTAATAATACACTGATATTTCGCGATTATGTCTAAGTCCCATGTAGTAGGTGAGCCTATAGCTATCAACTGGGGACAGATCCAGACTCCATGGCTGTTACTGAGAAATTCCTGATGGAAAAACTTAATCACACTTTGCCCGACCCGGGAATCGAATACAGAACCTCATGTTCAGCAGTCGCAGTTGCGACATCTAGACCAATGAGGCACAAGTTTATTAAAAATGAAATATAATATTCGTATTTGTTTCGGCTTGCATACTTATACTTCTCACACGTTTCACTCGGTGTCCCATCCCTATCTCGCCATATTTGCGTGACGGGTTAGAACCTACTTGTAAACTTGTCCCGCCGAGTCAACATGTGTTGTGTTAAGACCTTTATCCCAGGCCCGGATATTCATAGGCCCGTACTCTAAGTTTTTTGTCCTTGGCTTGCTTTGTTTGCTTCTGTCTTAGTTAGAAGTAGAAAATTTGCACTTATACGTAATCGACGATTTGGTTTTTGGTCAACAACTTTTTGAAACACTGTTTTAATTTTCACATTTTACATCTAAAGTTATACTGTCACTTACGGGATAATAATATCTTCCGTGATTGTTCATTATTTTGAGCTTCCGATATTTCGACACTATTGCAAGCGCCGTGATCGCTGGACTGGAGAATACGGGTGGATGGAAAATAAACAATCACGAAAGATATGCCGTAAGTGACAGTATAAGATTAACAACTTTTTGATCTATCAAGCCGTTATTGTAAATTCACAATAAAATCCGACTATAAAGATCATAACAATTTGTACACTTGACAGCTGCCCAATAAACCAAATAAAAGAAAGTTTCAAGCAAGCACAAAGTGAATGAAACACAATTCCCACTAACTCATACGCAGAAGATCATAACCGCGAGAAAAAAAAAATATTCAGGTATAATGCCTTCCCCGCGCCGAAGAGTTAAGTTTTGTTACAGTGAGTGCAGTCTTGCTAAGATGTCCTTCGACTATGTGAAAAAATGATTGGTCCAAAGCCAATGCCCATATATATTAATCACTTTTCTAACCAATACAGGAGATAACACTGGAGCAGTCTATATTATTACAACTGCTCGCAATTTACTAAAAACTGGTAAAAAAATAACAATGTAGTCCCCATACTCGCAATCCAACAGGAAAACTAAAAATAACATTCGGGAATAGAGAGAACTCCACCCCTGTTTTTTTGGTCAACATTGTATTAGTATAAATTCTAAAAATATATACAAAAACGGTTGGAGCAATAACGTTCACACAGTTTTCTGTGCACCAAATGAAATTAACCTGCGCGTGAAGTGAAATTTCTAGAAATATCTGGATATTTCCGGATATTTCCACCTTACACCGGCTAGGAGTGGTTCAAACCGGCACGAGTCGCACCTGAACGGAGCTTTAATTGAATTCGCAGTGAAACCTGGACTATTAAGTTTTCATCTACTAAGCAGTTAACTTATATTTTCACTTAGAATATTTCTCGAAACAGTTTAATAATGCTTCAAAAATCTCTTAATATTTTGGTGGGAAGTGGGAGTTCGTTGGGAGGTTTTTACGGCCCGCTTTTATTTGCTTAGTGACTAACGAATTTTTATTTTCACTTAAATATTCAATTTCCTTTTCATTCTCAGTACATGTAGACTTACGATGAGGAGGAAATCGTGAGAAAACTTAATAGTCTTTCATTATAAATACTTAATAAGTAGCAAGCAAAAGCGATTATTGCTCGTTTCTTCTTAGTATGACTTGGTCTTTTCTTCTGGACTGGAACAATGAGTGGCTGATTTAACGTAACATAGGTTCACGCCTGTAATCCCGAAGGGTTAGGCAGAGGTGCAACTATGGTATACCCCCATTTTGCCACTTATATATCAGTCCTCATAAAAACGACCTGACATTTATAAAACATAATCAAGCAAACATGAAAAATACACTTACAACCAAGTACAGTCACAAACGCAAGTGCATACACTCATAGCCAACTGTGGACTAGATTATATCCAACACACGTCCACTATTCAGTGTGTAACCTGTACCAATTTACAAAGAACATGTTCGGAATAATTCGGGAATTCTCGGGAAGCGTCGTATTGACGAGAGCCCGAAGCGAATGCTTTCTTTCGATTAGTAACGTTCGATCGCCGAGCTGGAATGTACTGTATTGAACTAGGAGCGGTTAAGGCTCAATTCGTTGTATATATTTTGCTTCTTACATTGGTGAAAGGAGATGTTCTGATAATGGAATCTTACGTATATTTTCTTACATACTTCTTACTTGCTCAAAAAGCTGCTAAGCTAAAGTGGGACTGGGCTGGCCATGTCTGCCGTATGCCTGACGAGCTGTGGGCCAAAATAGCCACGACGTGGAGCCCTGACATAGCCAGAAGGCGACGCGGTAGACCTCACAGGAGATGGCGGGTCGAGCTAGACAAAGCCAACGACCAGTGGTCTAAATTGGCCCTGGATCGAAGCATTTGGATGTTATGGTCACTTTGCCCAGCAGTGGGATGACACAGGCTAACAGTAACATGTAACAGTAACTTCTTACTTCTTTAGGGCTTCCCGCATTGTTAAATGTATCACCATCCTCCTAGCTCTATCCCAACTTATTTGTGATCGGCGCAGCATGTCTTTTCTTCCATTCTCCTCTGTTAGTCGACATCACAGTCGTTTCTAGACATAACATCGTTTAACACATATAATCTATCGCTCCTTTGTTCCTCTATTACATTAAAATCCAATACTTTTTAAAAATTAGGCGTTATTAAAAAAAAACATTATTTTAACAGTACTACTTTATTTCTTTCCTATGCTAACTTATTAAAACCTACCAACCTAGATTTCTTTGACTCAAATCCCACATCCCTAATTCACAGTAATTGACTTAAAAGGTAAATAGATACAATAATCATTTGCCAATTCACGTGTAAGGGGTTAATGGATAAAGGCAATCCAATTCTGTATTTTGAATTTGACATTTATATGTTTTTTTTTCAGGAACTGTAATTTAATGTGAATATTTAAAATGTGGAAAATATTATTAATTGTGTCACAAAAAAAGCCTGAGTGCCTCGTTGGTCTAGTGATCGCAATTGCGACCGAGAGCATTAATTAGGTAATGGGTTCGATTCCCTGGTCGGGAAAATTGTTATTGGGTTTTTCCATTAGAAGTTTCTCAGTAGCGGCTACAGAGTCTGGATTTGTGTCCGGTTGATGGCAATAGACTCGCCCTCTATTACATGGGACTTCAAAAATGTGGGTGTACTATTACGTACACCTCTGCCTAACCCTTTGGGGATTACAGGCATGATGTTATGGTATGTACCTATTTTAATTTTATCTGTTATGGTAATTTATTATCTCGTGTAGCTTATTATAAAAATCTTGCTTCAAGACTTCTAAAGAATAAACACTGTTTTAAGCTTTCCCGGTTTACAACTAAACTTATACTGTCACTTACGGGATATCTTCCGTGATTGTTCATTATTTTGTTTTTTTTTTCTAAAGAATAAGTAATGTTCGCCTTCCATTTATAACTGTTCTAAAACAGTTGAAAACGACGCTTAAACGGCTGTTATAAACCTCTTCAAACTTCCAACGAATACTCACTCAATAATCAAAAATATTTTACATCCAGACGTCAAAAAGAATGTACAAATAGAATAAATTCCATTACCACCTACAAAAAACCAAAACATTACTGCCGATCCAAGAAAACCCCAACCAATCAGAACAGCACCGTTAATTACAGACTACGCGACTCGTCTAATTAAAACAACGCTTAATCGTCTCAGCGACATCCGACCAACGATTTGCATCCATTGATTCTGAGACCGATTGAGACTCAATTGGATTATTTATTTACCTTTAGCTAAATAAGTCTGTAAGACCCAGTTTAAGCGCCGGCCACACTGGCAAGCAAGCGAAACGATACTAAATTTGTTTAGTTTCATTCGTGTTGCTTTCGCGTCTTTTTAACCGACTTTTACAGGATGAGGATGTTATCTTTAGGTTAGGTTTTAACCGTGAACTGCACAGCTAAACAAAATCAGCAAAGCCAAGAACCTTAGTTTCCGGAGTGAAACAGCTTTGTTTAGCTCGCTCAGCTCTCATAGTTGAGTGAAGCTAAACAGACTTAGCTTTGTGTGGACCCTTGCGGACCGGTGAGAAGACGTGCTATAATTCGACCAATCACAGACGATATGAGAAGCGAGATGTGGATTTAAACTAATTTGATTGGCTGAAATGAGACTGGGCTGGCTACGTCTGCCTGGCTAATGAGCTGTGGGCCAAAATAGTAACTATGTGGAACCCTGAAAACGCCAGAAGATGTCGCGGCAGACCTCGTATACGATGGTGGCGGTACGAGCTAGATAAAACCAACGACAAGTGGTGCACATTTGGCTTGGAAGAACTGGATGTCAAGGGGAGAGGACTTGCTCCAGCAGTGGAAACGCAGGCTAACAGTAACCAGGATTGGGACTTCCCGCAAGACTTCTCTTCGCTCCGCTCATCTTCAGTTTAGTAGTAACCTAGCCTTAAAGCGCGGGGTGCAGTGTCCTGCTAATTGGATGGAACAGGACAAAACATGTAACGGAAAATCTGTTTGAAGATTAAAGGTGGTTTTCGTGCATATTCTTTGGAGATTTAGATAAAAAATCAATCGAATGTTCGATATTTGTTGCTTGTTTAAAAGGATTACAAGCACGATTTTCTTATATTTTTGATCTGTAGAAATCTTTGTGAAAGAGACCAGACAAAATAACTGAAGTCTTGAAGATCTAAGCTCGTGGCTAAATAATCACAGTCCGATGGGTCGATCTCCAAAGTAAAGTAGTGCTTGCTTAGGTCGGTCCGGGGATGGCTGACCATCATTACATACCGAGTTTTCTCCGTGCCTCGGGAAGCGCAATAAACCGCTGGTCACGGCTGTCATGCGGCTGCCTAAAAGTCTGACAGCCAGTCTTACCAAAGGGAATCGTATTACCCAGTAACTGGGTTGTGGAGGTCAGATAGGCAGTCGCTCCATGTAAACCACTGCTATTCAGCTGCACCCGGGTTGTCTAACAAATCAAATCATATTTATTTCTGTAAATTGGTTTACAAAACTCTTTTACATGTCACAACATGTTGTTTTTTAAAACTAGATGGGGCCGGTGTTTCGTACCTGACTACTCTGAGAAGAAACATCCGAAACAAACTCAGAGGTCACAGTCTCTTTTAAAGTCCAGACATTGCTCAAGTCATATAACCGGCTCAAACATAGTATGGGGAAAGGCTAGGCGATGATGACATTATACATGGTAGTTTAAACGCCTCTTTCCAGATTAAGCACTTTCTTAGCTCGCTTCCAAAAACATTTCAAATGATTCCAAACAAAGCTACACATACACAAGCTATTGTATCGTAAAGTCCGTATCTATAGTCTCGTTCCAAAGGAAGCACAACTTCCGAGTTCCGATATCGCGATCCCAGGCGACTGTGACCCGATGAGGCATAAAATCATCCACATGGGAACGTCACACCTGAACGCTTACAAAAATGTTTTGCATACGAAGAAACTTCGAACAAAGAAGTTCTTGTTTCACTTTTACGCGGTGAATGGGGTTGAAATCTGCTTATTGTGTAGCAGGGGTTGAAATAAATTGACCGGAATTTCGTAATAAGGCTTTATGGAAAATAATAAATATGATTTGAGTTTGTTTGAATTTTACAGAAAAATTGGGAAAACAGGCCATTATGGCGGTTTTGGAAATTGAGTTATGGTTATAAAAAAAATACCACTTCATCAATTTACAGGACAGTCAGTTAGACTTAATCAAATACAAGGTGTGGGTAATGGCATCTAGTCAGTCTGTTTGCGGATATGAATTCATCGAATTTCATCATCTGCCTAGCTTTTCCCCAACTATACCTGACTCTACAACTCAGTTAGAACGGGGAAATACGATATCCCTTGGTAAGACCGGTTGTCAGAATTGAACTCTTAGGAATACAAAAGCAGATTATTTAAGTTATGATAACAAGGTTTTTCCTTAAAAATTTTACTGTTTATATTTTATCATTCGTAACATAAGTTACTTGTTGTTATTAGCGGCCATAGGCTCCTTCTTTTATTACGTGGGACTTAAACATGACTTGCAAACTAAAATTCAGATTTTTCGTTTTCTTTTTTCAAATACTGCACCACTGAAATTAATCAAAAACAATTTGCACCTCGACCCCAACTTCATCGCTTAAAAATCCAAAACAAAATTTTCGCCCCGAAAATTGACGTCGAATTAAAAATTCATCCTCACCGCGACGTCACATGAACTTGACAAAAGATTTCCTTAACTTGTCCAACTTGAATCTCTTGCCGCACTTAACGTTGAAACTTTGCACAGATATTTTTCAAGAGTTTGAAAATTAAACCCATTAAACGCAGAATGGTGTATAATTCAGGAGAGCGCTGTACCGTGAGCCTTTGATATGGGGTTTTAAATAAAATATTGGTCTTCCTCCAATTGGACACGCGCTTTTTGAGTGCCGCGCTGGGTTGTAGGGGGTGAAATATTATTGTCTGTTGCTGTAATTTTAGTCTGCAGGGATTCTAGGAAGCGCATTGGGGTGATTTGTGTTGTAAATTCGTATTCATAGTGCATGGTTTTATTGGTAGAGTAAATGTTGTAGTTTATAGCTGTCTGCGACTGTTGATTGTTTTTGCGTGAATTATCTTTTAATTTTACCCGTGCAAATCATGAGCTGAGTTCAGGCGAAATTGAGTGAAAAGGGGTGTTTTCAGCCTGATTGAATTATATAACGCAATACTTAAAATAATACAATCTGAAAGTAAAGTGAAGTGTTGTGAAATCAAATTAAATCTTCCTGTGCTTCAGAAAGCACGTAAAGCCGTCTGGTTCCGGCTGTCATTTGTAGATCTTTGACAGTAGTTACAGGTAATCAGTGGCCCGAAAGACTGACAACCAGTCTACCATGGGGTATCCTATTACCTGCACTAACTGGGTTGTGGAGGGCGGATAGGAAGTCGGCCCCAACATAGTTGGGAAAAGGCTAGGCAGATGATGATTATGTGTTGTGAAATCCTTGTGATTATGTGTTGAAAAACATGTATTTTCCAATAATGTTTTATTCAATAATTGGGCAACACAGTCACGTTAAGCCAATGCCATTGATTAGCCTTTTACACTAAAATGCAAGTCATACGTAAAACTAATTACGAAACAATTCAAATACTATACTATAAGCTAGGGGTTAAACAGCGCCTCTTGATACCTAACTGAGCTTGCAATTTCCGATAGTTCCCTAAGTGCCACTCCCGTTAGCTGCATAGGGAATTATTATAAACTTTGTTGATTTCTACTTAGGATTTAAATATTTATTTGATGATGATTCAGATGATTGATTCCAATAACTACAAGAATATCCTTTTTACAATTGATTGTGATTCTTAACAAAGATAAATGAGCTGTACCGAATCTTCTCATAAAGAAATATTTTAAACTAGACGTTTTATCAAACAAAAATACTCACTTCTGTACAATGATTGCCGTGGAATAAAACGTTTAATGAGCCTCCTAAAACTATAGTAGCGTCACTTCATTGAGATGAAAATGACGAGGAAGATGAGTGGGTTTTAAAAATTTAAATAAATAAACCTACAATGTAACACACACACAACATCCTAGCCTTTTCCCAACCTCATTAAAGTTGGCTTCCAGTCTAACAGGATATAGCTGAATGGAAATATTTCATATGGATCTACAGCTGCCTGTCTGACTTCCACAACATCATCTGTCTTGCCTTTCCCAACTATGTAAGGGTCGGCTTCCAGTCTAACCGGATGCAGCTGAATACCAGATTTTACATTAGAGCGACTGCCTATCTGAACTCCAACAATGGGTTATATCGTATAACCCATTATTGGAGGTCAGATAGACAGTCGCAGTCCGTTGTTAATATTTGGTTGTCAGAATTTCGGGCCCTTGACTATAACCCGTAAACGACTGTCAAAGTTCTACAAAGGACAGTCGGGACGAACATGCTTTCCGAGTCCCGGAGGAAACTCGGTATGTAATGGGTGGTCACCCATCCACAGCTGAACAACAACAACTAACAGAATGATATACAGAAGTATCTGACAGTGTCTGGTGTTTGCAGTCAGACCGGTCTGTTCAGAGACACTGATCTTTTGCGGTCTAACGCAACAGGTACTCCTTCTTGGTAAGACTGTTTGTCAGACTTTCGAGCGAGACTTTCTTCAACCTTTAGCCACCCAATGCTGAGTGTAGGTCTCTGCCAAATATCTCCACTTTTAGCGATTTTGTGTGATGGCTATGCAGTTTCTTCCGGCCACTCGTCTCTCCACCTATGCAGCTACCCATAAAGTATGTCGAAGATCTACAAATGCCTGCCGGGACAAACGACTAGCCCACAATGTGTAGGTACTGAAAACTCAATGAAACAATTTAAGGAAGCTAAGGTTTCTTTAGCTTGCAGGATGCAAGTAAAAAATAACTTAACATAGTACAACTTAAACTTATGCAAGCGTTATTATTCCGTAAAGTTCCTACACTTAAACTGCTCACCCATAAGCGAAGTTTTGCAACTTAGATGCGATGAAAACTGTTGGTAAGGTAAAGTAAAGTTGATAGCTGTTATAATTTCACTATAACTTAAACTTCATTTACGGTAGGTTGTTTTCTTGCTAATATGTTTTTTTTTTTGTATTTCAGGTAAAGATAGGCTAATCGTCCGTAAGATGTTACCCAAAAATATTTTGGCACTGTAAAGATAAAAACAATTCCAGTGTCGATAATAATTAGATTCAATGTCACCTAAAGAAAATTCTAAAGAAAGGGCTTGACTTAAAAGATTTAAGTACAAAATACATACTTTACTTGCTTTCCATTACCAAAAAACACTACCAAGTAGAATCAAAAAAACAACTTAACATTTTAAAAAAAGGTCACTATCTGCTTCATTCTGGATAGTAACTACAAAGGAGGAGACCATGCAGCATAGCTACATCTATTCTACATAATTACCTGCACAAGTATTTTAAACCAAACTCGTGCGTTGTTCCAACAAAACAGCACTGTAATAAGATTAAAACAAAACACTGTGTCTGTAGATGGAAAACAGAAACGTGTGACACTGTACTGTTGTAAAGGTGACCGTCCACCACCAGCTTTGATTGAGAGATCGCTAGTTCATTATGTGAGAGATTTGTTACAAATTCAATTAGATATTTTTTGACATACATACAGGGTGTAAACAGACCCTTCACATAACCGTCAACCAAGCATTCTGTACATCAAACTAAGTAACTTTACGCAAAAATTATAGCTGGGAATCGATTTTTTTTTTGGGTGAAAAATCACGTTTTACGGTAGGACTCCATGGAAAGCAGTCAAAGCATTGTGCTGATGGATGGATTGAATAGTACGGGGGTCGTGGAGGTGTGTAAAGTAAAAATCTTACATTAAAATCATGTATTTAAAAAAAAAACTTCTGAAAAAGTTGGAACTTTGACCGCCAATATCTCCGTAACTAGAAGGTTCCCAGGTATGGTCTAGAACAAAAAATGATCGCAAAGACGGGGAGAACAAGTGCCTTTCGGTTATGTTAAGGGTCTATTTAAATCCTTTATAATAAACACACATTTTTTCTTAAGAAATGTCAGAAGTTAACGGTTACTATCAAAAAGCTCCTCGGTTACTCAAAGTTTCGCAGTTGTACATAAGCGGCTTCCTGAAGCTGTGGTCTTCACAAACGAACTTGTGCGAAAAAATCATACGATCACTCATCATCATCTGCCTAGCCGGTCCCAACTATGTTGGAGTCGGCGTCCAGTCTAACCGGATGCAGCTAAATACATGCAGCGACTACCTATCTGAACTCCACAACCCAGTTAGTACTGGGTAATATGATACCGCTTGGCAAGACTGGTCGTCTGATTTTCGAGCCACTGACTACACGACACGACACGATTGCCAAAGATTTACAACTGACAGCCGGAACTATCGTCTTAACGTGCTTTTCAAGTTACGGAGGAAACTCGGTATATAATGGGTGGTCACCCATCCACGGACTAACCTAGGCATGCGCGGCTTGACCTAAATATCAACCCGAGCGGCTGTTATTATTGAGCCACGAGCTCCTCTTTATATAAAAGCTGATTGGCTTTTGGATACATTACTCTCACATTATTTTACTACCTCATTTAGCAATGACATTTCTCGCTTCGCCCATCTCTCGCTCCGCTTTTACAGGATGCGAAGCGCTTTTACTAGAGGAAAGATGAAATTTTAAGGTCGGATAATAGCCATGAATGCGTTGAACGGGGAACTTGCATTGAATAAGTTATTAGAGAAATTCTGCCGTTTTATTACTTCAACTTTTTATAAGCGTTTTATTTAAATTTTACAAGAGCGCAGGATGAAAACTGTGGAGGTTTGTACGTGGAAATGTATCTCTTGTTTTAAGGTGGGAAAAGGGTGAAGTGGATAATAGTTTTGTTTAGTATTTTTTTTTATACGCCGATTAAGTGTTTTTGGCTTCAGTACTTGTATTAGGTTGTGTGTCAGTAGACTAACATGTTCTATAAGTCGTGTAAAACACGTCACGTTCACGACGTGTATTCACCTGATGTGTATTTAATTTGTCAATGTTCATCAACCAGCCTTGTTACCTGATCCACTACAGAGTAAATCTGTCTTTTCATACAGAAAAAAAAAGAGAATGCGGTGTGTATATATTACCGGCCAAACCCGATTTCAGGCCAAACTAGTTTGTTCTAGGCTGAACTTTTTTACTGGCGTAGTCGGCGTAGCACCGCTGCGCGAGGCTATTATTTCGGTTTTGCAGGGTTTAAAGTAGAGTCAGGGAGCCTTCAAGTCCCGAGCTCGCTTCGCTCGCTCTTTGGCCTGATATCGGGTTTGGCCGTAACATATACAGCCAGGTATTTGATCGTGTATGAAGCCTACTGCATAGGTGACGTACGTAGGTATAGGAATGTAGGGTAGTTTCTGCCACCACCGGAAAAGGCGTGACTGTGTGTAGAAAATAAGGACGTTTGATTTAAATGCATAAATACTGCAAAGTTGTGACTGTTGCTTTCAAAATTACTTTATCAACCATCGACTAGATGAATTCTCAATAATATAAAATCAATGACATTCGTAAGAAATTCGAAAAATTCCAAATATATTTTCATTTATTTTTACTTGTAACTCGATTATAATAACATGCCTAAGAATTTCAATTAAAATAAAACGTTTATACCTGAAAGAATTTATAAGATAAACTTAATTATTTAAATACAACCTTCAAAGTTAATTTTAAGTAAAGTTTTGGACAAAAGGTTAACTCTTTAATCTTTTAGCTGTCCAAACTAGTTCGGCTTAGGGGAGAATTAAAATTAATTATCATTTAGTCAATTTTAGAGAAGAAAACCTCAAGAAATAGGTAGATGTACTAACATAAAAGAAATCTGCAAATTGCACTATTGTGACTAACAACAGCTTAGGTATAAGAGATTGATGAAAGACAGACCTTCATGATTATTTTAATTAAATTAAATTACAAAAAAGAAGAAGTTTGTTTTGAGACGGTTCTATTATTCAAATCACATTATTGATTATTGTGTAATAATGAAATATTATTTGCCTGGCTTGAATCTAATGCTGTAACTTGCTTGCTTGATTTGAGGTTTGCATCACATACGTATCTACATAATTATCTGTTTATATTATCTGTGATGCAAAACTCAAAAGAAATATTTAGTTTGCCGTATGTATTTCCCAGAATTTGATCCTTATTAGCGATACTATCG
Organism: Noctua fimbriata; assembly: GCA_905163415.1. Classification (NCBI taxonomy): domain Eukaryota; kingdom Metazoa; phylum Arthropoda; class Insecta; order Lepidoptera; family Noctuidae; genus Noctua; species Noctua fimbriata. The sequence goes on from LR990936.1 coordinate 1,482,448, forward strand.
AATGGTGTAATAATACAGTGTGTGTTTTTTTTCCGAAATAAATGGGTTCGATTCCTGGCTGAGTTTATTAATTTTTCAAAAATCTAATGATGCAGTTTTAGTTTTCATCAATATCGGGCTGGAGACTCCTTTGAGTATTTCTCGCTATTCCTCATAGTTTCGATTTGGCCATCCACGCCCACTTGAAAAATTGAACCTGTATGTAGTTTGATGATTTCGAGCTGGTGTAATGAAAAAATATTGATACGAGTAAAATTGCGTGATGAAGTTTAAATTTTAATACTTAAAACGTAGTAGAGCAAGACCGTAACATTATGGATGGACTAAGTGAAAGATGATTGTTCCAAAAAGGGGGTGACTACTAATATGACGGCTAATAGAGAAGGGTGAAAGAAGAACACATGCTGCGCGGACCCCAAATTTATTGAAATAAGGGCAGGACAATTGATGGTGTAAAAAATATTTCGGCCTGAAATCTTCTCAGACAAAGGATAAGAAAGAACAAACAACATTTGACATAATACAATTTTAATACACAACTAAGGTTTTGGATGCAGCATACCCAGTTTGGTCAGCATGTTATAGTCTCATCGTCACATGGCCCATACCTGACGACAGTCAAATTTAGGTTCTCACATCTCATGCACAATTCATTCTTGAACGTCACCCCATTAGATCCACATACATTAGATATACACACTTGTGCATTTACAGTGTGGTTGGAACATAATCATGTAAACTATACTGACTAAGGACTGGCAAAGGAGAAACGCGAAAAGTATTGCTCTCATTTTTTATGAAAAAAAAAAAAACTTTAAAACAGCTGATGATCGTTCTTTTTTTCGATTTTTTGAAACTGGCGATCTTCTTAAAAGATTCTTTTTTATGTGTATCAAACCATCGAATTCTTTTTATGTTTTCTTTTTAAATATTCTTTCGTAGATAGTCCACTTATAAAAGACACAGTCAAAGCAACAGTCTATATCTGAAGTTTAAAGCCACACTGCAGAAAAACTGTTAAAACAATATTGTTTGTAATGTTTCGTAATTACTATTTAGAATTAATTGCGATTGTTTTAGACTTTCCACAATGATTGCAACTAACTGATAAGAAATAGTAATTACGAAACATTAGATATAGTTGTAAAGCTGGTTTCTATGCCCGGTTGTTGAGGTATTCACACAATGTGAAAGATGTTGAAATCTCCAGTTCTCTCTGTCATGTCTATCTCTTCTCTCACTTGAAATCTTTATATCCATCAGATAAAAAAGCTTCGTTTTCTGATTCACCAGTGCACACAGTAAGTGCGGATATACACACGATACTTTGGCGTCTGGTTCTGTATGGTGTCCGGACGTAAAGAATAGCACCATCCCATATCTTCCCGTGGGTGTCGTAAGAGGCGACTAAGGGACTTACCAGAGAATGGGCAGCAGCGTTCTCTGATTCTACAACAACCATACTGCGATCGCCAACCCGCCTGCCAAGCGTGGCGATTATGGCAAAACCCCCCTTCTTGGGGGAGGCCTATGTCCAGCAGTGGACTTTTCGGCTGAAATGATGATGATGACTTTGGCGTCAACACATCAAACCGCTTAACACTTAGTCTTCTTTATTCGATCATTGTAAATTTTATATCAATCTTGAGTTTCACTAATTTGCCGCCCGCTTTTGCTGCCTTAATTTAAGAGCGTTTACGTTTACCTACGGCATTTCATACAAGACAAGTCCTTTTTTTCGTAATGATGAACCGATTTTAATGAAACTTTATACTCATAAGCATAGGTGTAAAAAGTTATCAAAGAACGATTTAGAAAACAAGTGTTACAGCTAAATTAGACCGATTTTAGATTTTCCATAGAAACTGTGCAATTGTCTTTTTTTTTAAAAGACATTTCGAAATTTTTTGAAAAAAAAAATGACTTGAAAGTTTGTATGAAATGCCGTAAGTCGTAAACGCTCTTAACGTTTAGACCGCCATAGTCAGATATACGTGACAAGCAAGCGCGTGCCCTGTACGCCAAACGACACAAATATATGACAAAAAGGTAGGTGTGTGTTTTCACTAAGTTTCACATGTTTTCTTTAAAACTAGGCGTCATCAATATTAATGCCCGTTAGTAAAACCGGACAGCAGTGGCCTCAAATTAATAATAATAAAAACCCAAACATCAACATACTCTCTCATACAACGTTTTAGTATACACATACGAAAATCCCCTTGAAGCATTGAATAGTTTACGTTAGTCGTTACAGAAAATGGTCGGGTTGTCCGGATATGAGATCCGGCTGGACATTGAGCGATGTTCGGACACTCTCGGACGCACGGACAACCTTCGGACACACTCGGGAGCTCCGCTGATGAAATTCTTATGTTAATATTAGGGAAACCTTTTCATTTTATGTTTGGGTGTTTACGTTATAAGGATAGTACGGTTTTGTATCGCGTTTTTAGTTATAACTAAACTTTAAGTGTATTCTTTTTTTATGTTTGTTCTGGTCTTTGAGTTGCGAAGAGTTATGACTATGAAAGTTATTATGGGGTACGTTAAAAGAGCTTACACGATTAAAAAGGCTTAGTCGGTTGGTTTCGTTACTGACCGGTTAGAAGTTTTTACAACATAAATATTAAGACGATGGATGGATGTAGAGGAAGAGGAAGACCAAAGAAAACATGGATGGATTGTATGAGGAACGATATGGAGGAAAACATGGATGGATTGTATGAGGAACGATATGGAGGAAAACATGGATGGATTGTATGAGGAACGATATGGAGGAAAACATGGATGGATTGTATGAGGAACGATATGGAGGAAAACATGAATGGATTGTATGAGGAACGATATAGAGGAAAAAGGAATTAATAATAGCTGACGATTGGCAAGTGTGAATGGAAGAAGAAACGTGTTGATGAGGATAACAAGAAGAACAAACAAAGAACATTTGTAATACTGTGTCCTATATTGTCTGTGTGTATTCTTTGTTGGAGATCCAAATAAATAAATAAATAAATAAATAATAATTATGAGACCGGGTGATTGGTCTAGTGGTCATGTAGTGGCAAACGACACCTGAGCAAAGGGTCTCGTCTATGACTTAGGTCAGGGAAAAGTCGCTGTATTTTGATAAGGAATTTATCAGTATCAACCCTAAGACTGAATTCCTGCACCGATATTAAAAAAACTTGTTACCTTTTAACGTACATAATATGTGTCGTAATGTAGGTGTACCTAACACATCTTCTTTCTGAGTTTGTTTCGGATGTTTCTTCTCAGAGTAGTCAGGTATGAAACACCGGCCCCATCTAGTTTTAAAACATAACATGTTGTGACATGTAAAAGAGTTAAACTAATTTACAGAAATAAATATGTTTAATGATTTACCTACCCGTTTCAATACAGTCGTGATGTAATGTTTATTTTTTCGCTAGCCTCAACATAACCTATTTAATTTCGCAACTAATCGCGCCGTTCCCTAAATTGGTTCAAGTATAGCTAGAAAATGTTTTCTTTCCTAATAGAATGACAAACACCCCGCGGAGGGATGCCTCGTCATCTGTCAGCATCCCTTTTCACCCGACCTTTGCCGGATGTGGTGCGGAGAGCAACGGTCATAAGTCTTGTTTGACGAATTTTCGGGGTTTCAATTTGATTGGTTGTTTTCGGTGGGTAGCATCAACAGTGTTTTGGCACAATTTAACTTTATTGCTGTGTATGTGTTCTAATTCGTTTTGACGGCACGTTTGGCGCAGTGGCTAAGCGATTGGATGCTGCGCGGCGTGTCGCGGGTTCGATCCCCGCACGGAACAAATATTTGTATGGCCTACAGATAGTTGTTCCGGGTCTGGCTGTTTGTGTATGTGATTTTAAATGTTTGTAAACGCACCCACGATACAAGAGAAATTCCTAGTGTGGGGCAATGTTTTTTAAAATAAAAAAAATAAAAATTCAGAAGTGAATTTTTATTTTTTTAAGTGTTTATTGAAACGTGTTCAAATTTCACTTTTTTTAATGGCAAAATTAAATAATGTCCCACTGCTGGGCAAAACCCTACCTCTATTCCTTCCATTTCTATCGGCGGTTGACTATTATGAACTGTTCTAACATGGAGGCGTCCAGTTTACTTCAATATTTTCGCTTAGGTCTGCAATGGCTTCACTACTTGTTTTTTGGCAACCATTCAGGTGGCAATTTTTCCCAGTGATCGTCTATCTATCACATTAACCACAGTTATGACATCAAACTTCAAGATTTACTCATACATTACCACGAAACACCAAACGGAAAGACACGAAATCGGGAGGTACACCATTTTGCTTCTAGCTACAGCGTTGATGTTTTCCAAACAATTTCTTGTGTTAGATAATGTCGTAATGAATTACGCGATACGATAGGGGGGGAGGGGAGGGGGGAGTTCGATCACGCGGGAAGCCTTTTATCCCCACCGCCGTGCGCCGATAAGTTCATAATGTTGCCAGTGTTTATATCTAATAAATGGGTGTAGTTCTACGGGTATTTGTGTCAAGAAAACTGATAGTGGGTTAGAATAATGTTAATAGAAACTGGTGAAGGCATTATTGTGCGTTGTAGGTTGAAAAAATAATGGTAGGATTTTTAGTATTTAGATTAGACTAGATCTCTGCCTTACACGGATGCATTGCAGGTACTGATGTGTTGACTTCGCATTTCAAAACATATCCTCTAACTATATTTTAAACCTTTAGGAATTAAATGTAAAAAAAAAATATTATATATTATGGTGAAAGCCGCTTCAAAATGGATTTCGTAGAACTAACTATTTATTGTCTTTCTTAAAATATCTCTCGATGGAACAAGAGGAAAATATATTGCAAAAATACCCGTATAATAAAATTAAATCTTACACCCACTGACTATCGAACCAATATCGAACTATTAACAAGACGTACTGAAATTCTACCCAAGCATTTTTCAGTTGAGAAATTTATAGCAAGGACACAAATTATACTTAAATTACTATAAATTGAATATACTCCATACCTTTATTCTCTGGAGAGAATATAAAACGCCGACTTCTATGATCCCCATACTCCTTTAATTTTCTTTTGTCCAAAAATATTTCAATCATTATTAGTTAAATTTACACAAACCTAAGCAAGTACTTGTTATTTCCAGATCACGTAACAATCTCAGTTATTTGTGTTTCTTATTAAAATAACAAAGTAATTAATAGACAGTGTTTTGTTATCACTCAAATTATCTTTGTTCTTGCTTATCTACAACAGTAGCTTCACATGATATTCTAGTTAAATATTACGCTGGTTTTAGTATTAGAAACTTACACTATTCACATCATTCACAATGTATGGGACAGCTATTTTTTTTGAGGTTACGACGATGGTCCCATGAAGAAAGTTGTTTAGTTTGATGTTCTCTATACAGACAGATAGTCCCTTAAATATTATTATTCAACACTTTAAAAATAAATATAAGGCCCGAAATATACAGAAACGGTGCAAAGTGAAGGCGTGGCGCAGGCGCAGTGCAGGCGTGGAATTTATAACGAAACTAAAGAAGATCGTTGCTGCATCGCGCCGCTTGAGTGTAATTCACGACTTGTCGCCTATGTACATTTTGTATGAAAACGTTTTGAAGCGGCATCATACCTGCACAACGCATGCACCGCGCAGGCATGAAATTAAAATTATAATAATTATATTATCATAATTCACCTTACGCCGTTTCTGTATAATTCGCACCGTATGGGAGTTCAATCATCGTCAATTTATTTCCAAAGATTTTTGCGCAGTTGGTTTACTTAAGTTTTTATTATTTTACAACCACCGTAAGTACATAACACCAGCAATTTAATATCTTACCTAGCAATTAGCACTGTTTTGACTACTTATCGCACAAAATCTTGGCATAAGTCAAAACAAATATCACTTGATACGTCATGGAAATCTTATCTCGATGCAAAGTGGCGAGTTAAAATATTCTATTAATATACAGCAACGTTTATGAAGAGACATTGTCTGACAGTCTGTTTGTTCATCTATTTCTGGAAGACAAATATACCTATCTTGCTATCGTTTATACCTGTCAACCAACTGATTGGAGATCATGACTCGGTAAATGTAAGTATAGGTAATATCGGTATAAGAAGTCTCTTAGGCCAGGTGGAGTGGCGATCATCACTAGGTGGTAGAAGCTGGACGAGTAGTCGAAGATCGAGCTAAATGACTTAAGCTCTTAGCTATGTGCTACATGCTCAGGCGACTTGCGTCTTGCGACAACAAAATATATTGTTCTTTTTTCGGGTTCCGTAGCCGAATTGCAAAAAACGGACCCCTAATAGATTCGTCATATCTGTCTGTCCGTATGTCACAGCCACTTTATTTTGAAACTATTAGGATTACACAGTTTAAACTTGGTAGGTAGATGTATTCTGTGAACCGCTTTACGATTTTTTTTCTTTTTTTTAACCTGGTGTCAGAGTTTTTATACCGCCCATGGTCCCCTGTCTTGGCTTTACAAGACATTGTCTAAAGAATGCCATAAGTTACCGTGACGCGAAGGAAGCAAGTCACTGCTTGGCAACGAGATACGAACACGCTCCTAAATCCAGCAAATTGATTTAAGCTTACGACCGGTTATTAAAACCTAGGTATTTATTCTATTAACCGACTAACGTGGCTGTGTAAGATGAGATACATTTTTCATTCGTCGTTTCCCAAATAATTCAATCTTGAGAAAGAACAAATAAAATCTCTTATCAAAGCTAGATGAAGTAATTATATCTACAATAATTACAATTGAAAATCTTGTAGATAGCGTATCAGTGGGCCTTGCCTTTGCGAGAATGCTAGACATTGTGAGCTGCTTCATGACAGCTGCGGGGATAGTGCGATACTTGTGTTTTTGGACCAGTTTACCAGTTGAATACAAAACTACTTGACAGGAGGTAAGAGATCTTCTTTTTTAACGTCTTTTTCTCTGTTTACATCTGTCTGATCATTGGGCAAAATTAAATTTCATGGGTTTAAATGGGTTAACTACGTAATGCAGGTCTTTCATATTTATAAGCATCTTAAAAGCAATAAATATGAAAGAATTAAACACTAAATTGTGGTTCTCTGGTTTTAAAACTGTTACTCTTTGGAATCTAAAGTCTGCAACAAACAAAAGTCAATTTTAAAAAACAAGGTAACTGCACACAATGGTGGATGGCGGGACGCCTTGGATGGCTTTCTTGTTAATTGGTGAAAAGAGGCGCAACATCGAGAAAAGTGGAAGGAATGAGGGAGGCCTTTTCCCAAGAGTGGGACAGTTCAGACTAACAAAAAAAAACACAAAAACTACAGTAAGACGTGCATGGGTGGTACACACGGCGACACATCAAGCTATACATATCCAGTATAACCTGACCTCGCTTTGAATGAGCTTCCCATACACTGACAGATCAACTTATTTCGGTTTTCTATAGCTTGATTGGTCGACGTCGACGTGCGTACCACAATTACTAAAAGTAATATACTATGATTTATACCATAATCAATTACACCATACTATATGTTTATGTATTTATGTGTTTACCATATTATGTTCATATACTCTGAATACAATTATTTCATTTCATAAAAATGAAGTCATCATGCCACGTTGTAAAGAAAACGCATTTCTAACAAATCGTTTCAATTTGCAGTGCAAATTGTTACGTTTCACTTCCATTGCAAGAAAGTATCTGAGAATTTTGAAACATTAAACAATGTTTCAATCGCTATTGAATGAAAATGTTACCATATCTTGTTTGCAGAAAACCCTGCACTCAAAGCCGTTAGAGATTTTTTAGGTACTAAACAATACATTTTATATTTCTCCAGTTATTTCTCAGATAAAGATTTATAATGTCTTGTTTCAGCTCTAAACAGTCATGAGTGAAAGGGAAGATCTAAAATGTTTCAGTGAAGATTTTGATGATACTGAAGAAAATTCTGTAACTGAGGCTGTGTTTTTAGAACCAGGAGTTTATTATCCTAATAACAGTAAGTTTTAAGTTATATATGTCATAGAAGTAAATTGTATCATTGAACAACTTTCTCCATGGGACCAACACTAACACGAAAGTAATCATCATCATTCATTCATCATTTCAGCCGAAAGACGTCCACTGCTGGACATAGGCCTCCCCCAAGAAGGGGGGGTTTTGCCATAATCGCCACGCTTGGCAGGCGGGTTGGCGATCGCAGTATGGTTGTTATAAAACTCAGAGAACGCTGCTGCCCATTCTCTGGTAAGTCCCTTAGTCGCCTCTTACGACACCCACGGGAAGATATGGGATGGTGCTATTCTTTACGTCCGGACACCATACAGAACATACGAAAGTAATCGTGAAAAAATAATCAGCTGACCCATACAAAATTTCAATAACTGCTCGACCCAAATGTATGGAGTATTCACGGAGTGTTTGAATAAAAGCTGAGAAATCATAACGTTAATGTGTCCTAAAACAGTCTATCGCCAAATTACAAAACGTAATTCGTATTCATGATAACAATTTCGTACATAAATATTTACCCAGTTGCATCTTTACGACGGGACTTTTGTTTAAGGACTGATATTATGTAGGTACCTATGTCAACTGTGATTCGTGATCTTTGTCCCACGTTAATTATTAAACAACTTTGTTTTGTTTACAGGGCCACTACACAGTCAAAAGAAACGATTCCGTTCCACTCAACAAACTAAAAGATTCGTCTTCAAGAACGGAGACTTCAACATTGACCAGGGGAACACCAACCACCAAGGCTTCTTCTCACGATGGTTCGTCACCATGGTCGAAGCACGCTGGAGGTGGACCCTTGTGCACTTCTTCCTTGCCTTTACCGGAGACTGGCTGTTCTTCGGCTTCATTTACTGGATCATCGCATTGACTCATGGAGACCTGACTGAAGACCATCTCCCTCCTAACCAGAATCAAAGCAATTGGACACCTTGTGTGGAAAACATTTACGGGTTTACCTCTACATTTCTCTTCAGTGTTGAAGTTCATACAACCGTGGCTTATGGCAAGAGAGCTATAACGTTAGAATGTCCTCAAGGGATTACAGCTATGTGCTTACAATGTATGGTATGCTCAATTTTTCAAGCGTTCATGGTTGGGATCCTATTTGCAAAACTGACGAGACCAAAGGGAAGGACCCAGACTATTTTATTCAGCAGACAAGCAGTAGTAACGTTGAGAGATGGGAAGCTGTGCATGATATTCAGAGTAGGAGACGTGAGAAAATCTAGGATACTCAATATCAAAGCCTCAGTTTTTGTACTGAAACTTGGCGATGATTATGATGAGAATTATGAACAAACAGAATTGGATGTTGAAATGGATGGCTGTGAGTCAACGTTTTTCTTATGGCCTGTGTCTGTGACTCACGTAATAGATGAAAAGAGTCCCCTGTACAACATTTCTGCTGCAGATCTGTTGATTGGAAAATTCGAGATTTTGGCAGTTTTTGAAGGAGTTATAGAATCAACTGGACAGCAAGTGCAAGCGAGGACGAGTTACACAGAAAATGATATTCTATGGGGTCATAGATTTATACAGATGGTTAAAAGTGATAGTACGAAGAATATCTATGATGTAGACTTTTCAAAGTTATGTGAAACTGAGAGGATTGATACACCATTGTGTTCCGCCGGTGAGTTCCAGTCTATGTTGTCCTTGTTTGATTTAGACTCGATATAAAAAAACGAAGAACGGTACTGGTAGCCTGTTTAACTAGTCATTAATAAATAAATGATTTTACGCTGTTCTGATTATTTTATGATAACCTTATGAAGAATATAAGCATCGCCATTCCATAATAGTTTTGAGTCTCACGGAGCAAACTGGAGTCTATTAGCAGTGATTTCCTGAGGAAGTATACAATTTTGCAAATTGACTCGAAAGTTATTGCTGAAATTTATAAAACATAGCATCATCTTATATATTTTGGTTACACTCACAAATACCATTACCAAACAAACTCATTAATTCACAATAATATTTCCTCGCTCAGTTAAAGTCTATGTTTCTGAGTTCCACGTGTTTGGAGATTAAATTAAAATCTCCAAAACAACGTTTATCTCTGTTTTAAAATAAATGAAAATATCATGTTTAATTTTGAATTAATTAATTTTATTAAATAGTTCTAAATTGGTTCTGATATTCATAATATTACATTAGGACTTTGACTAGAGTGAGAGGCTTTCGCGGATGTTCAGACGGGAGCGTCTTTAACAAACATTCGAATCCCATACAACGAGCGTCCACAATGAAGTTCCTTTTGAGAGTAGTGCACATAGCATTTTGAGCCATAGTTTTAACCCTGAGTTTTGGTGTCCGACTCCCAAAGTCTGTCACCTTCTGCCCATGCCTTGTCAGGATCAGGGATTGTTGGGTGTCTTCCGGCACTCAATGCATCTACTGTGAATAGAGAGCTCTCTCTCTAAGTACCTCCTTGCTTGCATTGCTGTCTTTTGCGACAACACTTCTTCCCAAAAAGAAGTGAAGGCGTCCCCTGGCTAATCCTGACCATGGACTTAACCATGATCGGAATCGAGAAATCACCCACAGCACGTGTTTTAGTTTTTGTTTTTGGAATAGAGGGTGGGAGTTGCACCTCACTTAGATCAAATCACTCGATCTAGTTGCTCCAGTCACAGCGCCCACTATCGCTCCTTACTCAAGACGTGGCCTTAGGTTCAATTTCAACAATAATTGTTTTAAGATAATTTAGTTGTTGACTGTGTTTGAGTAAACAGGTTTTAATTAAATGTCTGTTAAATTAATTTGCAAATTGAGATGTAGTAATTTAGTAGATTAAAGTGTGTTGTGTTTAAGATTTAGTTTGTTAATTATATATATTAGAAACAGATTATAGTAACAAGAGCTAGTAACTACTAGTGGTTTTAAAATTGTAATATTTATTAACATATTTCTTTAAATCGAAATCTGCTTTTTATCAAGCAGTTGAATCGTGTAGATTGAATCTGATGATTTGATTAAGTCTTCAAATTGTACTATCACAGTTTTCGTAGAAAGAATACTAATATAAAAAAGTGACAATAATGAAAATATTAAGTACTGTCTTTTTATCTTTCTATGAAAACGATACTGGGAAAGTCAAAACTAAATTTGATTTACCACCAAGAAGTAAATGTCAAAAATCATCTATTGTAAACGATTTTCATTTGTTACTTAGATAGGAAACGGGATATTTACCATGTTAACTGCTTTTGTCGAGTTCCCGATATTTCGGCGCTGTTGCAAGCACCATGATCACGGATAAACTGCTTCAGTTTATCCGTGATCATGGTGCTTGCAACAGCGCAAATAATGTTAGTGACCATGATAGTTTAAAATCTTATATTGATTTTCATTTGTCTAATGACATTTGACATTTATCGATTTGAACGAATTCGATTGGCAGAGCTCGGTGCTAAACAATAATAGCCGCTCGGGTCGATCTTCAGGTTAAGCCACACTTGCCTAGGATAGTCTGTGGATGGGTGACCACCCATTACATACCGAGTTTCCTCCTTGCCTCGGAAAGCACTTTAAGCCGTAGGTCCCGGTCCTCTTTTGCAGATTTTTGACAGTCGTTACAGGTAGTCAGTGGCCCCAAAGTCTGACAACCAGTCTTACCAAGGGGTATCGTGTTACCCAGCTACTGGCTTGTGGAGGTTAGATAGGCAGTCGCTCCATGTGGAATACTAGTATAAAGCTGCATCCGGTTAGCCTGTAAAAATCTAGGCAGATATATTTCATTTCTGTCTAATCCCTCAGATATTTTATATGCCGCGTAATTTGCATCAACAAGCCCATAATTACAAGACTCACATCTCACGCTAAGAACCCTGAACTTACTCCACCGATCCCAAAACTTCCGCCTACAAAATAGATGGATAAGCATAACTCTGGTTCACCTGCCTTAGACTTCACCAAGTTCGGAAGTACTAACAACACTGAGATAAAGTACTACCTAATTTATTAGTAAAACTTAAACTATGAGAGAGTAGATGTTAGAAGTTTAAATCGTTTCTTTGCGAGTTAGATCGCGGACGAACAACAGAAATATTTTTGCAACTTTTAGTTGGGTGTGACAAAAGAAAAATTGTGACTGCACAATGCATATGAACGTAACGCAATTTAGTATATTACTGTTTGTTTATGTCAAGCTTTTCTCGTATTTCTACTGTCCTTTGAAGATAGTCGACTTAGGTTGTTTATTGACTGGAACACGATGCATGCAAGCATATTCAATTCAATTCAATTAATTTATTAAGTCAGACAAATAAAATATCCAAAATATCATACACAAAAACGACAAAATATTAAATAAATTAAAAAATAAACAAAAAATAATTTAAAATAACAATATTTGTAACTTAATGTAAACTTAATAATTTAAAATAACATAAACAGTTAAATATTTATAAATGTTTGATGTGTGTGTGTATATAAGTGTGTGATAAGTTATTTAAGTTTGATATTGTATTGAACGAGTCGAGCTACTTGATATTAACTGACGAAATATGCTTGCACTGACTGGCTGACTGGACAGACCGTACACTCAAATCTATGTGTGTTCTTTCTTCAAAAGAGCACCTATGCAGATCAGTGTCTACTAATCTGCATAGTCCTCATGTGAGTTTATCAAGATTATGTCTGGACCTTAAAATAGACTGTGACCTCTGAGTTTGTTTCGGCTGTTTCTTCTCAGAGTAGTCAGGTATGAAACGATCGAGTAGACTTGCTTGACAAATGGCTTAAAAACGTTCTATTAGAAATCTTTAGTTTTCCTGATTTTTGAAGAAACTGCCATAACATTTTGCCGATTGCATATCTAAAAGTTGTTATCTTTAAACCTACTTTCGTCCAGTTTTTCATGAAACAAAGGCGCCTGTTCAAAATTGAATTACTGAAATCCACCTGTGTCATGTTTAAACTATGCTCAGGGAACTAATTAATTGTGAAATGGGGCCTCAAATCTAAGCGGTGATGAAATTGAAGGGCCTTGTTATCATAGCTAATGAGTGTTGCCAGTGTATTCTCGGTTTGTTTAGGTTGTCCCCGCTAATTGGGCCCGCAGTGTAATAGATGAAGATGTGCGTTTTTTGTGTTGGAAACCTTTTTAGATGGTAATTTTTGGTTTTGTTTTGTTTTATGGTGTACCTTACCTGAATAAACTGTAGACAGATCTAGTAGATTACGTAAAATATAAAAAAGAATAAAAATATTAGAACTACTTCGCCGTCGCCAATTAAACCTAATTTTAATGAAATTTTTAGACATCCATTCGTGCAATAGAATAACTGTTCACCAAAAACAAGCCAACAAAGTCCTCAATCATAAAAAATGTAAACCAATTTTGTTAAAGTAACGATAATTTTGACAAAATCGAATTAAGAGTCGTGGTTTTTAGAAATGATCATTAAACGCCTCACAAAATTCACTGAGCAAAGTTTTAATTATTCAAATTATTGCTTTTGACGTAGGCACGCCGTTTTCAATCAAATGGAATTTATTTCTAAATCTTATAAGATTTTGATCTTTTATTAAAGCAGTTGTAGTAAATTCTGATGCTCAGGAGATTACTGAACCTGTCTTTTATTTCAATATTCTAAAAGCTGTCTAACGAATCAAAATTCTCATTTTCAACTAATAAAAATAGGTGGTAATCTGTCTCCTTGTTTAGATCCTTTTTCCTGATAAAATACACCACTATTTTTTAATTATTACAAATACTTAAAGGGCTTATTAGAGAAGGTCTTGTTATTATATACCTATGTAAGGTCTCAAAAAATAATATTCATAAACAGCAAAGTTATAAGCGTTTGTTTACATCCCAAAATGTCACTCAATTTATGGAAATATAGATTGCCGGGACCTATGAATGGCGACAGGAATGGAAAAGCACTGCGCGTAGTATTTTCTAGTGGTAATTGTTATGAATGATTGATTCAATTATGAATTTACCAGTTAAGATAAATTTTTGTGGACAATAATGGGCTTTCGTTTTTTTTGACTTTTGATTACACAAATATGATCAGTAACGGGTACGGATAGAGCTCCATTTTTTTTTGTACTAATTAAAAAATAGTGGTGTAGACATGTAAAAACATTATGTGTCTGTAAATTAACACCTTTCTGAAGACGAAACTCAATATCCCAAAAAAAGTATGCAGTTCCAGTTTTTTTTCGTAAAAAGAATGTCGAAGTTATCACAAAATTGCCTCCACTGCAGGTTTTTAACCCTGATACACTAATTTAAAATAACCCATTCACCAGAATTACCATACATTCTATGAGATTTAACCTGACACATTTTAGCCACATTAAAGTAGGTGTCGCATCAGGTGGGATGACGTCACGCAAGCAATATAGTACGTGACTGTACCGAGGGATATCCGCGTTCGTTTTTGTACGTATAGTGTATAGGCCTAGTTTGTAGTGTAATCGTGGGCATTGGTTTATGAATATGGTGAAGGATTTCGGATCAATATAAAATGACAACGGTAACTATTAGCCGAAGGGGCCGGCAGTACTAGCACGTACAGTACAGCCTCATTCAGATAGTCGTATGTAACAGGAGATAATATCTTTTTCCATAAATTGTTTCTCTAAAGACTTTTCGTAGGTCTAGGACTTTCAAAACAATCGACTTAAGCCCCGTTGACACGATCAGAGTATGCTCGGACCGAGTGGACTCGGTGACCTACTCGGATAACTCGTATTATGGCAACCCATACCAACCCATCCGAGTCCACTCGGTCTGAGCATACTCTGACTGATCGTGTCAACGCGTCTTTAACTTTTTGGCACCTTATGTCAAACACATTGTTAAACTTATACTGTCACTTACGGGATATCTTCCGTAATTGTTCATTATTTTTAACACGTACACACACATAGTTACTCACGCACACACACACACACACACACACACACATTGTACACACACACACACACATTACACATTTTTAACTTTTCCGTCGTCGTTATGGTCAGAATGTGCTCGTACATCGGTGTCCCTTCCACCCTGTATAGGTGGATTATACGTGATTATTTTAGTATCCATAGGATGTTATCAAAACCTAATTCCCCACCACAATACTAAATTACAAAACACAACAAACATCGGCTATTTACCATTCTCGTATTTACCATATTGTTTTCCGTAATAAAATAATACTGGCAGGCTGGCCGAAAACTAATTTGCTTTTAAATTTATTACAGCTCTGTGTTTAAATGTTTTAGTTTCAATTTATCTCTTTGGTAGAACCCTGGAGACCTAAATGGTTGGAACATATGGGCCTTGGGGATTGTAACTCATTTGTTTATGAAGTCAAGCTGTCATAGTTTTTGTGGGTCAGCAGCGGTGTATGTAATGTTGTGTTTTATTTGTAAGTGACTTTTAAAATAGGAGGAGGTTATGTATTCCACCGAGATATTTTATCATGTACATATGTACACCGATTACTCCGTGATTACTGATTCGATTTTCGTGGTTCTTTTTTCATTTGGTAGAAGCCTACGCGGTGGGTCATATAATTTTTATTAACTTTGCTTAAGCAGTTTATGAGTTAGATTTTTGTTTGCGGGATGATGGATAACATATTTGTTGGTCCTAAGACATGGTTTTCTCACTGCTGTTTTGAGGGCTGATCATTTAAATTATAAAGGGTGTAAATAGACCCTTAACATAGCCGAAAGGCACTTGTTCTCCCCGTCTTTGCGATAATTTTTTTGATCTAGATCATACCTGGGAACCCTCTAGTTACATAGACGTTGGGGGTCAAAATTCCAACATTTTCAGAAGTTTTTTTTAAATACATGTTTTTTAATGTAACATTTTTACTTTACACATCTCCACGACCCCCGTGCTATTCAATCCATCCATCAGCACAATGCTTTCAGTGCTTTCCATTGAGTCCTACTGCAAAACGTGATTTTTCACCGCAAAAAAAGTCGATTCCCAGCAATAATTTTTGCGTAAAGTTACTTGGTTTGAAGTACATAATGCTTGGTTGACGGCTATGAGTCTACTAAGGGTCTGTTTACATCCTGTATGAAGTTAATTGCATGCCTGGCTTCGAACCCGCATTATGTTAGGGCCTTTTACTGGCCCAGCACTGCTCAATATACTTTGGCGAAAATCTGGAATGAAAGAAAAGGCTAAGAATGCACCATGATGACTCAGAGGTCTTAGTAAGACTGAAACCGGCATCAGAAGCCCATTGAATAGTTTCAAAGATTCAAGTGGTCACATACAGACAGGCCTAAAAGCGCCATTCTTCGTTTATACCATGAAAAGAAAAAGTATGTTTCCTCATACAGTTGATAAACACCCTTCCTCCTGTCAAGTCGGGTCGGTACACTAACTAAATAAACTAACAGAGGTCGTAATCTATGCCAAGTGACAGAGCGGGGCGTGTCGGATGATCTCGCACACGTCGGGGCGCCGTGTTGGAGCTGGGTCGTAAACTGGACGCCTAATGCATCCCACGTGGAGGTAGGAAATACTATCTGAAATGACCATTGAAGTAATGTTAAAAAAAGGCGAGACTTTCAGGTAGCCCGGGAAATTTTCCAAATTTTCTTACGTTTTTGCAACTTGCAGGTCAGTGTCGAGATATAGAGATACCGCGGCCCTGGAACACAAAGGGCAAAGAAGGAACATGGATGGGTTTTAGTCAGTACTAATCTGACACTCCCTTCCACTCCGCCCAGAGCGGGGGGGGGGGGGGTCATTTGATGATTACCCATCCTAAAAAAAAAAAAAAAAAGAAGATAAGTGACCGTAACACGTATGTAGTTATAGAATTATAATAATTAAAATCATCAATACAACCCTCTAAGTTCACTTAATCCCATTGAATGGCTATTTAATGAAAAAGTCATTAGAACGAAAAAAACGTAAGAATATTTGAATTTCGCGGGCTTTCCTCGCGCTTCCATCTTAATAAAATTGCAACTGATTTCATTGGTTTTAATTTTTTATTTTTTATTTATTCAGAATCGGTTGTGTATTTTATTTTTGACGTTTTAATTTTATTTAATAATGTTTCTAATATAATGTAATGTAATTATGATATTTAGGTTTTAGCTATAATTTATGTTTTTATTTCCGTCTATTTTTGGTTTTTATCCAAATTAAATTAAAATTTAATTTTTTATAACATAAGCCCGCGGTTTCGCCAACGGCATCAGGAATTATCCCACGGGAACGTCAAAGGTATTAAATAAACTTATCCTTAGGCCATCTGAGGGCATCACAACCCAATGATTGAAGCCGTCAAAACCAATTCTATCCTTCTCCACGACTTAGTAGCTCCTTGCACAGGGCGTTAGGTGTACCACGTATGCTGTACGCAGCTTTGCACTCTGGCTAAGAAGCGCTGTATAGCTGCGAATGAAAACGGAATACTCTTGAACGATTTATTTGTTTTGCACATCGGTTGCTATTAGCTATATATCCTGTTGGAGGGGTTTCTAAAGACCTGTTTTTCATTACATGCTATAAGAGAATAGTACGCCTCTTAACCCACACATATCTTTAGTCCTTAGTTAAATTATCAGTGATAGCCTAGTGGTGTGACCGTCGGACTGCCAAGTCATAGGTCTCGAGGTAGAACCCAAGACACGCATCTCTGATTTTTCGGATTCATGTGCGTGTGCGTATTGTACAATTATCACTAGCTTCGGTGAAGTAAAATATGTTGAGGAAATCAGCATGTCTGAGAGATATTTCTCGACGGCATGTAAAGCCAAGTCAGAGGCTCTAGGTGGAATACAAGCTCTGACACCATGTTTGTCACTAACCACACGATAAAGAAGAAGTTAAATTCTACCTTTAATAATTAATCCACCAAAATGATGAAACTTAGGAGCTTAATTGTTTTTGCGTGACGTATTTTCCTTGACCTCGATATCGCCTAATGGAAACCGTAAAATGCAAAATGATCATGCGAAAACGCAGTATTTCCTTCACTATCAGTCTTAACAACACTCATCCATACAAACAGAACAACGGTCCCATCCAATTTTCATTCATCAAAGTTTAATCAATCAGAAAAAAAAACAAACTACCCTCGATTACACCCTCTAGGTTCATCCGACGTTCGGCAAATGTATCAGTATTTACTGACCCATCCCCTTACGAGGGCTATCCACCGTTTCACCCCAGTAATATCTATGTTAGGCACCCCAATGGGCAGATGCTTTTACCTATCTGTGTATTCCCGTCGATATTTCCCCCAATAATTCACAATCGCGTCTTCCTTACACAACAATTCCATCTATTGGAGATATATAGAATGTTGCAGGCAGTGAGCAGAACATGTTATATTCAGATCTTCTGGAAATTGTACGGGTGAAGGAGTACTTAGCAAGTGATATAGCGTGAAGTTTCTTAGTTGTGGCTATTGAGAAACTGCTCTATGGCTACCTGTAACCTGCTATATTGCATCCATTGTTTTAAAAACAAACTGTACTAGTATTCGTTTACGTGAACTAAGCAAAGACGTAAAAATATTTATGCTGTCTTGGCTTCCGTACGTTTTTTCACGGGTGACCACTGAAAACCAGCGTTGTGTTGTGGGCCCCCCATAGCACATCATCAAGCTGAGTCACCATCTAACCTAACCTGCTTGTCGCAGTCACGACGTGCAAGCTGTTAATTTTTTTCTTTTTTGTTCCGTCCTGTTGTATTTATTTGTTTTATTTGTGTTTTATTATTTTTTTTTTGTAATTTTGTGTGATGCACGTCATGTACCTGCGGCATAAAATATATTTTCTTTCTATGAAAGAATCGGAACAGGTGACATTTTGTAGTTTGTTTCTACCCCCATGGTTATAAGGCGCGAGTTTATATGTGTGACTGTATGTGAGAATCATCTAACGACCCTTTTCAATGTCATCATTCAACCGAAATTGTATACTGCTAGACGTAAACCTTCCCATCAATCGCCTCATCGACTGATCTTGTGTTTTTCGCACACTCATTAAAATAAGTCAGATTTTAATTTATTTACACATAAACATAACATCACGCAATGTAATCCAAGAAGGGTTAGGCAGAGGTGTACCTAATAGTACACCCACGTTTCGCCAGATGAATGATCATCAACCGGGCACAAATCCAGACTCCGTGGGTGCTATTGTGAAACTCCTGATGGAAAAACACAATAACACTTTTCCCGACCCGGGAATCGAACCCAAGACCTCTCAGCAGTCGCGCTTGCGACCACTCGACCAACGAGGCAGTCAGTTATTTTATTTATTTACTTACATCTATTATAACAGGATAACCCAATGCGATCAATGAGCCTTAATTAACCCTATTTCAACCGCAGAACCGCCATTTTCTTTTACACCTGAACTAAAAAAATAAATGAAAGCATTCTCATTTGTCTAACTGTACAAGTTCAGGATCGCCATTCACTTTACGTAGTAAACTCAGCAACTGCTACAAATTGGATCGAAAGCCTATTGTATCGAGCGGTTGCGATTCCCAAGCCTGCAGCCGATTGTTATTAAGTGCGCCCTTTTCTTTAGTTAAACTCTTATGGCCAACCATAAATACTTGATGGTTGGAGCAGTTTTAAGTCTAGTTTGTTTTCCTACTTTTCCTTTGTACCGGATTGCAAGTTCAGATAATAGTTTGAACGATGAGCGCAGAGTTTTGTAATTTTATCGGCTCATCATTTTTGGATCGCGAAGCTTTGGTTTATGAGTTTGAGTTGGATTACTCTAGTAGTTGCTGAATAGGTAGACGATATCAGCGAAAAACATGAACATGAAACCTTTCTTAAAAGTACCTATAGACCGACCGCTTCAATGAGTCCTCCGCCTTGCCCCGTCAAAGGCACATTAAGCGTCCACAAAGTCCTAACAATATCGCACAGGTTATTTGCTTTAAAATAACCACAATCCACGTAGGTATTACGATACTAATTGAACCAATACGTGATCAACCTTCAGAATATTCCATTTAAATTGATACCTTCGCGAGGACGCATTAAAGCGCTCGGTCTATATTCATCATCATTCTCTTGCCCTTATCCCAATTCATTTGGGGTCGGCGCAGCATGGCTTCTTCTTCCATACTTCTCTATTACTCGTCATCTCATCCGACACCTCCTTTCTTGCCATATCATTCTTTATACAGTCCATCCATCCATCCATCGCGCTCGGTCTATATTAGTAGTTGAAATAGTAAATCCTGTGTGACAACCTTAACAATAAACTGGGTAAAGTCAATGTACTCTCTTTCAGGAACCACACACTCTTAAGGCAGAACTCTAATAATACAATGTCACACTGCGAAAACTTCGTGTTCCCTAAAGATTTCAGAAGTCTCACAGCATGCATTATATCAAGGTAAGTTTGGAAACTTACTACTTATACTATTCATGTTGCACTAATAAGCTTATTTATAACAAAGAAATATTTCAGATTTAAAGGTTGTGCTTGGAGATTTTACGCTCTTTAGTTTCGTAAAAGTCGGGAATTTTCATTTAGGCATTTTGAAAAACGCCTTATACTTCCCGATCGCTCGCTACATAGTATGTTGCTGTTCACATAGCGGTCTTTATTGCGTCTATATTTCAGTCGGTTCACGGTACGTCGCGTCATGGTATTATTTATGGGACACGCTCTATGGAGCCCTACGGCTGGCCGACAACGTCTTAACGTTTGTGATCGATGATTACCGTGTGTAGTTTCTGTAAATAGTGTGGAAATATCGGTATTGTTCATCTTTTAGGGGAGGAAGGGGGTTGAATTGTTTTTAAGGGGTTGAAATTCTTAGAAGCTAAGAAGTTGTGCAGAGGTTGTGGGTTGGTTGTGTTGTGAGAATGGAATAGTGTTGTTGATATTTTAAGAGGTGGACTGGGGTTGAAACTTGTAGGATATGGGCGTGAAGAAAAACTGCAGCGATTTGAATATAAACAGAAATACGTTAAGTCATTTATTATTCAAAATTTCAAAATACTCACAGGGAAGGTTATAGTATCTGCCTCCTAGCACAGTGTAGACAGAAGTAAGAAAAAGACTAAAGGCAACCGTTGATTTTATAAAATACATTTACTGCCAGTGTTGCCAGTATAAAGAAAATTAACGATTAATTTTTGCAAAATAAAATCGACTAAATATCAACAGTATTGATGTAAGGGGTTGAAATCCTTAGTTAGCAACCACGCAGTCATGCAGTACTATTAAGACAGTATAGCTGATCTCGGAGATCATTGCAATTCAGTATGCAAGAAGTCCCATTTCTTCCTGTGGCAAGTAAAGCCTTTTGATTAAAAAAAGTCTGTTTGATCTTTCGTCATCATTACCAATGACAAAATGTCACTTTGTCCTGGCCCACTAGCTGTGTTATTATGATTTACTGTATATTTTAACAGAATTATCATTCTTAACGGATTAGTTCAAGAAAGCAAATTGGAAAGCCATGGGGACAGGCCCAGCAGTGGGACAGAGCAGGCTAATATAAAAAAAATATTCCCGTCATCTCCAAAACCCAATATATAACTTATTGAAAAGTTACTAAACGAAAATCAGAAAAAAGATCATTAGCATCTAACTATTTGAGCTACACAGTACATTGGTACCAGGAAACAAATTAATAATCAAAATCTCATTGAAACTGCTCCTAACTTATAAATCCACGGTTCTCTCTACACGGAGCTCCGTTACCTTTGCGACAAGCTTGTCTGATGCAGTTTTGTAAAGGGCGAAGTTGGCGGGACTCCGCAAAGCGATGTTAATATCTACCTGGACTTCAGGATGTTTGAACTGCGGGGCCCAAGGGAGGAGGGTAGGGGCATAGAGGGGCGGTTGCAGAAGGTTCATTAAAACTTTACATGAAGCCTATGCTTTAAGCAAATGATGAAAATGTGATTCGCGCTAGTAACACAAATGTAGCTACAGAATTATAATGATTTAAATTCTTAATACAACCCTCTTAGTTCATTTAACCCCATTCAATAACTATTTTATGAAAAAGTCGTTCAATGCGGTTTTTCTATGAACTTAAAAAAATCGTTGGAATTTTGGTAAAACCGCCAGGGACCATCTCCCTGGCGGTTTTACCAAAATTCCAACGATTTTTTTCTATTTCAACAATTTTAAAAAAACTCTCGTCTATTTTATTTTCAGCCCATAAAACGAATTCAGTTGTTTCGCTCTGAAGTTCGGTGTTAACGTTTATTTTGGTCGGTTTACCGAGACCAAATGTGAGTTACGACCTAGTTTAGGCTTACCAAAAGGAGGTTTGAAGAGGAGGAGGAGGTTTGGATTTAGAGTAAAAAGATACACCTCGGAATTAATTAGGCTAGCCAAAATTGTCATCTTATGAGCCTATTTATACAAGGTGTAAACGGACCCTTTACAAAGCCGTCAAGCAAGCATTCTGTACATCAAACTAAGTAACCTTACACAAAAATTATTGCTGGGAAACGCTGGACTTTTTTGTTGGGGTGAAAAATCACGTTTTACGGTAAAACTCAATGTAACCACTCAAATGTGCTGATGGATGCATAGTAAACGGGTCATGGAAGTATTTCAAGTAATGTTATAACTATATATTTGTTTTTTCTTTTTTTTTTTTTTTTTTTTTTCTTTTGTATCTAATTTTAATTATGTTTTAAATTTTTGTTTTTAACTTTGACTTTGTTTTTAATTTTGATTTTGTATTTAAATTTAATTTTGATTTGAATTCTGTTTTTAAACTTTGATTTCAATTTTACTTTAGTCTTTAATGTAACATTTATTATTTTATGGGGCATGCGGTGCTAACCTATAAGAAATTGTTATACTAACCTTTGATATAAGAATCTTTATTTTAAAATGTAACCGTATAAACAATTGTTGGTTGGCCAGAAATAATAAATAAATAAATAAAACCTTAAAAAAAGCATTTAAAAAAAAAAAAATTGGAAGTTTGACCTCCAATATTTCTGTAACTAAAAGGTAAGTATAACAGAACAAAAAAATATCGCAATGACAAGTGCATACCGGCTTCGTTAAGGGTTAATCTATTTACTTTCATACAACTTGAGTTCAAGCTTTGAGTAAAAAGCAGGTCCTCTTGGTCCCACCTCACATCCTGCTTTTTTGTACCCCAGAACATGCAGTGAAACTGACCTTGGCCACCGAAGATGTTGTAAAAGTGGCAAAGTTTTTGAATGATAAATTTTGAAATATTATCTACAAAATAATTATATTTTGAGCAGTTATCGAGAAGTCTACTCTCCCTTTTAATGGTGAAGGCCGTCTAATTTGATCACTTTACTTCAAGACACCTGATTAAAAATTAAGAAATCTTATTATAGACAAAATGACCTTCATTAGAAGGTAATTTTATCTTCCCAAGCAGAATATTAATAGTATTATAAAACGTATGCTTTCGTTCATTTCACTTCTTCCATTTCATTCGTAAAATAAAGCTCTTGTACCTTAGGAATATATTGATAAACACAGTATCTACCTGCACAGAACGACAAACGATTCCACGATTTTTCGTTTTTCATGTCACCATGTCCTCATAATTTCTCGCTCCACAGAAGTTCCACTTACCGTTGCACCCTTGTTTACATTAACCGTGATTGGTCTTCTATTTATTTATTTTAGACCCCAACTTGGTCCCCAAGAAAATTGGGATCCGTCTCGTTTGTTCGGGTGACATGTTCCGTAATGAATGTTTTTATTTGCTTCGTTTCTTCTATTTTTTTTCGAAATATTTTTTTGCTATTTTTCAAATTGAAATGTTATTTTGAAGAATGGTTGTTGATTTAGGATGAATGAGTCTCTCCCCTATTTATGATTGCTATTGTGCAACATTTAAGGCTCAACAGTTTGTTTTAAGGTGCTCGTGGCTAAGATATAACAGCCGCGCTGATCGATCAAAGGTTAAACTATGGTTACCGTGGTTGCCCCGTGGATGGGTGATTCTCCATTATTTTCCCTGTGCCTTGGAAAGCACGTCAAGCCTTTTATCCCGGCTGTCATTTACAGATCTTTAACAGTTTTACGGGTCAGAAGTCCAAAAGACGCTATGGTGACATGGTTACTGAGTTTTGATGGTGATAAGTCGGTCCATGTAAGTATGTTACCACACCAATCGATAGATCGTCGATCGATGCCATCGATCGGTGGTAGAATGGGTTAGTCGAAAGAGAATAACTATCGCTCGACGTCGACTTATCCATTCTACCATCTCGGTCGATGGCAAAGATCGGTCTAACACCCTAAAATACTGGTATTCAACTACATTCGGTCAGATTGCCGATCCCAATATAGTTCAGAAAACACCACAACACAAGCCAACTGATCTCTCAAGACAATTCAAATGAACTCCAGACCAAACTTACCTAAATAATTTACCAATCCTTAAGTTATAATTGAAAATTACTTATTTACTAACTGATTAAGTATTCAAATGTACCAGGAAGGGTCGACAAAGACCCAATCAGACCAGTTGAACTCCGTTTTCTGGTAAATTCGGTACTCTCCACAATTCTACCAACGGTTGAGCAAAACGTCAGGCGTTGGGTAACCGCGGTCGAAGCCTGTGCTGCCGGGGAACTGTGATTTGAATAGTACTGGATGTGACATGGGATTATTAGAATAAATTATTTATTATAGTGTTCATTACCTAGATATTTTATGTTATTACGTGTCGCTTATAGCTTAGAATCTACACGCAGTGATTTTTTTCAGTTTAAAATATTGTCAACATCATTTTGCTATGAAATTTTCTCATCTCAACTTTAACTCACTTTTTCACCCTTTTTTTCTGACTAAAACCCATCCATGTTCCTTCTTTGCCCTTTGTGTTCCAGGGCCGCGGTATCTCTTTCGAACAGTCCCACAGACCTGGCAGGCATCGGCCCATGCGGACCCCCCCCCCTACGTGGTTGCTGACATCTCTTTGAGGCGCGCGTGGAACTCGAACGCACCGTCGACAAGGCCTGTCGTCATAAGACGGCCGGACGGCGAGCTAGCCCATAACTCGCCGTCCACAGGCCCGCGCCTACGGTGGCTGGGTGGCCACCATGTGACCCCCGACGCCCAGGCCATCTCCCGCGATGGCTGGAACGTGAGGCTCTTTCCCTCTCACCTCCCGCCACCTCCTTCACTAGCATGACAGCTTCGCAGAAGGAGGTGACGGTAAAGTATTGAATCTACGCCTGATTCTAAATATATCTTACTGACTTCTGCTTTTTTTAAAATCTGCAAACTTGACTTATCGTTAAACTGACGTAATTATTTAGGCATTTATTTGAGGGGTCAACTAATGAAAAATAAGCAGCAGTAGGTACTCTTTTATTTGCAATGCAGAGATATTTTTGAATGGACCTTTCATCTGAGACGAACGAAAGATAATGATGGACTTGTACATATTTTCATTTTCCTTTATTCATATTCTTAACATACAATTTACATTTTTAAATATTTCTATTTAAAGTGACATAAAAAAAACATTTAAAAATATAAAAATTGTAGCCCACCGGCATCGGGAACAGGGCATGCGGAACCGTTATATCAACAATCATTGTGCGACGCTCCAATCGATCACCACAATGTCAGGTTTATTGGCAACAATAGTCCTGTCAGTGGCGATAGATCGATCAAAATACTACGTGATATTACCATCATCGAGAACTGGGGCGGGCACATACTTATAATATGGCACTTCTGATTCCACAAGGTTGTACTTCAAAGCAAGTTGCTGGTGGATAATCCTGGCAACGAGGTTGTTTCTATGCAAGTACTCTCCGTTAGCTAAAACTAAAACCCAAAAGTTCCATTTGGTGGAACATAAACATTCACACACACATACTTACTCCTAAATTTTGCACACTTACTGCCACATCTAGCCGTATCAAAATTCTAAATCCGTGTGATTCATGTTCATCAGTCTGTTTCAGTTGGAACAGAGCAATCTGTAGTTACTTAGATTGTAACTCGATACTAGATGTTAAGAACGCTGAGTTTACTCGATGGTTTAGATTTTAGCTTTAATTTATTTGGTTTAGTTCTGGCTCATCCCTTTGAAATGATTTGCTGAATTTTGTTTTAGTTTTGTTGACCGTGCTAAACGGTTTTAGAGTAAATTATTTGGAAGAGTGTAAAACATTCAGGAGTTCGGTGCTTCTTAATACCTGACACTATATGATTACTAGACAATCTAAATTAGTCATAACTAATTGTCTGAAGTCATCATCTGCCTAGCGTTTTCCCTACTATGTTGGAGTCGGTTTCCTTTCGACCTCCACAACCCAGTTATTGCTAGGTTGTACGATATCCCTTGGTAAGACTGGTTGTCAGACTTTCGGTCCACTGACTAGGTTCCTGTAACGACTGTGCAAGATCTTCAAATGACAGCACGGAGGAAACTCAGTCTGTAATGGGTCCGCCACATCCACATACCAACTTAGGCTAACAGCTGCCACGAGCGGGGGGGGGGGGGGTTATTTCATGATTGCCAATCCTTAAAAAAAAAATACACGAACTTCTTGTCCGAAGTCTCTGTAGTAGTAGTAGTAGATTCAGAAACGCTGCTGGGCTAAACCCACCCTACCCTCCCTCCATTTTCCAAGCCAGAAATACATTTATCGTAAGAGAGTAATTACGTAATATTATTATGATCACTCCCGGGAATCTTTAATAGCCGGGAAGTTATTAAAATGTTTCACGTCTTAATTGGAAATACAGGTTTATTGATCAGTAAACAAAACCGTTTTCAGTAAGCAAAAAACGCGTTTATGAAAAAAACTGTAATCGCAAATTAAAAACATTATATAGTAGGATTCTTATAGCTATAGCTTCTATACTCCTAGTATAGAAGCTTATTGTGGCTGGTAAAGTGGAAGGAAAAAGGGGCCGTGGAACATCACCAACCCGATGGACAGATGTGGTAAAGGAAGTCTCTAGAGGGAATTTCCAGGCATCTGTCCGCATGGCCGAAAAGCGTAAAGCATGGAGAGTGTTGGTAGAAAAAGCAACGACCTCATGTGGTCACGACTGTCAGTCATGAGGAAACGAGGAAAAAGAAGAGTAGGAGTCTGAATTTTTGTCCGGTTGATGGTAATAGGCTCGCTCCTATTACAAGAGACTTAAAAAAAACTGGCGAATTAGGTACTTACATCTCTGTCTAACCCTTCCTGGATTACAGGCGTGATAATGATGATGTAGTCACATCAAAATAATTATACTATCGTATTATCACAATCAATAAAAAGATAAAAAATAATACAATATGGTTACAAAGTTCTTTACAAATACAACTAAACAGAATCAATTATCTTACATTTTATTCCTTTGAAGGCAACCCTACAACACTAGTTTCA
This sequence comes from Noctua fimbriata, assembly GCA_905163415.1. Lineage (NCBI taxonomy): Eukaryota > Metazoa > Arthropoda > Insecta > Lepidoptera > Noctuidae > Noctua > Noctua fimbriata. The sequence goes on from LR990936.1 coordinate 1,509,832, forward strand.
ACATTGTAACAAATAAAGGCGTTAGGCTCTCTTCACCCGGGCGGGGCAACTGTTGAAAAAAAAACGCTCTGTTGTCGGAATTAGGATCTTCACAAACTGAGACATTAGTTTATTTATTTATTTTAGGATCTCCAACAAAAGATATACACAACACATTACATATAAATAATGGACAACATAAAGTACTTTGTAGGTGTACTCCTTCAGTTACAGGAGACCACAGCATGCACAATAAAATAAACAACTAAGGTAACATAAAAGTAGGTAGGTAAGTGAAGTCAGTACTGATTTTGCTGTTAATGTTTTAAGCTAGTTAGTAGTGTGTAGAACTGTAGACCATTGCGTAAATAATTGATCTTTTTTGTAAGCTGCAAAACTTGAAATGCTTAATTTATTAAAAACAGATTTATTTAACTATATTTCTAGCAGCGTTTTTAAACAATGCCTGGCATCTACGGCAGCTTAACCGCCTAGTCAGAATCATCCCTTAGACTCCCTAGTAATACCATACAAATAATTCCGCAAAGGTTTGAATAGAAATGTTTCCTTTTCTCGACTAAACGTGGCCTTTTCGTTTGCAATTCTAGTTATTCTTTTTGTGGTCTAGCTTATAGAAAATAGAGTAACGTTCGTAGTGAGACGCGAGCGTTATAATACGAACAAAAGGAATTATTGTGGTTCTTTTACGGTTAGCACGGTAGTTAAAAAGTCTAGACAAAAGAAAGTACATTGCAGTGTTGGTGTTTTAATTCACTATGATGTGGAAAAGCTTGTTCTTAACTAAATAATGAATAATTATGATTTTAATTTGTTTTTGTGTTAACTAGCGAGCCTGCTTCAGACGGCGTTTAGACATGACAAAACATTCTTTGTAAGTTAACATTAACGTATTGTAAACTCTGTAAACACAACACAACTTCCTTAAATGGTGGTGAAAATTGAATCAAGAATCTTTGCTTCCCAATATTCATGAACAACGCGGTTACATGGGCAGAAACGAGAAGTCATTTATAACATACTAGCGACCCGCCCCGGCTTCGCACAGGTGCAATATATACATATAAACCTTCCTCTTGAATCACTCTATCTATTAAAAAAAACCGCATCAAAATCCGTTGCGTAGTTTCAAAGATTTAAGCATACAAAGGGACATAGGGACAGAGAAAGCGACTTTGTTTTATAGTATGTAGTGATATCATCCTTAAAAATGACTAGCTGTACCCCGTGACCTTCGTTCGCGTGAAATTATAATAAAATACTAATTCCCTTTTTTGGATCAGATTTTGTTAACAAATTCCCGTCAAAATCGTTCCAGCCGTTTCGGAGATTAGCCGGAACAAACATAGACATACAAACTGAAATACGAAAATGTAAATAATATTTTTTTTTTTAAAAGTACCGTATATGCTTTCATATTATGCATTCAGCAAAAAGCTTTTATTTTGAAATTACAAAAAGACACTTCAATTTTATTTAACTGTATAGTTGGAGTCCGGCTTGTACTAAGTACGAAATAAATAAGTTAAATATATTTATGTTAAAAAATTATTAAGATTATGGGGTTTGGCTGCAGTCACGGACCCTCTAAGTCATGTTCTACGATTTTACAAACCAGGAAGCATACAAGGAGTTTCCACTTGTAAAGATATTCAAATTATGCCATGCTCATATATCATGTTTTCCGCGTTGTCGTACCAACTTCTACATGTAGAGGTCGTGCCGACATAAGAGCAGGATGTCCAAAATCTGTTTGAATATACCCACTAGGTAAGACATTAATTGGACGTCCGACAACACATGTATAGACAACTGGACGATCATAAGAGTGAAGCGCCAAGGTAGCCTAAAAATACAAATTTTCATAATTTTTTTGCAATTTACAGGTCAGTGTCAGGTTGTATGTTGATTAAAATATGATTCGTGACCTTAAAAAATATGGCTTTACAAAGTTATAATCATTAAAATCATCAATACAACCCTCTAAGTTTATTTAATCCCATTGAATGTCTATTTAATGAAATAGTCATTCGATATGATTCTAAACTTAGAGGGTTGTATTGATGATTTTAATGATTATAACTTTGTAAAGCCATATTTTTTAAGGTCACGAATCATTTTTAAGGTTACGAATCTCTTTAAATCATCAATACAACCCGTATTGATGATTTAAATGATTTGTTTCTGTAATAATAAATAGTAAGGAATAACTCTCAACCTCATAGCTGGTGACGTTAACTTATTCGATTGATTGTGTTCACAAAAAATGCATTATTTGCAATTAGTATTAGTAACTTTTGTAAGTTAATATTGTTATTATGTACACTTTCGCATTAAGTACCACTGTAATGAAAGTCGTAAGATGGAGAATATAAACGAATAAAGATAAAATGTTATTTAGCAATAAGTGACATTTGCACGACACACTTCTTACTGCATAAGACAATAGCAACAGACGCTGTCTATACAAGAGCAAAAACATCAACCCTGTTCCCTGAAGCTTTAGGCAGTGGCGTACGTATACCTGCACCCACATTTTGCCAGTTATATTAAAGCCCCATGTCATAAGAATAGGGTAGTTGACAAGCCAATCAATTGACATACTTTTTAAGAGCTGTCAAAACCCTTATGTTTTGAATGGAAATAGCACGCTATGTCGTTACTATTTAATCAACTCAAAGACTCAACTATTTATTGATTTCAAAGCAACTAAAAATCTAATTTTGCAATTAATTGAAAATTAATCGGGTTTTCAGGTCTAAAATGAAGTAATTTTTTAGAGAAGTTGGGAATTATTGTTTAATGGTGTCAACTACCCAATTGAGCCTATTGCCATTAATCAGGCACGAGTCTCCGACGGATTAGGCAGAGGAGTACCTTATAGTATACCCTCATTTTGCCAATTATTATAAAGTTCCATGCAAAAAGAGGTGAGCCTATTACCATCAACTAGGCACAAGTCTACATTCCAGGATGCTGTTGAGAAATTGCTGAAGGATAAAACCAAATAACACTGTCTGACCTTGAAATTGAACCTCTACAGAACATGATATCCTGATACTGATCTGATGTTATCTAGACAGGAAAATCATCATCATCTGCCTAGCCTTTTCCCAACTATATTGGGTCGGCTTCCAGTCTAACCGGACGCAGCTGAATACCAATATTTTACATGGAGCGACTGGCTATTTGACCTCCACAACCCAGTTAGTACTGGGTAATACGATACCCCTTGTAAGTAAGACTGGTTGTCAGACTTTTTGGGGCAGTGACTACCTAACGACTGTCAAAGATCTACAAATGACAGCCGGGACCAACGGCTTAACGTGCTTTCCGAGGCACGGAGGAAACTCGGTATGTAATGGGCGGTCACTCATCCACAGACCAACCTAGACAAGCACGGCTTAACCTAAAGATCGAGCTCCTAGACAGGAAAATAATAATTCTTAAAGCAAACAGGCTGCCAAAAAAAAAAAGAAGAACTTTCAAAAATTTGCCTCTTCAATATTCCTACATCAAAAACTTGCACATAACACTCAGCAAGTAAAACATCTATTACGACATTAAAACGATATCTCTTTTGGTTCAGCAACGAAGTAATCAAGTGAAATGAGCTTATAAGATGAAATTTGGCTTCCGTCCAAACTTCCGGGACCGCGGAGGCTCTCAGGGCCGTGTTTTTATTTAAAACCTCCCCTATACTTTACTCTCTGTTCGAAAGAAAGAAAGAAAAAGTAGTATTAATAGTAGAAGTAGTATTAGTAGTATGCTGTTCTCTTCTCGACGATTTAGAGAATTTAGACTGATTGTAAAATCGACTGCTGAACAAAAGGTCCTGAGTTCGATTCCTGGGTTGGGAAAAGTGTATTTGGGTTTTTTCATCAGGAATTCCTCAGTAGCAGCCACGAAGTTGTGCCCGGTTGGTGGCAATAGGATCGCCCCTATTACATTTGAGTTATACATAACTGGCGAAATAACATAACATCACGCCTGTAATCCCAAAGGGTTAGGCAGAGGTGTACCTAATAGTACACCCTCATTCCGCCAGTTATGTTTAAGTACCATGTAATAGGGGGCGAGCCTTTTGCCATCAGCCAGGCACAGATCCTGTCTCCGTGGCTACTACTGAGAAATTCCTAATGGAAAAAACACAATAACAATTTACCCCGACGTGGGAACCGAACCCAGGACCTCATGCTCAGCAGTTCCGATTGCGACCATTGGACAACGAGACAGGTTTTTTTACATAACGGGAGATAAACGCCTTCATCAGTCTTTGCAACGATCCGACATTTCACTAAAACTTTTTCCCGTTCTTAGATGAAAAATCAAGAAGATGATTACAAACGACTAATACGTAACATTCATAATTCGATACCTTCCCCAAGTACCGCCATCTTCAGAGGATTACCTCCATTGTTACACAAGGATTAAAAAAGGCACATTATATAATCCCCAAAAAGGCAGCCATCCCCTCTCTTATTAACTTTAGATTGCAATAAACTAAAGTGCGCTATACTTTTATAGCAGTGCGCTATACTTTTATAGCAGAATTAAGAGACGTTACGTAGTATCTAAATACATTCTTAAACATAACACCCGAAACAGAGAACATTGAATTCAATGGCCTAGAAAATAAGGGTACTACTGACAGCAAAATATCAAGCTGAGACTTCGTGTTTATGGAATGGTTTAGTAGGGAAATATCCCTTTTTTATGAGCTAAGAATGGCAAAGCTTATGTATGCTTATATTAATATTGTTTATTCAGCCATAGGCCGGTCCCCTCTTTGCTGAGGGAATAGTTACTTTGTATGTTAACAGCAGAGCCTATTCTGGGAGGGGTGAAGGCTTACGACGATCCAGACTTGTGCAGGAATCTTAAGTTTAAGAAATACGGCACTAACTGCCGTTTGGGGGAGTTTCGTGAGCGTATAAAAGAAAGATATTGTTTTTTGTCGACAGTGCTGCCAAAAGATATAGTAATGAAATTAGTTTTTGTGTGTCTATATGTCTTTTTCGGATTGTTCCTAAAGTTTCCTTCGTTGTGAGATTCTTTTAAACGTTTTCGGTGCGTGAAAGAGCGTAGAAAGCTAGTTTTAGACTTCAGTAACAGCAATACGTTTCTGATCTTACAGATATTGTTGATGGCTCTCGTTTTATTTCATAATTGTACACTGTTGACTGTGAGAGGGCAGCCACCTTTTGAGTAACCTGAGCTAATAAATAGTCAATTAAAGAAATAGTGTAAATCTTCTTCTTTATTGTGAGGTTAGTGCCTTTTTTTTTTAGGATGGGAAATCATCAAATGACCTCCCCCGCTCTGGGCGGAGCGGAAGGGAGTGTCAGACCTGTACTGACTAAAACCCATCCATGTTCCGTCTTTGCCCTTTGTGTTCCAGGGCCGCGGTATCTCTTTCGAACAGTCCCGCAGCCCTGGCACGCATCGGCCCATGCGGTACCTACGTGGTTGCTGACATCTCGTTCATCTCTCATTCAATGTTCATTATAATTTTCATATTATACAAGTTAGAAGCTATCTTCAGAATGCCTTTTCCTAAAACCACAATAAAAAATGCTGCCTTTTTAAAACCAATCTTTCTACTATGTCCATCTCAACTTGAGACTCCGCTCCCACCAGAGTGCAACAAAGCTTCATTAAACAAAATAACTGTCGGTATCTAAACGAACAATTGCTCAGTTTTACGACTCCTACTTAGTCGCTGCTTATATTGTTGCCCCAGTTTATAGTCACAACCACAAAGGAAATAATTACCGAAGGCCCATTCTCTAAAATATAATAATTTAATTCAATAATAAATATTATAGTTTAAAACAACTAAAAAACACGCTTTCTCGTTTTTTGTTAGCAAACCATTCTAATTGATCCCCGTATCATGGAAATAAATAAAAAATAACTAGTCCACCATCTTTGGGAGTCCGCCAAATTATTAATGACGGCACTGAGCAAATCATGCATTGTCATCCAACCTAAACATGTATGCAAAATTCTAGCTCAATCAGAAACCGGCAAGTGGGTCTAATTTAAATTCTAAGATTTTTTACTTAATTAGTTTGTTGGTAAAAATACGTCAATTGTCCAAAGTGTCATTAGAGTGCAAATGGCGGTCACTACAGTGCAATGGTATATCACCTGATTGCATCGATTCCACATTTCCTCCTTTCAGAGAGGAGGCCTTTAGAGGAGGCCTGTCACGTCCCAGCATTAGGAACATTATCGGCTGATTATGAATATGGTATGCACCGGTTAACAACTAGAATGCAATTGCTTGTCTTTAGTTAGTAATTTCAACTATTCAAGTGCAAGCAAATGCTTACCAGTAGCGTGCAAGTGATTACAATCAGAGTGAAATCATGTTTTGATATAACTAATTGAATTAGACCCTACATTTTGTTAGATACCACTATGTGGAGCCCAGACAGAGCCAGAAGGCGACGCGGTACACCGCGCAGGAGGTGGCAAGACGAGCTGGATAAAACCCACGACCAGTAGTCTACATTGACCCTGGACCGAAAGATTTGGAAGTCATTGGGAGAGGCCTGTGCCCAGCAGTGGGATGACTCAGGCTAACAGTAAGTAAGTAAATTTTATCGAGTAGTATTTCTGTAATTCTTCTTCGAATCTTGTTTGTGCGTTACCCAGTTATGTGAAGGTGTCTGTTACTTAAAACACAGAGGCTTAATGAGGACAATTGTGTTATTAATTTTAGTAGGCTTTTCAGTTTACAGTTTCAGACGTTATCTTTGGGCTGTTCAAGGGTATATTAATGAGTTTTGAGAATTTTAGACTGAAGTAGGCACTTCATTAAGCGGTTTTAATGATTCTAGTCTGCTGAAGACTAGGTTGAAGGCTGGATAATTGTGTTCTTGATAGTTAGAATATTTTTGCTCTTGGCATTTCAGGGTCCTGGCGCACTACACGAACACGACTTTTGGCCGCAGACGCTCGAGACCAGGAAGAAAGAAGGTTTTGGCACAACCCGACGTTCGACCAGTTTTGTTCCAGATAGCGGCCGGTCATGCGTCAAATCGTGGTTCACGGCCGTGTACTGCGCGAGGTCCCTTACTCATATATATGTTTTTGGTACAGTCATTTTGTAAGATCACATCTTCGTTGGACTGATTACTTATATGAGAAGTTGCAAATTGAACAATGTTGTTCGGCGCTTTTCTGGTAGTCGCCACTGTTCTGATTCTGGCTTTCAGAAGTTACAGTGGTTTGGGAATAGTGTGGTGGGCTTGAACAATGTTTCAAGTAAAAAAAAAATTAAGTTCGTTTTTTTATAGTACAAGTTTAGGGCTAAAGATATAGCCAATGATCCGAGAGCCTAGACAAAGTAAAAATCTGACATCGATGACGATGATAAGCTTATCTCAATCCTGCTAAAAGGTTTTGTGGAAATACAAAACTTTTTGACAGCGATAGCCGCTTGTACTTTCCTGCTGATGTATAACTTTAAACCTACTGCTTTTGAGATGAGACATTCTCAACATAAATATAATACCACGCCTGTAATCCCCGAAGGGCACAGGTAGAGGGGTGTACCCACCTAATAGTACACCCAACACCCAAATTTCGCACAGCTATGTGAAAGTCCCATGTAATAGGGGGAAAGCCTATTGCTACCAACCGGGCAAAAATCCAGGCTCCGCGGCTGCTACCGAAAAATTCCTGAAGGAAAAATCGAACCCAGAACCTCTTGCTCAGCAGTCGCGCTTGCGGGCACTAGACCAACAAAGCAGTGAGTGTCACAAAGTGTGTCAGTGATAAATTCACTGCTTCCATATTACACATATGTAATTCATTTATTTCAGTACAAATCGTAGATGTGTAGACAAGATACAATGTTTCAATGTTTCGACCACATAACACACGTGAGCTCCAAACAGTTACTCCGTTTTACGAGGCACACTTAGGCATGGCCTGTCATTCCCTGCCTATATTGTTGCAGGTTTACGCTTTCTAGCTCAACTGAGGTTATTGAAAACTTATAGGTTACCTCGTTGCTAGTCTAGGTTATAGTTGATGAAACCTACCTTTTAGTACCGACGTATATGGTCTTCTTTGTCTTCCCTGGTATAGTCAAATCTATACAGGATGTTATGGATAGGTCCCCGTGAGCAGTAGTTACCTACCTTTACGTGTTCCAGTAAATTGGTTTTCGGAAAATTATAATGTTCCCATGAACAACAAGTTTATCATGTCTGGTTGATGAGAATGAAAACAACACAAATATGTTGTGAATCACATGTCAAGATATTTAAATCCCTTTGGTATTCATTTTGTATAAAGTAGCTAACAATGATAAATCTTATTCTTATTTTTTTAAGATTTTATGGCCCATTTCAAGACTATGACTGGAAATAACCTATATTAACTAACTAACTTAAAAATAAACTTAAAAGATGGCGTCAAAAAACTCCTCCTCAACTTAGTCAACTGGTAATGTACCCAAAAGACTGGCGGCGTTGCCACGTTGTATGGCAACGCTAAGCCTTTGACCAAGGTAAAAGCCAGCCCTTGGGTCACGGGAAGAGTCAACTAAACGTTTAGAAATGTCCTTGAAAAGGCTGTGAGCAATCGGACCCCACGGACTGGAAATAGATGAAAGTGGGTGGAGATCTACATTGTATGCTCTCGTAGGAACGTTGCACACATGAAGCAATGTGGCACCACTACCTTGGTTTGACAACATTGTATATGCTTAACGGTCGATTTCTGTTCCATCATCTTCATCCTATATGAGTTTGCTGTTGTACTATTCTATCGACCTTCGGCCATCCCATCAAGATGTTACCAGTCACACAGCGAAAATCGTCGCTCCATTTAGCATAAAGGCGTCCTACCCGGCGCGGCACCCGGGCCTCGGGCACTAGCTGCAGCTAGCGGCAGTTTGCTGAACAGAGGCCCAGTTCAGCAAATTGGCGCAGTCGTAAGAAACAATATATCATCTTTTTTTCTGTTTGGATTTTTTTCTTTGTGACAAATAAACATATTTTCTTTGTTTCTTTTACCCTTCCTTTGCAGGATTGCGGTCTCGAGAAGACCACGCTTACTCCAACGGTGACTGTGCGATTTCTGTTTACTTTTATGAAATCAGGAAGGAAATTCTGGTGGTGATATCCGCATTCCACCTGATGTATAATTATACTTGTTAAACTTGTACTGTCACTAACGGGATATCTTCCGTGATTGTTCATTGTATATCGGGAGCTCAAAACAATGAACAATCATGGAAGATATCCCGTAAGTGACAGTACAAGTTTAGTTGTAAACCGTGAAAGCTTAAAACAGTGATTATACTTGTTGTTGTATTGTCCGAAGATGATTCAGAAAACTATTGTAGTCTCGGCTTTAGTCTATGATGTCTCATAAAGTTTAAAGATTAGAAAAAAATAACTTATATATTCCGAGCGCAACCTTATCGTGTTGCCATCTGCCTCTGTAAACCTTTTCCGATTAATTTTGTTATTTTTAGTTGAAAAATTGCCTTATTAATATTATTACCTTCGAACTTCGCTTACAGGTAAGTTCGTTTGACTATTCAAATATCTTTATTCCTTCCTTCTTTTATACTTTACAAAGAACTTCACACTTTATAGTTCTGACTAGATGTTTAGCATGAATGCCACCCACGGCCAAGGACGGGTATATCCGTGAACTTGTAGGATGATTTCAAAGAAAAACCTCCATTTTGATGAGTTGGTGTCACGTGTTGGAAAATTCCATGTTTAATAAAGGATATTTCTGGAAAAAAACTCTGTTAGTGGTTCTCGTTTACAAAAGGTGACCTTTTAGAAAATGTTTCTATGCATTAAGGATGATTATGAGTAGGCAGATAAGCTGGTCTTTATTCGGATGTTTCTGTTTTGGATACCTACTATTTAGTAGGTCGTTATGGGATGTGGTTAAAGCCTCGCCTATCATGCACGGAGTTCTGGGTATCAATCCCGGCAAGTACTAATGTTACGGCAGCTGGTTAATAATAGGCTTAACTATACATATTGTAGTAACTTAATAATTAGGAGCTCGAGGCCAAATAAAAGCCGCTCACCGCCGCTCGGGTCGATCTTTAGGTTAAGCTGCGCTTGGTTGGTCCGTGGATGGGTGACCACCCATTACATACCGAGTTTCCTCCGTGCCTCGAATAGCACGTTAAGTCGTTGGTCCTGGCTGTCATTTGTAGATCTTTGACAGTCGTTTGGCCGGAAAGTCTGACAACCAGTCTTACCAAGCGGTATCGTATTACCCAGTACTAACTGGGTTGTGGAGATTAGATAGGCAGTCGCTCCATGTAAAATACTGGTATTCAGCTGCATCCGGTTAGACTAGAAGCTGACCCTAACATAGTTGGGAAAAGGTAGGCAGATGGCGAATAATAGGTATTAAGTATATTATTACGAAACCTCTAATATTGTAAATAGACGGTGACTATAGATGGCCACATACTATCAGGTACTATACTGGGGTGCTATCAAGAGGGATAAAAATAATACGTGCGTTAAATTATTGTTTTAAAACTGCTTGAAAATGTTCTAGCCATTTTCCAAATAAAATCAAACTCTGGCTATAGCCAGCTGTAATTTGGAAAATGGGATGAACTTTCTCCAATAATAAATACCTAATGAAAATAAAGTGACAATTTATTATCTTATTCATATCACATTCACAATCTAGTCACACGCCATTTATTTCTCCACCAAATGTCCAAGAAAATAAAGTTTTATCATTTTAAATGCGAAATTGGAATGATATACTGGAAAATAAGTTAAAGCCAATGAAAATAAGAAAAGACATGATTTTCAAGATGGCCGCCTAAACGGTGCTTGAACCTTAACTTTCTTTTATTGGTCGAAATGATATTTCTCTCATACAGCCAGTGTATTCGAATAGAATAAATCTATTAGATTTGTCGATTGTGTGAAATTATTCGGATAGGTGATTGTGCATGTTTTTTAATTTAATTTCAAGGCTAAACATGTGATTGTTCACATGGCTCAATCTTCAAAGTTAAGCAGCGCTTGCCAATCTCGGTCCGTGGATGGGTGACCATCCATTTAACGAGTTTCCTCCGTGTCTCGGAGAGCACGTTAAGCCGATGGAAAATAGTTTCAGTTTCATGTTTTATCAGTCCTACAAACTTTTGAATTTTCTTGCCTATAAAATGACATCTTAAATACCTACGATAAGTCTTGCAGATTAAAGTAACGTTCTGCGACTATAACCATTTTACTGGTTTACCGCCTTAGCAGCCATTATACTAACCTAGTATGAGCATCTTCAAGCCACATCAGTACATTACTACTGTGAGCGGTTGCCAAGAACTGTACAACTATACCTCAGTGGTACATAAGTACGTAGAGAGGAAACTCATTTGCTTGCAAGGTTTCTGTACATCACCAGTCCGTGCTTGATCTAGAAGATAATATTTACATTCATAAACTCAGTACTGATTCATTTGGGGGTAGACAGGAACTACAAAATGCTATCTTTTTTAACTCATGACCCCAACACATACATTCACCAGACAAATACATAATAGACATATTCTCAGTCTGTCCTCAATTTTTTGATTTATGTTTTTTATTCGCTTGGTCTCAAACTAACTCAGTCATTCATTACAGACCCATACCTCACTCACCCACCACACACACGTACACGACACACATATTATTAAATTTGCCTTTAACTTTAAGTTTTGCTCTGGATTTGCATGTTTACTGTAGCCTTAAAAATCTTACCTGTAAGATGCTATTGTATGTACGCCTTACGCCTATTTATCTTGTAAGACGAAGGAGACTAGTCTCGACGACACAGGGAATCCTAGTGTGGAAGCTAGTGATATTCAGCTTGTGTAATGCTCTCTTGAACAATAATTCCTTTATTTTTATCTACCACTATCCTTACCTACTCTTCTTCCGATTCGTCCACGTTCATACACGAAATGTGAAATGTGGTCATTGCTGAGTCGTAAGTCTAGTCTAGTAGTCTCCGTGAGGAGTGGGGTTTAATTGACCACACAGGCCCCGTGCGTTAGTAGTCGTGTCACTTTTTCTATGTATTTTTGATTCTAACTCTAGCTGGTTTTAAAGAAAGTTTACTTTTGTTGTTTTAAGAGCTCTCAATCATCTCAGCCTACACAGTTCGCTGCATGACATAAAACTCTCTCTAGCTATGCTACAATACCGTCTCCTCCGTCTTCAGCATCGTCTCTGTCTAAGCCACCTCTTAGGGACGTCGGTTCATTCAGCTGGTAGGCATTTTACCGACACTCGGTCTCCACGCCTGCCGTTGCGTTCGCTTGCTAATTTGAGACCAGAAATCTACATATCTATATCTATCTATTATCTATGTCTATATCTATTATCTATTACATATAATAAAATCGTAGACTTACCGTGTCTGTACATTACAGATTTTTGCAAAAAAATCACTGGAAGATGCGAGAAATTAGTAATAGAAAGTTAAAAAAAAGCGTTAGCGTTAGCGTTTAGTTTTTAAAAAAATATTTTTTTAAATTTTTGTCTGTTTGTCGGTTTGTCTGTTCGTTTGTGCGCGCATCACGCAAAAACCGCTCATTGTATTCAAAAACGAAATATTACAAAGTAAGAAGCATTGTTGTGAGTATTATTTATCGTTTATTTCATCAAAATCGACCAAGAGGCGCAAAAGATATTAACTTTTAAAATTTAGTTAGTAACCTAATACGCGATTTCTATGATAAAAATAATTTTCGTAAATAGGTTTTAGTCGTAGTGTAGTCGGAATGGCTGAAAACGAATTTTGTTTTATTTTTCCTTTTGTCTTTACTCTTTGCACGGAAGTGATAAGTACTACATATGCACGCGACGGCCAGTCAAACTTTAAAAAACCAGTTTATGTGGATCTCTGATTGTATAGGAAATCTATACAAAGCGAGGCCAAGTTATACTGGAAATTACAGCTTCATGTGCCGCCGTGTGTACAACTGCAATTCTTGCTTGCATTAAAAAATTGCCACCAAAAGAGAGGTTAACGCTAATTTAGTCTCTTTATAATAAGGTCCACTCATTTTACATAAAAAGTAGGACATTATGGAAAGGCTGAGAATATAACATTATTAAATTAAATTAATAAAATATTATGAATTTTCGTTTCCGAGGCAAATAAATAACAAAAAAATGTAGTAATAAGAGAAAGCTATTCTTATATATTAGGCGTCGGTAGATAGGTATTAAATAATCATAATCATAAATCTTTATTTAATTCAACATCAGAAGTAACAGGAACTGGTATATGCACAATCTTAAATAGAGAAAGGTGTCTGAAGTAGGAAGGTCCTGAGGTAAAGATCACCTCTCCGTCTTTGATATACCATTTTATTTACAGCAATTCAACCTGAAGTTTATTTAAATTTATTTATTTATTTAACAAAATTACTATTATTTGGATTTACTATATTTAATGGTGACCAGTGAAATGATGTATGAAATAAGATTAGTTTTTAGATAATAGGTAGATAAACAATATCCCACCAAATAAAAACTTTATGGGGACACTACCAAAATAAGACGTTGTCAAATTCAACCAGACCACCTTTTTCCAATGTAACCCGCACACAAACTAAATAAAATACTTTCGTTTGAATATTAAAACAGGCTAATTAGTTTTTAAAAAAGGCATCGTTCTTTTCGTTTTTGAATATCAAAATACCTATCCAAAAAAATCAAACAAATTATTATTTGTGTTTTGCTTACTTTGATAGTCGTGGGTAGAAGATTTCCATTTCGTATTTTTATATGTGCCTACCGAAATGACTTTGAATACTAATAATTTAGTAGATTAATGATCATTGCCACATTGTGCGAGAGGGAAAATACTAAAACCCCGGCAGTGACGAGTCTCAGAACGGCTATTTAAAACTTACGTTAACGGAGTAAAATACTTACATGAACAAACTAACATTGCGAATGGGTTGCCTGATATAGTTAATTCAAGGCTACCCTTTATTAAAACTAACGGAACTAATCTTTTTTCCAAACCAAACAAAATCAAAATTGAATTAGAGTACATATCTACAAAGCCTAAGAGCCAAGAATCTGTTAGGTTGTCATGTTTTTGTCCCTACTACAGGGTTGGAAGGTATAAATAGAAAAATTGATACTAGATGTCCACTCATCTATTTTCTTATTAAAATATGTATTAAAAGAATTACAAACACGATTGTAATAACGTTCGGTTGTCTAAGTAAAATCGGTCAAGTCCCACGGTTGTGTCAATTTTTAAATAGTCTTCACTTAATGATATCAGGCAACCCATTTGTTATGCTTTTTTCATGTATATTAAACATATTTTTGACTCAGTAAACATAGGATTTTTTTTTATACTAGACAGGCTTATTCACAATGGTAGAGATACTCCAGAGTGAACAGGAGTTATATCCGTAAGAGCAACTGTTTCACTCGCGACATATCTTTAACGTTTAAATGTGACTGCACTTGCATTTGAACTTCGGACCAAAATATTAATAATAGTCAGTAGTAACATAAATATGGTGAATAGTCAAAGGGCTTGCTTTCAACAGTATTTGTTACATCGATCTGCGTAATACTTGCGTCTACGCTTCAACTTTTTTTTTGCCCGTTCATCAGAGTCCTTGGAAAAGTATCCGCTTCGGCAATCATGGTCTATCTTCGGAAATATGAGATCTAATATAATTCCCATGTTCTTCTTCTTCTTTTGTATCGATGATTTATCAAACTATTACCCAGGTGGCTACGTTAATCGCGGTTTCAGTAGCGTTTATGACAGTAAGTCCTCTAAAACGCAGGTGTAGGGACACTTTGGATACTCCAGGAAGTCGGCCATGAACTGGCCGGGAGCCCTGTATTCACAGTTAGCTGCTGCTACCATGGAAGTACATGTCTATTAGGGGCCAGCCATAAAATTTATGACGTAATTTAATTCGTCATACTTTAAAGGGATGGGGGGTGTCGACGAAGTGTGACATTGTGTGACAAGGGGTGGGAGGGGTCCTAAATTTGGGAACGTCACATTTCAAAATCTAATATTGCTAAGTTTTAAAACACGAAATTTGAACTATTAATGAAAAACTTATTAAAGAAAAAAATATTATGAAAGAAATATTTCCAAGTCTATCGGCTGGAGCATGTCAAAATATGTGACGTCAAACTTGGGACGGAGGGGTCTCACAAAAGTTGACCAGCTCTGATAAGGACGGATTTTTTGACCCCTCCGGTCAAAAAATCATAAAATTCGTGTGACGTAATTTATGGATGGTACCTATGTATCACCATTGTTAGAATATTACAGATATACGACTAAAGTCCTAAAAGTGCGAAATTAATGCACTACAATGCCTTGGAAAAACCAAACTTAGAAGCTTTGTATCTGTCGGTTACACTGCGACGCGTTCGTGTTTATTCGGAAACATGAAGATTATCGAAGCGCATAGTCTTTCTGGTTCTATTGCTAAATACATTCAATTTAAGGGTTTGCAGTTTTTTTCAATTACATGTTTTTTGCACATTCTCACTTTTTTTTCCATCTTTTGTGTCCTTCACATTTTTCCATCTTCTGATTGAGCTCTCAGAGCTGAAAGATTTTTTTTTGAATTGTTAGGGATATTAACCGTTAGCACCTAGGATAGATCATGAGTTGCATCTATATTTTGCTTTCGTTCATAAACTTTGACAATGACAAAAGAATATGCGCTCACGTGAGCAAAGCCGCGGCCACAGCTAGTCATAAAATAAATTGCAGAAAGTAAATAATTTTAATTACTACAATAGATCATCAAAATCTCTATTTTAGTTCATACATGGGCGCTTATAAAACGTCGAGAAAATGTACACGATTCGGGTTGGTCCTTTACTAATTAGAAAAACCGGCAAGAAACTCCATGGTTCCATAGAGCGTAACTAAGTAACTCTACTTTACCACCATGATTATAAAGCTTATAAACATAATAATAACACTCCCCATAAATTGCTCATATTCTTGAACCCATTATATCGTATTTCTATAATACTTGAGTTCGTCGCCTCGCAATCCGCTTACGTATATGTATAAATATCATTGTACTGGCAACATATCGCCCTCACGGTTTGTAATGTCATATTAAAGATGCTACTTGAATTATAATGAGGAGACTAGTCTTTTGCCCGCGGATCTGTTTGCGTACCTAAGGGTTTGATTTTAAAGGGATTGTTGGTAGAAAATTGTGCAGGAGCTTTACCTAAGGTTTTGTAATAACAGCCACTTGGGTACCTTTTCTAGGTTTAGCAACACTTAAGCTGAGTTTCCACATAAGATGAGCGAGGATGCGTTGAGAGAAAATGAAACCAACTAATAGCAAGCTTCTTTTTCACATTTTGAGCTAAGCTCGCTATGTGATTGGTTAGTTTTAAGCACATCTCTAGCGGGACGCAGCCTTGCTGGGGTCTGTCCGTGGATGAGTTACCATCCATTACTTGTCTTTCCTTGCTTAAGGCACGAAGGCACGTTAATCTGTTGACCTGGATGTCATTTGTAGATCATTGACATTCGTAACGGGGAGTCAGACACATGAAACTCTGACAACAGGTCTTGCTAAGAGGTGAGTGACCAGATAACTAGGTTTTGGAGGTAATTCAGCTTCATCCGGTTAGACTGGAAGTCGACTCCAATGTAGTTGGAAAAAGGCTAGGGATCTACTTGCTCTTTTCACTATAATTTTATTAATATTTTTTTCCTTTAAACTAACCACACAATGGCTCCCAAAGAAGCAAACGGCAACGTGGCAGGCCCAGAAGGAGATGGCGGTACGAACTCGACTCTTTTCACAAAGATTGGTAAGCAACAGCACTGGATAAGGATAAGTGAAAATAGGGAAAGGAGGCCTTTGCAGTGGGACACAGATTGCTAATAATAATAATATTCTTTCCTCCTTCTTTGTGTCGAGAAAGATCTTTTTGACCTTTGAACAATAGGCAGCAGTGTCCCACGTATTTCTGATACAAAACCACTGATGATATTTAAATGGCATAGGTGACGGTATGTTGACAGGCTTATAAGGCTTCTATCATACCATAACGTCACGCCTCTAATCCACGAAAGGTTAGGTAGAGGTGTCCTTACACTACACCCACATTACGCCTGTAAAGGCTTCTAATTTCTTCTAAAATTTAATGAATCTTGATTAAGTCTTGTATACTTTTGAATCTTAAGATTTCAGAACGATTATTTTTCTGCTTTAGGTGTCTGTAGACCGTTGGTAATCATTGTTTAGGTTAAAGGGGAAGCGCCGGGTAGCCGGCGAATTTCAATTTTTCTTAGGTATTTTTTTGCAATTTGCAGGTCATTGTCATGACTGTAAAATATAATATGTCGTGGCAGCACTGCGTGCGGTGCTTCCACTTTAAGACAGCCTTTAAATAAATGGTAGTCAATAAAAAGTTGCAAAATATCTTTATAAAATATTTTGGAACAAACAGACAGATCAAATCAAATACTCCTTTGCTATATTAAGCATAATAATATCACCAACAATGTCAGGTTTAAAATGAAAGCAAACGATAAAATATAAACTTTATATTTATTTATTTTCTGTACAATGTAATACTAAAACGTATACATTTGATATTGTTTTATATCATTCGGTAAAATTACAGAGCTTTGAAAAAGTAGAAGTGCGTTTTTCGATTAAGAAAACGTCAAATGCAGCAGAATAGGGCACAGGCCCTATCATTAAGTAGTTTATATTCCTATTGATCTTGTAAACGCTTCATATTCACAGCACATCATTTTACGACAAGATCATCACTTTACGACAGTTGCATAGTGTTAACTTCATTGTATTTAGAAATAACGGGGACTTTTGGTCAAGAGGCATAGTTCTGTTCAAACCTTATGGCGGCTTTGAACATCTAACGTAAAGCTGCGCAGAAGACAATATTAGGTATCACCGCAGAGGACTCATCGTCTTGACTGTCAATGCGCAGACCGTCAACCGCAGCTAACTTCAGAGACGCCATAATGTTTGAACAGAACTAAAAACGACTTACGAAGTTCAATATTGAAAACTACCTAAATAATTATAAAATGATGAATAGAAAAAGTGTTATAGAAAACTCAATTGTGGTCACATGTACTTCACTTTATTTACGCCTTAATACTTTAAAACAGCTTAAAATTTCAGTATGATTAACAACCTCAAGCGCATGGCATGTAATAATAATAATAATAACTGGCAACCCCGTACGTCAATCACTGGTTACATCATCGAACAATTTTATTTTATTTTATTTTAATATTAATATTCGTTTTAATACAAAAGTATTTATATTAGTTACCTAAAGATACCAAAGGAAATATCAGAATATAAAACAGAAAATTTGGAAACCAAAAAGAAATTTAAATACAGTTGATGAAAAAATGACGCCTGTCAACGGCGTCGTCAAAAATGTCAAGCACTGAAAATTACATATAAGATACAAGATGATAACCGAAAAATGATTACGAGAGCAGCCTACCGACGCGCACGCCTACCACCTCCGGACCCGTCGCTCAGCTCCGCCTCGCCGCCGCCGGAATCCAGCCCCATCGTGAGTGCTGTGACACCGGCAGTGGCAGTTGCGTCGAGCTCGAGCGACGAGTATTTCTCTCCGCCGACGTCGCCAACACCTGTACGTCGGCAGGGGAGAGGCCGGCCACCGAGAAGCTTGGGACTTAGGGGCCATCCGGCCCCGAGCCGGGTCCCCGCTGCCGGTGGTTGTGTGCAGCGCATGAGATGGACTCATTCCATTAACGAGAACGTCATGCGCGCATACTACGGGTCTACAGAGGGGGGAACTAACCTCACTGCGTACCGTGTTGGGATGCTGTCTCTGTTCCAGGTACTTGAACCAACCGTCAACGTTTCGGCCCAACGACTGTCGGATCAGGTGCGGGTCATCCAACGCAATCACATGTTGGACGACGCCGTACTTGATAGGCTGCGCTCAGAGGTACTGAGCAACCGTATCGTTTTAACTCCGGCACAAACCGCGGTGCAAGCGTCAGTTATTGACGCAACCCCGCCGCGGTTCAACCCAGCTGTTGTAGAGGAAGATGATAGGGTTGCTGTGGTAAGTAGCCAGTGCAACGACCGATTGAGGAGCGCTCTGGAAGATGCGCTTCGTGAATATCGATCCACTCCTACCGAACTTAGGCCCCGATTACCACGGTTACCCATGCATAATAAAAATAGGGCGCTGGTGTGTGCCTTGGACTCGCAACTCGAGAATATATTCGAGAGTAGCGAGAACCTCGTTGATACACACTCGATCCTGTACTGTGGGGCTGTTGCGGCATGTCGTTTAGCTAACGTCAAGTTCTCAAATTGTGACGTAGCTACTCGACCAAAACCAGCTGTACCAGCCTGGCAGCGCAGGATCGAGCGCCGCATCGACGGGGCCAGGGTACTCATCGGCAAACTACACTGCTTCAGGGAGGGCAATACACGACCACGTGTGATGCGCTTTGTGAGGCGGGCATTCTCGGGGACTGGAATCAGTCCTCAAGAATACATGTCCCGTGTCACAGAGCGCATCGACTTCCTGAAGCAGAAAGTTTATGCATGGGCGAACCGTATTCGGAGGTATAAGCGGCGGGTTGATCGGTACTCACAGAATCGCATGTTCCAGAGCGATGAGAGGTGGGTATACAGAGCTTGGGAGCGACCCGAGCTAAATATGACAGACGTGTGCCGCCCGGATGATGCTGCTACGAGTTCTTTCTGGCGCAGCATCTGGTCGGTGCCCGTCTGTCATACTGAGGCTGACTGGATGCGTGATGTCGAACGAGTGTGTGAACCTATCCCAGAAATGGAGCCAATTTTGATTACACCTTTAGATATAGCCAGAGCAGTTCGTCCGTTACCGAACTGGAAGTCACCGGGACCGGACGGACTGCACAACTTCTGGCTCAAATGGCTTAGTAGTTCACACACTTGCCTGGCATCCCAATTCCAGTCATCCTTAGAGTCTGGGTCCTTACCGCAGTTTTTAACAACAGGCGTTACCCACCTGCTCCATAAGTCAGGTAGTCCCGCGGAACCCAAAAATTATAGACCGATCACGTGTTTGTCTACGGTCTATAAACTTCTTACATCCATTTTGAGAGCTAAAATTAATACACACATTGACAAAAACTCCATTATGTCTGCCTCTCAAAATGGATGTAGGAATGGGTCCCGCGGTACTAAGGAGCTACTCCTCATCGACATGGCCATTAGCCAACAGGTTCGTCGATCCCGCAAGGATCTGTCTACATGCTGGATAGATTATAAGAAGGCCTACGACTCGGTGCCACATACATGGCTCATGAGGGTGCTGGAGTTGTACAAGATAGATGCAACTCTACGCGCCTTCCTTGAGTCGTGTATGGGGCAATGGAGGACGGTCCTTCGATATCCAGGATGTCGACAGATCCAGGGGAACGATGAACCTGTATGGATTAAACGGGGAATATTCCAGGGCGACAGTCTGAGCCCACTATGGTTCTGTCTAGCCCTGAATCCTCTGAGCACATTGCTGGAGGATTCAGGTCTAGGCTACCGGTTGAGGAGAGGTGGTCAGGTCATATCTCACCTTCTTTACATGGATGATCTGAAACTCTTTGCCCCCAACAAATTGCAACTGATGGAGCTACTGAAAGTAACTGAAACTTTCAGTAGCGCCATCAGGATGGAATTTGGTGTGGACAAATGTGCAGTCATGTATGTAAAGCGAGGGGAGATTATGGAATCCGAGGGAATTCAGCTCTCGGATTTCATACACCTGAGATCCCTCTCCTCATCCGAAAGCTATAAGTATTTGGGTATGTCGGAAGCGTTAGGCATTAACGTAACTGACATGAAGCAATCGTTGAAGGAGCGCTTCTTTGGACGCCTGAACAAGGTATTACATAGCCTTCTTTCAGGCGGAAACAAGGTGCGCGCTTTCAACGGTTGGGTCATGCCGGTTTTAATGTACTCTTTCGGCGTACTCAAATGGACTCAGACCGAACTCGATGCCCTGGATAGGAGAGTTCGTACACTGCTTACCGCAAACCGGATGCATCACCCACGATCATCAGTGATGAGGCTGTACATCCCGCGGAAGTGCGGGGGTCGAGGGTTTTTAAACGCGAAGTCCCTTCACAACCGCGAGATGTGCAGTCTCAGAGAATATTTTTTAAAAGTCGAGGTGGGTATGCACCGAGATGTGGTCGCAGTGGACAAGGGACTCACCCCGCTGTCCATGGCTAAAGAGAACTGGCGCAAACCTGAAGTACTTACTACCGATGACCGCAAGGAAGTATGGCAAGGCAAGGAGCTTCACGGGCGCTTCTACCGGGCTCTTCATGGGCCCGATGTAGATTTTCTAGCGTCCGTATCCTGGTTACGCTTCGGCGACCTCTTTGGAGAAACTGAAGGTTTTGTCTGTGCGATTATGGACGAAGTTATGTTGACGAACAACTATCGGAAATATATTATGAAGGACGGGACGGTTGACGTGTGTCGGGCATGTCACCGTCCGGGTGAGTCCATCAGACATATTATTTCTGGTTGTTCTCGTCTGGCTAACGGCGAGTACTTGCACAGGCACAACCAAGTAGCCAGGATTATTCACCAGCAACTTGCCTTGAAATATAAACTTGTGGAATCTGAGGTACCGTACTACAAGTATGTGCCCGACCCAGTTCTCGAGAAAAACCATGTCACGCTGTACTGGGATCAGTCTATCATTACTGACAGGACTATTGTCGCCAATAAGCCTGACATAGTAGTGATAGACCGATCAGCGCGCCGCGTAATGATAGTCGATGTTACCATCCCGCATGACGAGAACCTCGTGAAAGCTGAGAAAGAGAAACAAATAAAATATCTCGACTTGGCACACGAGGTTGTCGACATGTGGAATGTGAACTCGGCTATCATTGTGCCGATCGTCGTGACGGCCAATGGCCTTATAGCCAAGAGCCTCGATGACCATCTTTCGAAGCTCTCCTTAGGCGGTTGGATCAAGGGCCTGATTCAGAAGGCAGTACTCCTCGATACGGCTCGTATTGTGAGGAGGTTCTTGTCTCTGGAGCCCTAACCACCGGTAGCTTGGACCCTGCTCCCGCTACCGGCGGACCACTATTTTTTATATTTTTAAATGTTTTTTATATAGTTTTTGTTAAGAAATATTTAAAAATGTAATAAGTGTGTTATAAAATAAATAAAGGAAATAATAATAATAATATTCCACAACTATCACACAACGCCGTCTAGTCTCAAGCTAAGCAGAGCTTGTGTTATGAGTACTAGACAACTGATAAACATACTTATATATTTCTAAATACATACATATATAGATAAATTACACCCAGACACAGAACAAATGATCATGCTCATCACACAAACATTTGTCCTGGGTGGGAATCGAACCCACGACCTCCGGCATAGCAGTCAGAGTCACCGACCACTAGACCAACAGGCCAGTCGATGTCTATCTTTTTAAAGCTCTGTGGTAAAGTTTTAGGACTGGAGACACTAAATCAGAATTGTTTGGCATTTTATTACACTCTATGATATGTAGTGAATTTTTATAGCATTCAATCAATTCGCGATAGTAAAATATTATTTTGACATAGTAAACAGGTAGATGAACCATACTCAAAGAAATAAATACAAAAATGTGGCTCCAGTTAAAAACATAAAAATCTTTGTTACTATTCTTTGGTCTTATATTATAACCTGAAATCTTAAATCTACATACATATTGGATCTAAAACAAAATAATTATCGAAAAAAAAGGATGGCAAGTTTTGGCATTCATGATTTTATCATTATGACAGTTCAAGGCGGCGTTACTCGTCAAGAAAAATTGCATCGATATGCCAAACGTGGTCAGTGCGTACGTAGATTAAAAGACAAAAAACGTTTAGTGTAGTCTAACAGTATTTGACAAAGTAATAGCTCTATATTATCGAACTACGAAGAGCGACAGAGAAATCCGACATGATAAAGAGTACCTGTCGTCTCCCTCGCACGTTGATACAGACAGTCAATCGAGTGTCAGTTATCGTACGTTCGACTACTTTGTTTGTTAAGCAAATAGATACACTGGTTTACGGTAGCGACACTTCGATTTCGTAGTTACCGTTCATTGTTCGTTGTTTCAAAATAGGGTTGTTAGTCATTGTGTGTGTAGTATTGCGAGTAGTGTTATTTTGTGATAAGTATTTTGGGAAACAAATTTGTTGGAGCTAAGGTCGATCCTTAGGTTAAGCCGTGCTTGCTAAGGTTGGTCTGTGGATGGGCGACCACCCATTACATACCGAGTTTCCTCCGTGCCTCGGAAAGCACATTAAACCGTTGGTCCCGGCTGTCATTTGTAGATCTTTGATAGTCGTTACAGGTAGGCAGTGGCTCGAAAGTCTGACAACCAGTCTTACTTATCGTATTACCCAATAATAACTGGGTTGTGGAGGTCAGATAGGTAGTCGCTCCATGTAAAAGCTGCATCTGGTTGGACTGGAAGCCGACCCCAACATAGTTGGGAAAAGGCGAGGCAGATGATGAAATTTGGTGCAGCTAAATTAGGTTGATAATGGGCTCTTTGTAACGTGTAGTAAAACTGAGGTTTTTTTGGTGTTTCAAGAATGAAACATTAACAACTAACTTACGAACTTGTCACTTCAATTGCGTAACACACTTTCTATAACAATATAAGGGATTTTAAAGTACTTCTGTATACTATTACAATAAAAGTATTTGTGAAAAATTCGTCTGCTCGACAATTGTAAATAACTCATTATTGTCAAAATAAATTGTATTGGCATTGCTAGTATTACGCAATTACCCCACTGAGCTGTTTAAAAAGTTTTAGAACATATATGTATCATAAAGTTAATTAATTGAGACTTTTTAATTTTTTTTTACTAAAAAAGTTGTATTATTCTCAGTTCATAAACAGCTGTGATATCACTTAATGACGTTTTTTAATTTACTAACAAATTATACTTTAAAAGTATTGACTGCCAAAACATGCCAAACTTTTAACAAAAACTAATAAAATCGGTGAGATGTGACTACTAAACTATTTCAACTAAATACATAAAATTATACGATAAAATATTTATGGAAGAATTTACTAAGATATCTACATCTTAATACCCGTATTATGTAAATGTGGCAGCTAAATTATTTCATAAAATATTTATAATTAAATTAAATTTTTGGTAGACTCTAACGCTCGTTCTTACAATGACATAATGCTAATGCTTGATGATTTCGTATAATTTGACAGTTTTTAATAAATGTAAATTAATTTATTGATAAAATATATTTTTAAATACCCTATTGTTGTCTGAATTAACAAATGAATAATAATAAACTTCTAATTTAATGTATCATTTGTCAATTCAGGATTGTGATTAATAATTAATAGATTTACAATTTATTCATAGAATTTGACGATAGTGTAATGATATTGATAGAACTTCTACATATTTATTCATATCTAGCAATATCAATAAAATTATCATGAAAACAAACATTTCTACACAATCCTACTATAGACAAATAATTATAGACATAATATTATATACAAAATCCACGTATATATTTTATCACTATGAAAATAATACTGAGTCATGCATACATCGCATTTATACATTTAATTTTCTTCTTCGAAAATGCAATTCATAAATTATAAAACTTAAATATAAAATCGTATCAAATTGTGACACCGAAAAATAATTTTACAAAATTCAATTTAATCTTTTTCAAGAACCAAATCACTCATTTGAAATTATTTTGAACTTAAGAATTGTCATAAATCATAATCTTTTAAGAATCATATATCATTATGAATTATAATTTTAAAATTATTCTGCGACACTTTACATTAGGTATAATAGAAGAAATTCATTCTTATGAAATTCAATATAAGACACAAAAATTACATTACGCGTGTAAGGCATTGTTCAGTGTGATAAATGCGAGCGATTTATAATGCTAGATATATTATAGCGTATCACATTCTATTATGAGCTCACGTACTGAGATTTTAGTTATAACGTAACGTGCTTGTTACACTATGACGATCAGCTGTCTTACTCAGCGGTAATATTCTTGGTAAGTACGCAATTTGGAATATGGTAGTGCTTTGCCTACGTTATCATCCTGTATGCCACTCTAAACAGTAAGTAGTGTCTGTCATTTTTATGATTCTGTAGCTTCTCTGATATAAGCAATTGCTACGGTTGGTAAACTTACTGATAGCTTTTTACTGTGGCTCTTAAAAATGGAGTTACTTTATGACTGTAAGGTTGAATCTTCGATATTATATTTTCATTAAGAATAAGTCTCTGGAAAATAGTAAATAATTGGATTAAAATAAACAGTTTCAGTACTGATAGAGCACATAATTCAAATTAAAAATCTGTTTAACTTTGCGAAGCTTGCCAACTTTAAGTGGGTATTCCCAAATAGAGTTAAATCCCACTATAATTTGTCTGTAAAATATATCCGTAATACCAACTGTAAGCTCATGAAAAATAGCCATACGTGAGTCCATGAAGTGCATGATGCAGTAAATTCTCTACGATAGTAAATCTCGCACGATATATCATAATGTGTGCTATCTTAGTCATTATTCTAACCCAAGCCTTATCACTTGGGTTTGCTTTTGTAATATAATAAGTATTTTGGTATCATTAGTTATAGGTATTTTCGTTACTTCGATGTAGAATGAAGAATTTTTATACCGCTTGTGAACTCAAAAAGTTCAGAAAATCAGGACATAATCACAAAGCAAATTATCTATAAGTTTTTTCATAGGTAAATCTTTACTACTAAAGCTACTTCTAAAGCTTTCTTTTTTACCTTATTTCGGTGAAATTTAATATAAACATGTGTACAAAATGTTAAGTGTGTGTTTCTAATTCGTGTCTCGTAAGCTCAGTCTCCTGTATTTCGTCTTCACTTCGACTGGAATCTGAATCACCTGCAAGTAAATGAAGATTATTGTCAATTGATATGAAAAAAACTCATCACTATATAGTATAAAACAAAGTTGCTTCCCGCTGTTTGTCTGTCCCTATGTATGCTTAGATCTTTAAAACTACGCAACGGATTTTGATGCGGTTTTCAGTAATAGATAGAGTGATTCAAGAAGAAGGTTTATTTATATATTTATTGCAATATTTCCTGAGTAGGTAATCAATTTTAAATAACGTTTTCTTTTTGTTGTTTTATATTTCACAACACAATGTATTTTGTTTTTGTTAAATACAAATAATATTCACTTCGTAGAAAGACTGTTTTACTAAAACATATTTTATTACTTTGGTATTTACTTGAGAATGTTGATATTAATACACCTTATTATACTTGAGAGTTAATTTAAACGTAGTTCACAAATAAGGTGAAAGTCAACCACTCAGGGGAATGCAATCAAAATTTTAATCGAATTAGAAAGTTATAAACTATAACAGGGCATCATTTTAATAATTTAATTAAAATTTTGTTCGTAATTGTTTATGAAGTTTCGGTTACAATGTATTTTACATTCAAGTAGCTTTGCATTTTGAGGGCCTGTTAACTTAGACAAGTATTTTCAGGTACAGGCGCCAGAACATCAAGCTACCCGAAACCGTCAAATTTATTCAATCAACCTTGAACCTAATGCTTTAGCGAGAAAGTTAAAAATCTAAAAAAAATATTGACAGATTGACAGCTTGATCTGTACTTTCCTCTCAAGTTAAAGGTTTTATATTCAAGTATGTGGAGTCTATGTCACTAGCATAGTGATTTTGAAGGTTTTGTTGGCCTAACACCAACATGCGGAATAAACGTTACGTAAATTCGAACCATTTTAAAATTAAAAGTACTAGTTTTGGTCATGGTATTTACTTAGTATTAAGACTTTATTTATATCAGTCTATGGATGATAGCGATGGTGCCAGTTGCATATAACTAAAATGTGGATTTAATGGTATAGATTAATAAATTTTTGAATTCACTTCAAGGTTTGATTAAATAATACTATCATAATATCACAGTCAAAGTGGTAAAAGTTTAAAAAAAACCTTCCTCCATGCTCACCATGAGGCCTTGTATCCAGAGCCAGTACAGCAAGTGGAGCATCATCAAGGACTCCTGACCACCGCGCAGCCAAGACCCTCGACCCTCTGTGTCCTCTCACTACCACTGTGGGTACCACGTTGGATGAGATGGTTGATCCTCCACCATACATGGATACTCCAACGTTTCTTCTTAAAATGGTGCTAAAACAAAAAATAAAAATATTAGAATTACTGACGAATTGTGGGTACACATCATCAGCCTATAATGTTCCCACTGCTGGGACATTCTAATCGTAATCCACCACTCGGGCCCAGTGCAGATTGGTGAATGTCACCATCTTTGAATTATTTGATCTTTCTTTGAAAAATCCTTCACCGTTTTCCTTCTCCCATGTTAATTGAATTTCGCAACTTGATTTAATTTTGGAACTGGTATTAAATGGCTTCTTTTTGACGTCAGTAATTAAAACTTTATATAACATGGCTTTTTAAAATAAATATTGTGTGGGCACGTGTAGCCTTTGGGGCTATTTTAAGCACCCTACTTGGCATTAAGAACGAATCTGATAAAATGTGAAGGTTTTTCAAGATCGAAACTTTTGTTCAGCAGCTCATAAATGAATGAGAAAGTTTCTCCGTTCGGATTTAAGATGATATTAAAGCGTTGTAGATCATGTTTTAATAGAACAGGTTATGATATATATATATATAATAGAACAGGTTATACTTGTTATTTGATACGTACATGCAGCAATTATAAAATGTAGGTAGTGAGGAAAATTTTGAGTATGAATGTAGATTGCTATAGATAGAGGAACACCAAAGGAACGATGGATGGCATGGATAGAAAGGAGGTGACTGCTAAGATGACGAGTAATAGAGAAGTAAGGAAAAAGAGGACATGCTGCGCCGACCTCAAATAAATTGGGATAAGGGCAGGAGAATGATGATGAGGTACATGTAGCATTTTTTCTGGAATCGGAGTGAAACCGCTGGCCACAGTTAAGCCGACATCTATAAACGTTACACAGCACGTGTTTTGTCAAATCTTTTTCCCGGCACTGTCATACAACTGTCAAACTATAATAATATATGATAGTACAAAAAGATATTTAATTATCTAAGTCAATATACGTGTTAGGTTTTCTTGATAGATCTCCGCCTTATGCACAACACTAAATGACACATACGCGAATTTACACTATGGTAATTCTTCCTACCAAAAGGATTGGGCCCAAATAGCCAAAGAAATAGAAAAATGGAAAGAGGGAAGGGAGGCCTATGCCCTACAGTGCATCAGGCTCATAACAAATAATCATAATTAATAGTGTAAGTAAAAACGAGCATTAGTAAACTGTGTTGAAGAAACTCTCACCTCTGCTCCGGATCTCTCGGCCTACTCTTCTTCTTGCACATGACTATCATCGCGACGCACAGTGTGGTCAGGATAGTCAGCAGAACAAGCGACAGTGCAGCTCCAACCAGTAGTGCAACACTGTTGTCTGAGGGTTGCGGTTGGGCCGGCGGTACTGGAGTCATCGTTTGGAGAGACCCTGATGATGATGATGGTATTAGAAAAAGAGTTACATACGGATCTAAAGCTAAGTACAATACTTATAAAATTAAAATAACATGAGTAAGGCACGATATTTCCAAGCCTTTTGTGGTTCACACGTAAAAAAATAAAGGAGAATGCCAAAAAATCGGGCTGAAATTTCGTTTTACCATCTTTCTATAAAAATTGATGAAGAATACTCTTTTACTTTTTCTTAATATTATAATGAATTAACCTCAAATTTCCACGCATTTTCGGTTTGTACATCAAGCTACTACAATCAGTAAATTTTTTAAATAGATTTTCAACTTTAACGCTAAAGCTAAAGGTTCAAGGTTGATTGGGAAAATTTTACAGTTACGGGTAGCTTGATGTGGTGGCGTCTGTACTATCAATGAATAATATTGTGATAATCATAGATTGACGTTATGATCAGTTAGGCATATCCGGAAGAGAATTCAGAACAATAACTGGAAGTTCAAAGCTTCTCCATTTAGCTAGGGTAAACTGTATCGAATATAGGAAACCAGTAGATGAACTACATTCTCAGAAGATCAGTCGGCAGCCGGCTGTCCAAACATTTGCAGCATTAGCAGGAATCAAAGCTATTCACATGTGTGCCGAAGACGGTGACTGTTCCGTATTGTGTGTCATTTTATTAAGAGCAAATTAAATGGCGTAGAGCACGTGATTTTGGTGTTAGACATTATATCTCAATAAATAAAAATGAATGTTTGTATGTTTGAATTATACGCATTCCTAATCATTGATCCGATTGTCATGAAACTTTCATGGGATCTTCTGTGTATACGCCTGCAAACGTTCCTTACTCGAAAAAACTATATATTTACGTGGCGTTGCAACTCGGGTACAGAAAGATACATTTAATTTTTTAAGATAATCTGGGTGTACAAATATTCCCTACATAATTTTCTTCAGACTTTGATATTAATTCTAATTAAATAAAATGTATAGAATAAGAGACATATACAGCCTGGGTTTGAACCCAGAAATTACGCCTGGCTTCCACCAAAGCGGATACGAGTGCAGCTGTGCGAAGAGCTGCAAGATTTGACCAATTTCAGGGGAGACAGCTGCCGTGATGTGAAATTAAACCAACGTTATTGGTCGATTTTGAAACATGTCTCTGCTCTGCTCGACCCTTCTTTGGTGGAAAACCGGGAATTTAGAGCATGTCCACAGGTACGGCCACTGCTGCATAAAAAATTCTCAAAAAAGATTACCCAAGACTTACCAGGTCTATCCAAGTCGTCGGCAGTTCGTATTCGTACGCTGTGCAAAGCAGCAGGTCTTTGAGACCTTCCTCTCGGTGTCTCAGCGTAAATCAGCAATGTATACTTTCCAGGGGATAAAGCGTCTAAAGCGAATTGCGGCTTGTCGTTTCTCACACGATATACAGCTTCTGTTAGTCCAAAGGCTGAGATACCCTGAGATAAGGAAAAAGATTTCATTTAAATGACCGTAAAATTAAATGTAGAGAAATACTTAGTGAAAAGAAAATCATACGAAAGTAAGATTTTCTTTATTTATGAATGTAATTGATAAATGATATTAGAGCCTATTGAAAGTCTCTGAGATTTGTTTAAAAAATATAAAAAGATCACTGTTACAAAAAAAAATATCTCTTATGTTTAACATTTACAGGGCTTTATTTATTCAAGTAATCTTTAACAAGTAATGATAAGTATCTAATTATGATATAATTCTTGCTCGAGGTAAAATACTCGGTAAACGATTTAAAACCGAGTCGCTTTCAGATGATGTGGATATTGAAAGGGAACGCAGGGCACTGGCAGTGAGGTCGAACATGCTGGCCCGTAGGTTTGCACGGTGTAATGACCAGGTGAAAAGGACTTTGTTTAGAGCATACTGCCAGTCCTTTTACTCGTGCAGCCTATGGATCAAATACACTCAGCGAGCTTTCAGTGCCTTGCGGGTCCAATACAATAATGCATTCAGGGCGTTGATGGGGCTGCCACGCTACTGTAGTGCATCAGGGATGTTTGCGGCAGCCCAGGTTGATGGCTTCCATGCTATACTGCGCAAAAGAATTGGCTCCCTGATGCGGCGCGTGCGGGGCAGTCCCAACAGCCTCCTGAGGGTAGTGGCAGAACGACTGGATGCCGACTGTCCTATTATGAGGCACTGGACGAGGGTTCACATTACCTGTGAAACCTTGTCGGGTGCCCTCAGGTTTTAATTGTTGTTGTTTTTATTTATTTTTTATATTGTACTAACATAGTTTATAAGTCTGATTGTTACTAACCTAATATGGACCTACTACAGTCTGAAATAAATGATTTTTATTTATTTATTTATTTAAAACTCATATGGTACTCAAAAAAAATTAAAACTAAACTTAGTTAATACGGTCTATGCTAAATCATTTTATGAATTCTGAAGTTCAACAAAAAACTTAAGTAGATCAATGGATTAAAAGAATAACAACCACATTTTAGGAAACATAACACGAACACAAAATGTTAGAAAAAAACTGCATGCAAAGGTAGCAAACAAAATATTCTGTGATCGAATGAATCTACCAAAACTAGAGCATGAATTAACCGAAACGCGTCATGCGAATCTATTGAGGACAGTTACAGGCATTTTCGGTGTCGTTTTTACATATTTTTGGGACCATTCAAACAGGATTCATAGTAACAGTAAAAGTAAACCGTGTGAGTTTTATAGTATTTTTGGAGCTAGAATAAAAGAAATATGGAACGAAATATTCTGGGTAAAACTAAAAGGCTGAAAAAAAAACAGAATAATTGCGATACACAAGGATTTTTCATTTGATATTCTCTTTTGGTTTGTAACTATCTTTTGCACTAAAACTATTTACACTAAAACTATTTACACTTCTTTGTTTTTTTTTTAGTACAATTGATCATCATGTTGTCCTTGTCGCAACTTGTGTCTAAGTCATTTCTATTCAGCGCAGCAGGTTTGTGTTCTTCCTTACACATATATCTATTAGCCACCATCTCCAAAGTCCATCCATTTTGTCATTTTTTACACAAACCATAGTTTTAGTGGTGTTGCCTTTGTAAAAAGACATTTAGAATTAACATTGACCATAATCTTCCTGTTCTTTGTTCTTCATACCTTCGACATTATTATTTTCAATAGAACACCATGACAATTCAATAGGTTACCATGACGTCTTAAAGCAGTATTGTTATATTCCTATTCCTAAGTGGGAATGGGATGGAGCTGCACAGGACGTCTCGCCCCATCTCTTTCTCACTCTAGAATAAGAATATAACAATCATACTTTAAGACTTCATGGTAACCCACCACTTTCCAAGACTAATAGACCGAGTATACTAGTTAGAATGATAACAACATGCAGTCGTTTTGAAGCGGCCCTACGCAGAAATAGTAGATTGGATAGTACAATTTCTGTGAAATCATTACAAGGGATTGAAAAAGCTCAGGATTAGCAGTTCCACAGGCAAACAAGATAAACTCTAACTTCGTGGAATAACAGATTGAATTCAAGACGGAGTTAGAGGTGTTTAATGAAGATGAAGACGGTCTTAACATACAAGAGGACAACAGTGAGAATAATTATCATAAAGCATTGGTTATATGCTGAGAGTTTCTCGCTTGGAATTGGCGATTATCGAAGAGACAACAATTTACTTAACTTTAATTTAGGATCTCTGATAGTTGTCATGCTTTAGAACCACAACCGTAATGTCACGTGATACTGTAGTGATATCATAGCAGATGGTTCAATAAGTGTCAATGATTGTAAATTATCAGAGATTCTGAATCAAAGCATACTGTGTAGGTATAATATATATTTCGGAAGACCTACGATCTCCAGCCAAGAATCTCCTTGTTTGGGAATAGACCTCTTTGTCTTTCGACGGTTCTGGAACTCTCTTCTTGTAAACAAAGCTTTAAGATGAAGACACAAAGGGATGCGAAGGTCTTGTTAGCACGGCACCACAGCCACGCCGCGCTCACCTGATCATTCATCGTGGAGATCTCATTGTCCTCCTGCGCGGTCTCAGTGCGATGCCGTACCTCCAAAGCTTCGAGAAGGAACCGCTGGGGTAGACCTCCGTCATGACCTGGCTCGCAGTGGAGAAGCTCGTTTTCGATCTCGCAGTTGCTGGGCGGTTCGGGGAGCGCTGTGGAGGTGTTGGGATGGTATGATGCATGCATGTGATATAAAGATGAAAATAATAACACATTACGTAATTAGGAAAGTAATTTTGGTACAACTGTGAATAGTACAAGCACTAATAAGTTCATAACAAACGTAGAAGCACTGCCCCGGTCCTTATTATTGTGCGTTGCAGTATGGAGTTCAATAGAAAGAATACTGAAGTATGGTATTAGGGCTATTCTAATCTCGTTCATTGCTTACATATGTGTGTGTGGTGCTTCAGAAAATTCTTCACTATGTGTACTCAAATCTCCAAAATAATCATTAACTCGATTTGTGTTTTCTACAAAACCAAGAAATATAAATTATCTTCTCTTAACTAAATTACGTAAATTGCAAAAGTATCAAATATCATACCAGCAGGCAAGATCCTGAACAAACATGGCTCCCGCTGATTGCCCACGTCATTGCTAGCCCAACAAGCTAGCCAACCCAAATCTTCTTCGATGTCTGAATGTAAACCGTGGATGACTGTGCTGGTGGTACCCATCACTGTCACGTTAGCTGCTGGTATCTGTGAAAATGGGACAAGATTACAAAATCGTAACAGGTAAATTGTTAGAATATGAGTAATTAATCGAAGATTCACTTTATTCCTTTAAGCTTTTCCATAAGTCATCAATTCAGCTGAGTCTGGATAGTAAGGGGATTGGCTCATAAATGCTTAATGATTGTTTAACCATACATTTTGAAATTTAAACGTCTGGTAACTTTAACCAGCGTTCATGAATAATTCCCTCAGTGTAGAGGCTGAATAGAATTGAATCTTCTATTAGTAGCATTAGCTTAAAGTGCTAAAATAACCAAATGACCAACTGTCAATAAGATGATCCTAAGTCCTTGCAATAGATATTCACATAAAATAACACCAGAGATGTCTGAGGCGTACCTAATAGTACACCCACATTTCGCCAGTTATTTAAAGTGCCATGTATTAAAAGGCGAGCCTATTGCCATCAACCGCGCACAAATCAAGACACCGTGGCTACTATTGAGAAATTCCTGATGGAAAAAATTCAATAAAAATATTCCTGACCAGGGAATCGAACCCTGAACCTCACGCTCAGCAGTCGCGATTGTTACCACTAGACCAACGAGGCAGATATTCACATTTTTTTTTTAAATATTCATATAGTCTTGATATCAATACCTCGGGAATACTATAAAATTATCATGGAAAGTGCTAGAAATAAAAAAAAAACTTTGTGAGGTTGTAAACAAATATCGTGACATACCGGCAAGACGTCCTTAGTCCCATTGTAAGTCCAGTAGAACCTCAAAGGTCCAGCATCCCGGCTGGCTGGTGCAGTCACGGAACACCTCGCTCTGACTTCTCCTCCAGGGGCACCAGCTAACTGCTGGATCACGTTGCCAGATGCACATTCTGGTCGGGCTAGATGGGAATATGGTAGAAATGGTTATTTATGTGAAGTAGACCATTTTGTATGTTGGTGTAGAAAAGATATCCAGTCAGAATGAAAATTTACTAGATTACTACGGCAAACTTGTAGATGATGATATATGTATGATATGCTAAGAAAGAGAAAGCAGTAAATGATGGAGAGAAGAAAACGTGTTGCGCCAACCTCAAGTAGAATGGGACAAGGGCAGGAATACGATGATAATGATGACTAGCGCAGATTTGTATCAAAAGTTATCAGCATCCTTATTGCGTTATACAATACTTTGAAAACACTAACCTATTGGTTAATAGGTTTTAAATATTCGATTGCTTGACAACACAAATGCACAATGAATGTTGTTAAACTGTCAAAATGATAGAAATTGCCGTAATAAGTGGTTTTACGCAATTATCTATGTCTCCGAGGTTTGTATGTATGTTTAAACCGTCGTCGATTTAGCAAGATGCTACTTAACAGTTTTCAGCTACTGGCTTATCGACTGCTAGCTTCAAAAGCCGAACCTATGTATGGATTTGGGCAAACACGTCACATCTTCATTATACGTTTTCTAGCAAAAAAAAATCAATAGAGCTGTATTGACGATTTATAAGTCTTACCAAAAAATACTTACATAGAACATTCAATGTGAGAGGATCGCTCAACGCACTGCCCTCAGAGTTTCTAGCCCGACACCGATACACCGTCGAGTGATGTCTCCTCAGTCCTCTGATGACCAGCCTGTTGTTCTCTATAGAAAGACCTCCGATTGGATCGTCTCTGATTAAATGGACCTGGATAAAAAAAAAAAAAAAGCTGCTGTTGGTAAAGCAGGAATTATTTACTATTTCTTTTAGGCACTTTCTACTTTTTATACATTAAAAAAAAACAGGGTCTTACACCCTGTTTTTTTAATATATAAAAAGTGAAACGTTTTTAACCTTACCTAATCAAAAATGGAACGCTGTAAAGCCAGAAATTATAATTTCATTCACCACAAACCTAATATATCTAAATATACCTAATAAGAAAACAAGCAAAAAATCTCAAAGAACATTTTTTTTAGCCTTTAGTCTTTACAAATACAGCAAAAACTAATTATGACAACGTAGTACCCACGTAAAACCGAACGCTATTATGAAGTTATTATTTGCCAGTATAAAAAATTGAATTTTCATGAAGCAACAATTAAATTCTCATTATTGAATCACGCTAACTAAGACTTAGGTATTTGAACATGCCAACTTACTATTTACGGCTAACTTAGTTGAATTTCTTTATAATGTTGGAGTTTAAAATCGTTTAGATTGTATAGCGTGGGTGTAGCTTA
Organism: Noctua fimbriata; assembly: GCA_905163415.1. Taxonomy (NCBI): domain Eukaryota; kingdom Metazoa; phylum Arthropoda; class Insecta; order Lepidoptera; family Noctuidae; genus Noctua; species Noctua fimbriata. The sequence goes on from LR990936.1 coordinate 1,545,417, forward strand.
ATTATTACCAGTTCAGTCTGTCCCGATCCACTGAACGGAAAAGTTCTCCCTTTCACCTTTCCAAACCCCTCTATTTTGACCTACATAACTTCACGTCTGTAATCCTAGAAGGGCTAGGCAGAGGTGTACCTAATAGTACACCCACATTTCGTCAGTTATCTTTAAGTCAAAGGAATTGGGAGCTAGCCTATTTCCATCAACCTGGCACGAATCCAGACTCCGTGTCTCAGTAGCACTGTGAAATTCCTAATGGAAAAACACAATAACACTTTGCCCGACCCGGGAATCGAACCCCAGACCTCATGCTCAGAAGTCGCGCTTGCGACCAGTAGACCAACGAGGCAGTCTTTATTAAAAGTAAGTATTTTGGACTAGTTTGGACCAATATAACAGTTTGTAGGTGCCAAGGTCGACCCACTATCTTCGCTTGAATCTGCTGTGTCATCGCTGGACCTTTTCCGGGAACCACATTGTGGTTGATTGAACCCATGATCCGTTTGACATGCGGCAGACGTGTCCGACCCACTCCCACTTCAGCTTGGATGCTATCGGCGAATTGTGTTTTGGAGAGCAGCAATATATTCCTTATTTTTGATTGCTGGAAACCTCAGACTGATGATGAGGCTATATTAGTTTTAAGCCAAAGAAACTTTTTACTTACTTCAGACCCCTTATAAAAAGTAAAGTTAACAGCTGGTGGCGATGCATCGGCTGAGCACAGCAGTTCTGCGTTCTCATCCTCTCGCAGAAGACGAGGCTCTTTGGGCTCGACCAGTGATATCTGGGTCACTGGTGGATCTGTAACAAAAGTTATATCTTAGAAACAGTAGGTATCGGGCCAATGAAAATGAAAATATTTTATTTCACATAGGCCTACATGGGCACTTATAAAACGTCGAGAAAAGGTGCACGATGTGCTATATAGCCTATAAAGGTCGTTTTCTATAACTTACTTACGTATAACTGTTAGTTAATATGCCTGTCTCTAGTAGCTATCGTTGGTTCCATAAACAAAGTTAGCAAGGAATAACCTATCCACGTCACCTACCTGTCTCTCTGAGGGTCGACCGCATACCATAGATAAGTTGATTCATAGAAAAAACAAAGAAAGCTTTTCTGAAACGTTTTGTTTCTTACCGACCGTAAGCTAAATGTCAAACGGTTACTGTTGATTGCTACCTTTCTATTTCGGGAGATAATCCAAAGTAACCGACCGTATCACGCAGTATGTTGTATAATTGAAGATAACAAGTGTTATAAATTGGATTTCTTCAGTGACGACAGTGATTGACAACATTTTTGGTTTTTCCGTCATGGGTATCGTTTTCGCGGTCGCTGATATCGAAAATGAGGTCAAAATGAAAATCCAAGATGGCGCCGAGGAATATTTTTGGTTTTTCCATTATGGGTATCGTTTTCATGGTTTGCGGGATCGAAAATGAGGTCAAAATGAATGTTGAAGATGGCGCCGAGGAAACTTTTCAAAATTATTTACTAGCTGTTGCAGGTGCTACCTACCGTTTGTTAATGTTTCTTTAACTGGTTATCTGAGACAGCAACGTTCTGTTAACTGTTAGTAAGTTATTGAAAACGGCCATAAGAAAACTTTCAGCTTATCTATCTTTTTGTCTCTCAATACTCATTAGTCTTTTTATAAAACCCGATGCAACATATTAACATCCTGGGGGTTTGATAACAGGCTATCGCTTTCAAAGCCTTTCGAATTTTTGAACTCCTTGCAACAAGATTGTCATTTTTTTTTAAGTCAAAATCAAATCGACGGCACGGTTGGCGCAGTGGCTGAGCGATTGACTGCTGCGCTTCGTGTCGCGGGTTCGATTCCCGCACGCAACAAATATTTGTATGGCCTACAAATAGTTGTTCCGGGTCTGGCTGTTTGTGTATGTGAATTTAAATGTTTGTAAACGCACCCACGATACAGGAGAAATTCCTAGTGTGGGGCAACGTTTTAAAAAAAAAAAAAATATATATATTTTATTTCACATAAGCCTAGATGGGCACTTATAAAACATCGAAAAAAAGGTGCACGGTTCGGGTTGGTCGTTTCCTATGGCGAAGAACCGGCAAGAAACTCCCTAGTTACTCTTTTCAGTATTCGTATAACTTGCAATGTGTGTATATTCGTTTATTTAGGTCAAATCTTGCAACTGAATTTAAAAACAGTTGTCTCTACCCGATTGAGCTGAAATTTTGCAAACACCTTTAGTTAGAATGCATGATTTGCTAAGTGACGTCATTCTAAATCCAATATGGTAGACTAGTTATTTTTTATGCACCCCCATGATATGGGTATCAATTTAAAAGGTTCGCTGAGAAGAATACGAAAAAAATTGACACCACGCCTTTATTTGAAAGCTTGTTTTAAAACATGATTTTTTACTATAAGCTTGTTTTGGTAGATAATGTTAATCCAATACAATTTTGACTTGTCCATTATTACCGCGCATAGAATATCTCTTTGTCTAGGCCTGTATAACACTGTTTACGAATTAAATAGCTGTAGACACAAAGCCATTTTTCAAAGAATAAATCTCCAATTTGCAGAGCCATTCGACAATTCTTTGTCTGTTCGGCAATGCAAAATGGCGTAAAATTGGGACATTCTTAGAATCATTACAAACTAATACATAGTCGGAACACGTGCCAACTGTTTACTCATTTTTACTCTAAAAACATTTTTACGCAACATAGCCTAATTGGCAATTGGCCTTTTAAATTTCAGACAAAGTTTTTGATTGATTGATTAAAGTTGTCACTAACTTTGAAAATCGTGAGACCTTTCAAGGATCTGGGGTGTTACTATGACGTCTTGAAGTAGGAGTCATTCTAGTGTGGGAAAGAGACAGAGCTATTCAGGTCGTCTAGCGCCATCTCTTTCATAGTAACCCTCCAGGTGGCCGACCATGACATCTTAAAGCAGGAGTAATTCCAGTGTGGGAAAGAGACAGAGCTATACAGGTCGTCTAGCGTCATTTCTTTATTTATTTAACACTTCAAGCACAAACGTACAGAGGCGGACTTAATGCCATAGTCATTTTCTACCAGTCAACCTTTGGGTGATGCAGAGACAAGCAGTGGTAGGTGTATATCTGAAAATAATTTTAATTAATACTAAGATTAGCTACAAGGTTATATAAAATACTATAAATATATATCAAAATTTAGATTAATATAAATAGAAATTTTTACGAATATACTAAAGTAAAAACACAAACTTCTTTGATACTATGAAAGAGATAGCGCTAGACGACCTGAATAGCTCTGTCTCTTTCCTACACTGGAATTACTCCTGCCACCAGCTCCGAAGAACCGAAGTGATAGTTTCAAGGACTCCTAACTTTTCGATAATACTGTTAAATAGAAGCGGATTTAGTAATTGGATAAAGAAAACTGTTTAGTTTTATTCTGACTTAGCTGGAAAATTTAGTTGCTTGTTTATATTTTAGGTAATATTTAAAGAGTTAACAGTCAGTGGCAATTGTTTTCAAAGTGTGTTTTACAGGATAGACTAAGATATTCAGTTTCTTATATCTATCCAATTTTATTTTGTCTTTTAAATCACTGTTATCGCTCATAAATGGTGGAAGGCACAGACCAGCACATCAAGCTACCCGAAACTGTAAAATTTTCTCAATCAACCTTGATCCTAATTCTAAAGCGATAAAGTTGAAAATCTATTACAGAAATTTGACAGATTGTAGTGGCTTGATGTGCTGGCAGACGTACATCGATGCCAAAATCGGTTGTACTATACATTTTGACTTTGTAGGTCACTTTTGTAGAAAAAGCTGATGTTTTTTAAAAAAACCGGTGGTTTTCCGTGACCTCTCCTAAAAGAATGAAGAGATCATGGATAGTCCAAGAAGCTATAGCGCTCTTAATGTGCACGTCTTTCTACATCGTTCTCACATATATGTTTAATCTCAACATGAACGATGTAACCAAGATTTTGTAACAATATTTTGATTTAAAAGAGTGTCCATGGAGTTTCTTGCCCATTCCTCTCCATAGAGATCTACGCTTTGGAATGTGCAACTACAGTACTTTCTCAAGTTATTATGCCTTGTGACTGTGACTGTAGCTTCGCTTTTTATTTGTTTTATTTGACATTCAAAAGTGCCTGTGATGGTCTAGTTGAAATAAATGCTTTGAGTTGAGTTGAGTATATTCTTGGACTATCCATGATCTCTTCATTCTTTTAGGAGAGGTCAAGGGAAACTACATTCATTTCATTTCATTTTATTTTTTTTATCAATATGGATACTCAACCATATCCATATTTATAATGCTCTACATAAAAGGTTGAACGTTACAAAGACGGGTTTAAAACCACACCAGTACTTACTGCAGTATCGACCACTGACTCAACCGACTATTGTTACCCTGGAGCTCTGCTGCTACGCTTAGGACAAAGAGCGTGCAGATAAGTGAATATTTCTATTGGGGCAGACAGCGACAGAATTGTTTATTCAGAGCACGGATGCTCTGACAAAGTCGGACCTACATAATGCTTGGGCAAAGAGTAGGGTGCTGGCAGAGGGACCTTAAAATAGTCCATGCTTTTCTGATGAAAGAATCATCTCCTGATGAGCTCAATTATGTTAGCTTCTACCCGCGACTCCACCCGCGTTAAAAACACATTCTATTGCACACGGCAATAGCTCACGGCTTACTAACAGTGAATAAATATTGGAAATCGGGTGCGTAGTTTTGGAGATCATCATCTTCCTACCTCGTGTCTTATTATACTTGGGGTCGGCGCAACACGTTTTCTTCTTCCATTCTCCCCTGTCAGACGTCACGGCATCATTTATTGCCCTTTCTTTCAAATCATTCCTCACACAATCGATCCATATTTTTTTTGGCCTTCCTCTCTCTCTCTCTCCATCCATCACTCATTACATGTCCCTTTCAAACTACCACTTAATATAAGTTTTTAAACTATCATGGTGACTAACATAATCATTAACACTACACTAACATAACCATAAAAAAAAATTAAAAAAATAAAAATAAATAAATAGAAATAAAATAGGAAATAAATATATTTTCTTTCTTTCTTTCATTAACACTAGAAACGGGATATTTACCACGTTATGGTAAATATGCCGTTTCTAGTGTTAATGATAATACCACTTAATAGTTTCAGAGATCAATCAGCACTTAAACTTACAAACTATACCTCTCTACAATATTGGTATTGAAGTATAGAAGAACCATTTCAGTGTGGTTGGATTTCTGTAATGCTATCCGAAAATTGTATCAATAAGTATTTAATGTAATTCTACAGACCGACCGCCTTAATTAGTCCTCCACCTTGCAACAAAGGCACATTAAGCGTCCACAAAGTCCTAACAATATCCCACAGGTTATTTGCTTTAAAATAACCATAATCCACGTAGGTATTACGATACTAATTGAACCAATACGTAATCAACCTTAAGAATATTCCATTTAAAATGATACCTTCGCGAGGACTCATTAAAGCGGTCGGTCTATAGAGACACACACGGTAAAACTGCCTTAGCGCAAACGAGTTTCAATAATATCTTCTCACTAGAAATTACAACTAGGACACGACATAACTGGTCGAACGGGGCATATATGGGTTATACAGGGTGTAAACAGACCCTTCACATAGCCGTCAACCAAGCATTCTATACATCAAACTAAGTAACGCAAAAATTATTGCTGGGAATCGATTTATTTTTGGGGTGAAAAATCACGTTTTACAGTAGGACTCGGTAGAACGCACTCAAAGCATTGTGTTGATGGATGGATTAAATAGTACGGGGGTCATGCAGGTGTTTAAAGTAAAAATCTTACATTAAAAACATGTATTTAAAAAAAAACTTGTGAAAATGTCGTAACTAGAAGGTATGGTCTAGAACAAAAAAAAATGATCGCCAAGACGGGGAGAAGAAGTGCCTTTCGGCTTCGTTAAGGGTCTATTTACACCCTTTATATAACATTGATCTTAGGTGAACTAAACCTGTAAAAACAAGTTTTGGAAGGCATCAAATTTACACGTGTTTACAGCCCTGAAAATACTTCAGTAACATCAACAATAACAAATTGATTAGTCACTGACGGCGGGTCGAACTGGGTCACTAAAACATTGATCTTAGTCGAGCTAAAACTGTTCAAGTTATTGGAAAGCATCAATATTTACGGGTCTAAAAATACTTCAGTAAGGTCAACAAAAATAAAGCATTCTACAGTGGGCCACGAGCTACAAGCTCAAGCGACACTGTATGTTGGGACGATGACTGCAGAAAAATTAAATGGAAGACATTTTAGAGACGGTATCCACGCGAAGGAAATATTGCAAATAAATGATTATGATTATGATTACAATAGATTTTCAACTTTAATGCTAAAGCATTAGGTTCAAGGTTGTTTGGAAAAATTTGATAGTTTCGGGTAGCTTGTTGTGCTGGCGTCTGTACTTAAAAATAACCAGTCACATAGCTTAACTGAAGTTGTGAAAAATATTGACGCCTCTGGTGGATGCAAAGCTTTTTTTTTCACTAGCCTATGCTGTCCCATTGCTGAGCAAAGGCCTTCCCCGAGTCTTTCCATGAACTCTTGACCTATACCTTCTCCAACTAACCCTCGTGGTATGCATCCAGATCGCCACGCAACCTCTTTCTGCTCCTGCCTCGGCTGTGCCGTTCATCTATAGCCACATTGAGTGGAGCATTCGAAGTTTATCCTTAACAAAAACAAAAGCCTTCAAAGTTGTGCCCCGTCTGCTCCACTGAACTCTGTGGCCCACTTCGAACCTGGGGAGCGGGCAACAGTACAATTATTACGTTGTTTGTTTGTTTTGCAACTCGTATTACTGCATTTTGTACGTGCATAAAATAAGTTTTTCGAAAAATAACGAATTTTATTTGTAATTTCCCGCGTGCGATATTAAAACTTGTTTTTAACGGTCCCCGTCGGAGAAGTATATTGTGGAATTTTATTGTTAAAAAAAATTAAATAATTCAATCAACGAATTTGATATTTTTTCAGTAAAAAATATTAGCACGGGCAGTATTCGATACTCTGAGAAGAATTTGAACTAGTATTTAGCTCTAAGTCGAAACAGATACATATATTTTAACTGTGTCAAAACTTACGATTTAAAACCTTTAACGGGAGACCGTAAATGATCAAAGCTTCGTACTAAAACTAGGAGTTAAGACCAATAATATAATTTCATTGTTTTTGCCGTACGGTACAAAACTTCAAAGATTCTCAAGAACATTCACAGAAACAATCACGACATAACTCCTTACAACCCAGTAAACCTCATAAAAAGATAACAGCAGCTATCTAATCCAACACTTGACCAACTTCAAATGCTCTTCCGCATACCCGTTCAGGAACAGGCGTAAAGATAAAACATCCCCCCATTCTATCATTGTCAAAGTTAACCCGGCCGTCAGTAATCCTTGGGGCTCCCACTCAAAGTGTTTATATCATAACGAAATTATTTTACATCCCCGTACGCGTGTAAGTTCACTAACAAACTTCAAAAAGTTAAATAAGTTGACTGCTAATTTCTGGTGCCATGTTTGCTTGTTGGCGGTGTGTTGCAAATGTTGGTGTTGGTTGTAGGTTGGCTTTGAGGTTTTGGATATTATGTTTTTGTATTTACAAAACACTTTTGTAGCTAGTTATTTATGTGGAACTCTGATGAATGTACTTTTGATATTTTTTATACAAAACTTGATTACCTAATTGAGAAATGTAAACATATTTCTGTTTATCAGGAATTCGAATCTGTAAAATCTTTACAAAGAACGGGGGAAGGTCGAAGGCAGCACCTATTTATAACTCCTACTCGGACAAAATTCGCTGATTAAAATATTGTTTTATAATAATACTAGCGACCCGCCCCGGCTTCGCACAGGTGCAATATATACATATAAACCTTCCTCTTGAATCACTCTATTTATTAAAAAAAAACCGCATCCAAATCCGTTGCGTAGTTTCAAAGATTTAAGCATACAAAGGGCCATAGGGACAGAGAAAGCGACTTTGTTTTATACTATATGGTGATATAGATAGCATATGGTACAGTTATTTGCACACCAATATTGTGTGCCAAATTATAAGTAACACAATGATTTACGTCAAACATTGTCACCAACACGTTACACATATGGCCAAGAGTACTCATCCACTGCTTGACAATAAGCGATAATGTTTTAACTTGACGAGATAAACTTGCTACGAAAGTTGTCGCAGCTTACGTTTTTGAAGTAATCGCATTAACCCGTTTATGTTTAACTTAATGTCATGAGTTTGTTCGCTGTCACACTATTCCTGTTTAAATATAATGGAGAGGGAAAGTTTGTTTTTGCTAGCAGTACGGATTTTGTTTACGTTGTTTCCGAGTTGTCATGATAGTTTCAAACTGAGTGGCGTTGAGTTTAGTTTAGCGTTTAGATTTAAACTGCTTTTCCCATAGGGGTGAGTGGAGTCGCGGCATATCGCGCCTTTAAAGATAAACTGACACTTGTTGTCGTAGTTTATTATAGAATAAAAAAAACTGGCGTAGTTAGAAAAAAGAATGAATGCAGATTTTATAGTTATAACATTGTGTAGCCCAACAAACTACAGAATTCCATTCAAGCATTCACCTCGGTTTAATGACAGAATATACACGGGTGTACCTATTGTAAATCGCCATCATCATCATCAGCCTACAGCAGTTCACTGCTGGACATAGGTCTCTTCAATCGCACGACTTTCAACTCGATTCCCAGCAACTCTCACCCAGTTACTACCCGCCACCCCGCAAAGATCGTCGCTCCACCGAGCCTGTGGGCGTCCCACCTTACGTTTGCCAATTTGCAGTCTCCACTCAAGAACAGGTTCTAAGGCTAATATGAACGACATTTTGCCAGTTACGGTTAAATTCCCAAGTTATGTGCAAATGGCAGAATATGATAACAATAGTATTCTAATAATGCAATAACTATATCAAAGCAGGATTGACTGCAACTCACAGAAGACCGCTTATAGCTTCATTTACCTCATTAGGTTTGAGTAAATTAGGTGTGTCAGTCCTAATGTATTTAATTGGCGCCATATTAATGCATATTACATAAGCCACGCTTCGGAAAGCAGGATGTGTTTATCTTAACTATCGTTTGGCAGAGTAATGCTGGGGATATTATGTGTTAACTGCTTGGAAAAATACGCGGTGTTTTATGGAAAAAAGAATGTATAAAACTATAGTATAAAGTAAGTAACTGTGATCTTTGCAAGGTGTAAACAGACCCTACACGAACCCGTTAACCAAGCATTCTGTACATCAAACTAAGTAACTCTATGCAAATATTATTGCTGGGAAACGAATTTTGACCCCCAATATCTTCGTAATTAGAAGGTTTGGTACAACAAAAAAAATATCGCAATGCTGGGGAGAACATGTGCCTTTCGGCTTCGTTAATGGTATTTTTACACCCAATTTAATGCTACTTAGCACATGCTTTGACCTAACATTTATTCTTGTTCAAGACGCACTACTGTTGAACTACAAGTGGAAATCACATATCTAAGTCAAAACACGTGTCAAATTATGTTTTACCTCGACCTAAAAGTTAAAAGCATTCCAAAATCCATATAACCAAAATCCTAAAAGCATTTTAAACACCGAATTCAGTAATTACTCATCAAATGCTAAATAGCCTCCACAATCTAATTTATACTAACACCAGCCCGTATTCCAGTTGCATACAGCCACGTTTATAAACAATAGCATAAATACTTCATATTAAACCCGTATTGCGACACTCCTTGTATCACGGCACTACACGAGGCTCCTAGCTCGCGATAATATTTAAACTTGGGGACAAAGTTGTTGGCACACGAGTCGGCCCGCCGGCAAACACCGCCGGAACTCCACCGCTCCCGTATCTAGTGTGTGGTGTGCATTTGATATATCACCCGTAGGTTTTCACTTGTTTTTGTTACTGGGTCAATTATTTTGTCCGCAGTTGTATTGTGTTTGTAAATCGCGTGTTCGGTATTGGCTGTTAGTAGATTTATTGCATTTTGATTTTTGTAAAAACAGCATTTTTTTGCGAAATCGCATGCAAAAATGATTTAGCGATAAATAAATCCGTCAGTATTATATTGCCACGGATTAGGCGTATAAGCTTGTATTCACCATTTTTATGAATCCAGCTATACGCAGCATTCTTCAGTCACAGCCCAAGCAGAGTAGACCTACGAAACTCATCACACAGGCCAATTATACCAAGTCAATCATATAAGTAGCTTCAGATGTTGGACCAATTTCCCACTAATTATTTTAAAACATGTGTAGGTGGTCCGTAGGTTGAGTTTCGAGCGGCGAATAAATGACGCGAAGACGTGTTATGTTGAAGTAGTCTAACCACATAATATTAACTTCTATATGCAGTGAAAATTACCTCTGCGCTACCATAGAGAAAGTAAAGAAGTTTTGGGTGAACCAAATCCGAAGCATGTTTTGCCAGTCACACGAAGAAGTAGAAGATCTTCTGACAAGACTATTGTCGTTGATTTTACTCACACATAACTTCTAGAGTGACAGAGTCTTCAAGCGTATGTGCTGGGAACCAAGGGTTGGAGACGCGGCAGGTCAGCTGCCTCCCACTGTCCTCTCGGCGAACGTGCCAGGTAAGCACACTCTTCGTCACTTCTCCGTCTACTTCCACCTGTTAGAAAGAGAAGAAAGATTAATCGGATATCTTCGGCATCATCTTCTCTCGTTCACATATTACTTGGGGTTGGCGCAACACATTTTTTTCTTCTATTCCCCCCTGTCAGCTGTCAGACTATTGTTTACTACGAATAATATAATATTCGTTGATTGTTTACAATAAAATCTTAAAAGAGTATAAAAAGGTGGTACCTGGTAACCTGTAGGTTCAGTCTACCATAGAAAAAGGGGGAAGGGCTGGGTAGAGGTGTATCTAATAGTACGTCCACATTTCGCCAGTTACGTTAAAGTCCCATGTAATAGGGGGCGACTCTATTGACATCAACCGGTCACAAAATCCAGACTCCGTGGCTGCTACTGAGGAATTTCTACCCCGACCGACCCGGAAATTGAACCCAGGATTTCTTGCTCAGCAGTCGCGTTTACAACCACTGGATCAACGAGGCAATCAGTTTTATGTGGGGACAAAAAAGGCTTACTAGTATTATAAATAATAATTGAAACTCAACAAAACTGTATGAAGAAAACAATTTTTATTTTATTAATATAGCTGTAGGTAGCTGGATCGACTTACGGAATAATACACGTGACTCCAGTGCAGCAGCTAAATCAATATTGAAACAATAGTTCTCTATTTCCCTTACGAGTATCAAACTATCTCTTTGCAAAACAACATCGATACGCAAATCAAAACAAAGGATGTTAATGTAGCTAGTTTGTCTACAGTCTGTCGGGTTTTATAAATATTATCTACACCGCATGCAGTTTTCTAAATGCACGCCATTATACATTAACAATTGTTACCATCGATGTAAACATGATCAATTTTGAAGGCTCTTCATTGCACGCTAGTGTAATACATAACAGAATAGGGTAGATTTTGTGCTCAGTTATGTTTGAGTCCCGGTGTGTTGCTATCAACTGGGCAAAACCCAGTCTCCGCGTTAGTACAGACGCCAGCACATCAAGCTACCCGAAACTGTCAAATTTCCTCGATCAACTTTGAACCTAATGCTTCAGCGATAAAGTTGAAAGTCTATTAAAGAAATTTGACTGATTGTAGTAGCTTGATGTGCTGGTGGCCTCTGTTCTAAGAAACTGCAATAACATCATCATCATTTTCATTATCCTGCCCTTATCCCAATTCATTAGGGGTCGGCGCAACATGACTTCTTCTTCCATACTTTATATTGTTACTATTACTTGTCATCTCATCGGACTATAGTACTGTTTAACTTTATATAATCATTATAATTAACGTTACTTAGTTACCTGTGTCAACGTGGAATCCACAAGCTGTGAGTTGATGAACCACTCAATGTTGGGAGCCGGCTTCGAACCCCGCGTCGTGCACACGAACGACTTATCCATGCCGGCTCTCGTTGAACCGCTGCCGGTTACTCGAATGTATTGAGGTTTTACTGATGAAAAGAAGAATTTCTTTAGTCCAGAAGGATTACCGACTTAAAGACACTTCGTCTTATGTTATCTTGAGGGCTTAGACAAGTGGCCATCGCTTCAAAAACGTTTCGTATTTTTACAACGCCTTTTAAAGAGATGTACTTAACCGTTTTGGTACCTTATGTCGTCATACGTCTTTGATCAAGACCAGGTAACATTTTTTCATTGCAATTATGGCTATATATATATAGGGTGACTGGTAATTAGTGACCGATACTTAAACACGTGATTATACTCATGATAACAAACAACTTTCCCAAAGAAACATTTTTTTATACCTACTCGTTCACTTTTATCCCAATAACACAATAGCCGTATGAAATTCGCGCGCGCGCGCCTGTGACCTATCAGCTGTTAGCCGCGTGGCGACGTTTTATCTCATTACTATCATGCCGTGTAACAGAGGGTAGGCAGAGCATAGTGACAGACAGAACGGCGTCACACGGTTAACTGCTGATAGGTCACAGGCACGCGCGCGGGAATTTCTTACGGTTGTTGTGTTATTGGGATAAAAGTGAACGAGTATAAAAAAATAAAGTTTCTTTGGGAAAGTTGTTTGTTATCATGAGTACAATCAAGTGTTTAAGTATCGGTTACAAATTATCAGTCATCCTATATAATTACACTGAAAGAATGTCACCTGCTCTTGATCTTCATTATTTTAAAGAAAACTTCTTTGTTTTAGCGGTCCAATGCAATGTAATATCGAGGAAAAACTAAAGTTCTGAGATGGAACGGTCAAACATTGTGATGAGGGTTTTTTGCATAAAAGACGATTTTTAAAGACTACTTCCTTCTCCACATTCAGCTACAATACACGTGCAAAATATACTCACAGTATAATCTAACAGTAACTTCTCTTGATAGCGGCTGCAGCAGCGGCGGTTCCACCCTGCACTGCAGCTTGGTGCCAGTCATCTCCCTGGACAAGTTGGGCAGGTGCAACTGTGTGACGGAGCCTTCCTTCGTGTAGGCTAGGCGCTCCTCGCCCTTGTACCATGATACGTCTGGTGGGGGCTTACCTGAGGAAGAGGAGAGACAGACATATATGTTATAAGAACTGATTCTAAAAGAAGACGACGTCATGCTATTCTTATTTTTATGTTAATCTTATGTCGACGCAGTAGTCCATTTGGAATCTAGCCGATGAAGATGATTTGGAAATTATGACGTATTGTAGTTGGAGTGCATTGTTGGTCCAGTGGTCGCAAGCGCGATTGCTGAGCATGAGGTCTTGCGTTCGATTCCCAGGTCGGCAAAGTATTATTGGGTTATTTCTTTAGGAATCTCTCAGTAGAGCCACGGAGTCTGGATTCGTGTCCGGTTGATGGCAATACGCTCGTCCCTTATTAGATGTGACTTAAACATAACTGGCGAAAAGTGGGTGAACTATTAGGTACCCCTCTGCCTTACCCTCCGGGGATTACAGGTGCGATGTTATGTTTTGTACTATGTGAAGTTATTTGAGAGTAGCTCATGTGACGGTAAACAGATAAGTCAGACAGCAGGGTCTATGGTGGAGTTAGCTGTTAACTAAGAAAAACGCTAAAGGCATTTTTTATTTATTTTACGTAACTTCACAAAGATCATTCTTAACTTACCTCCAGCCGCTTGACAAGAAAGCAGTACATTCTGTCCCTCTCTGAAGGGTCCGGCTACAGACCCCAGAATCTCTGTACCCTCGTAGTCATATATCCGAGGGGCTTCTGGGGGAACTGCAAAGAAAACATTGATTAAGATTTCTTTAATAGATTTTCAACTTTATCGCTAGGTTCAAGATTGATTGGGAAAACTTGACAGTTTTGGGTAGCTTGATGTGCTAGCGTCTGGTAAGTGTATTTTTTGTGTAAAATTAAAAAATAATAATATTCCTCTGAGGAATGAAGGATTTTTTCTTATATTACAACTAACCAGACCCGAAACAAATATAATTCAAGATGACATAATTATTAATAAAAAATTACCATGCGGGAATCGAACCATTAATTATAACACAACAGCCAATCACTCAGCAACTACACCAACAGTCCCTTCAAGAAGTAAAGCGAATTCCAGATAAAACGTTAAGAGGGTAAAGCATTCTCCATGTTTCTACGCACTAAGTGGGTAAACCTTTAACCTTTACCCGTAATTGATGTTACACACCGTTCGGGAAAGTTACAGGGGTTAGTGAATTCTATTTGGTAAACATTTTATTCGATGTTCTTAGGTTTTGTTCACATACAAAGGAACACATAAGGTATTTAAAAGGGTAATATTATGTAAACTTATTATTGGGATAGGTGTGTGGTACTCGCAACCGACGGCGTGCGTGTATGACCAGCACTCGTAGCATGACCACGGTAGAAACGGGTTTTGTCGACGGTAGAATCAACAAAATGGCAGAAAAACAAAAGGAATCTGTCATTTTGTCTATTCTTCCGTCGACAAAATCCGTTTGTACGGTGGTCATGCTACGCGTGCTGATGTATCTGTGAACGTGGACGAGGCAAAAGGAGTATGTAAGGATCGTAATAGGTGGCGTTCTGTGGTTTCTGGCTACCCCCATGGGAAAAAGGCATGAGTTTATGTATCCAATCAGCTTAAAACTCTCTACCAGAAAAACATTGAAACGAGAATCGGTCAATATTAATTCTGTAATCTGAGCTGAATTTTTATTCACAACTGGAATTTTGGTCTGTATTGTATTTTTTATTCACTTCCATGTACTCTTAAGCTTATGACACTATACAGAACGATTTGTTACTAATTAGTAACAAGTAGCAGTACAGTACAGTCAGAGTCAGTCAGTCAGTGCAGTCAGTACAGTAAAAGTAGTAGTATTGGATTATGTTATTTTTCGCCTTGTCGCCGTAAAAATTTGAATGTTTTTTGACTGTACACGTATCTCATTATAGTCATAATTTCCGTACCCTTATCCCAATTTATTTGCGGATCTACTTCTCTAGTAGCCTTCATCTCAGTAGTTCTCCCTTACCATATCATCTTTCACTCAGTCTATCCATCGTGTCTTTGTTTCTCCTTATTCTTAAAACCATCCACATTCATACTCAAACCATACCTCACGACATTTTCTTCATTTCTCTGCATCACATGCCAACCGATTTTCACACAAATTTCCAGTCACCGTTGCTACTTCAACACTTTCTCTTCTAATCCACATAAGAGGAAGACTCATTGCATTAGCTGAATACATACCTATAACAGTCAAATTGACCCTATAATTCCTCGTCGGAGCATCGACATAGTCTATCCTGCACCTGTAGACGCCCTCATCCTGCCGAGCCACCTTCTCGACCACCAGGTGAGCTGATGATGGATCAGACTCATTGAGGACGAAATGGGTGCGGGCTCCAAACTCCCCGGCCACTGCCCAGTGGACTGGTGGGCCGTTTCTGAAGTCCACTCTGAAAGGAAAAATTGGATTGGTTAGAAATATGCTAAGATATATATTATAACGTTTGGTAAAATGGTTGTTGATACATTTGTTGCAGATCCTTATACATACATCATACATCGGCCACGGCGTTACTCAAAATCAACGAATTAAAAATTCAAACCAATGAGTCTCTTGAACTCAATCAATGAGTAGCTGAAACGTCACTTGCACTAATATTCCCTATACACTATACGTACACAACGCAGCCTATCACAAACTAGGTAAAATACCACTTCGAGTACGGTCCACTATTAAAATATTTATTTTATGTACAGAAGAGGATTAAATGCCATAGAAAAACTTTGAAACTGGTTTCTTTTGAGTAGAGTCTTGGATGCTAGAACTAAGTAACGAAAGACTGCTGTACCCACTGATATAATTGGTTTTACAACGAATAAAATAATTGGAAAACTGACATGATTAGAGGAGTGAAATTTCATTCAACTTTGACTAGAGTGGGAAACACACCAACGCAACAACATATCTCCTTCCAACATTAACTACATCAGTTTAAAATTAATATTCAAGTATCCTATTCTTTTGAAGACGTTTGTGATTCTGACTACGTAAAAACTACTGCATAAGATATGAAACACATCCTCATTCAGTATTCCCGGTCAATACTCTCGCAACCAAAGAGTGACATTTTAAAACAAGTGGCGACGTCAGAGGAAGGAACCAATACGCTGAAAGAATCCGTCCGGCTTCCGCCTTGGAAAACGTCCAGCTACGAGTGAATCAATGGGGGAAATATTTGAGTAGGAACCGTTCATACGGGACTAGCCATAATGTTGGCCTTAAAGGTATGATTTCATGCAACAGCCATTGCAACCGTCTGTGTCTGGATTATCTTGGACAGTTTATTGACACAAGCCATGCGCCAGATTGGATTTGCTATCAACCAAATATACTATAAATAAAAAGAGATAGATATCGCACTAGCGCGCGCAAATTGTTGCAGACAAATTCAGACAATTGTCGTAATTTAAATACTTCTAGTGCAATAGCTATCTCTTTCTGTAAAATACGTTCCGTATTATCTATCGCAGTCGTAACAACGCAACAATATTTGAACACCGCTCAGTATGAACGTAGCGTATCTTTCTTTATAATATCATTGCTATCGACAAAAACTAAAAAGTGTCACCCCCTTATTTAACGTTAAAAGTTTAACCCCTTCAGAGGGAGAAATTGCAAAGATTCTTGTTGTATTTGCAAGAAAATATTATAACACAATTTCATTCTCCAAGGTTTTAGGTTGTTCTCTGTCAGTCAATTATAGATTTTAATCAAGCAGAATCTTGATTGCTGGTGTAAATTTTTTTAATGATTAGCAAACTCGGAACACATAAAAGAGTAAAATTCTTGCTTAACATAATTTTTTTCCCCATCCGCTACTTTTATAATATCGCGGATACAAAGAAAATTATTTCCTAAAGAACCATAACACACGAATATCTCACAAAGCTTCCAAGTCAACTGCAAGCGAAACACCATTTCACCACCACTCACCAACGTCTGAAAGCGTCCTTACAATGAAGGAAATATTTGCTTAGATCGGGCAAGCACCGAGTGTTTCCTTCAAAGCAGAATAAATAACTTGGCCGCCACTGTTTTCTCAAGGGAACCTATATTAGGGAAGTGTTATTAAGAATCTTTGTTTTTTGCTGGCTCTGTTTTTGTGGTCGTAAGTGCATGTTTTTTTGGCGAATTTCGGAAAGGTGTTTTTGATATCTATTGGAGAGATTTCGGATGGGTATCGTCTTGTTTTATTGATGTAATGTAGGGATATTATGGCAGTTTGAGAGCCTTTCCCAATTATAAATCAACTAACTTTTGTCCGCGGCTACGCCGTGCGTGTATTTAGTATCTCATGTTTTCAGGTAGTATCTGTGTATAAAATGTTATCCAATTCAGCATGAAGAAAGAAAGTTTCAGCGTGAACGAACACCAAACCCACACACCCACATATAAACGATTCTACAATAGTAGTGTGATGAGCTACGAACAGTGCACTGTTTTAATTGAGTGCCAAGAAACTTGGCCTTAGCGATTTTAACTACAGAAGAGCGTGTCTTTACAAATCATGCTAGGTCCATGCACAATGAATATTACAGGAACATAGACTCAACGGTTACATAACTATCTATTACATACTCTCAAAGAACCACTTAATCAGCTTACACTATCACAATATTACTTCATTACCAGTTGCAGACCCCATTTTACGCCGTCTCAACACTGTTATACCCGAAAACGCAGTATGGGCTAATACCTTGACCGCCCGAGACAACTTGGCAAACGTCCAAGTAAATGTACACATTGCAGGGAAGACAAACGAACCAACTAAGATTTAGACATGCATAAAATACATTTTAAATTAGGTACCTACAACAAACATGTTCGTCTAGACGCTTTGAAAGTCTGAACGTGTGTTGCTATGAATTTTTAGTGCTGATGTTACAATTTTATATTTTGCTTCAAGACGGGATTGAGAGGTTTAATTTGATAGAAATGGTTCATACTGTGTTATGTTTGTGAACAGAATGTGTTGATTAATGGTGTTTTCCTTTATTTTGTGTCAAACTTGGATTAAAGGCCGATTCCATAAGGCAAGTTTTGCATGCAAGTTACTTGCATTGGAAACATGTTTTCAAGAGTGTGCAAATTGCATGCAGGTTTTGCTTGCATACAAGTGGAGATGTTCAACAATGAGCAGGACATGTCACTCGTTCGCAATTAGAAACGTGCAACTAACGTTTTCGCGTTCAAATTGCACGTCACTTGAGTAAAAAATGTACAAGTTCAAATTACGTTCTACGAATACGTTTGCTCGAGTTGCATACAATTAGCAACTTGCATACAAGTAACTTGCCTAATGGAATCGTGCCTTTACGTCAAAACTTGTATGACAGTTTTATCAAATTTTAGTTCTTGTTTAATTGAAGTCCCTTTCGTATTCAATTTGTGAGAAAAGATAGAATAGTACAACTACTATTCTATCTTTTGATGCGCACCAACGTGCACAATGTAATCATCACCATCATTTAATGCTGAACATAGACTACGCCCTGGACCAGCCTAGCAATACTGCAACGTGATTTGTAAATGTTCCACAAGTAACACTAACTAAATAAACTACCAGGCCATCATGAAAACCAAGAGCCTTAAAATAACAAAAATATAATACACAGCTAGACACGAGTCCCTCTGATCCGCTGAAAGGCAGATCGTGTGGTAAGACTTGGCGGGTCGCCAGCGCGGGGCCTAGGTTCGATGGCAGTGCGCGGTAATGACCACCTGATATTGTAAGTTAGCCGCCAAATTAGTTTTGTAATTAATCGCCTATGTTACTTTTGAGTTTTGAAATTATATGTATTGGTAGTTGACGGGCTTTGGCTAAATAACAACAGCCGCTCGGGTCGATCTTTAGGTTAAGCCGAGCTTGTCCTGGTTGGTTTGTGGATGGGAGACCACCCATAACATACCGAGTTACCTCCGTGCCTCGGAAAGCACGTTAAGCCGTTGGTCCCGGGTGTCATTTCTAGATCTTTCGACAGTCGTTAGGTAGTCAGTGGCCCAAAAAGTCTGACAACCAGTCTTACCAAGGGGTATCGTATTACCCAGTACTAACGGGGTTGTGGAGGTCAGATAAGCAATCGCTCCATGTAAAATACTGGTATTCAGCTGCATCCGGTTAGACTAGAAGCCAGGCCCTGCGATACCATCGGGTGCCTTCCTACCTCCGCAACATTGTGGGGGCTTATCTGTCTGGAAGGTGTGTCACCTACATGGGACGCGACGGCACGGGCCGTCGCGAGATGTCGTGCGGTGTTCCGCAGGGGTCGGTTCTGGGCCCACCCCTGTGGAACATCGGGTACGACTGGGTTTTGCGGTGCGAGCTCCCGCCGGGAGTGGACCTGACGTGTTATGCGGACGACACGCTGGTCACGGCTCGGGGGAGCTCGTACAGGGAGGCAGCGTTGCTGGCTACGGCTGCGGTCTCACAGGTGGTGAGCCGCATACGACGCCTGGGGCTGGAAGTGGCCCTCAACAAGTCGGAGGCCATTGCTTTTCATGGCCCCCGACGGGCGCCGCCGCTGGGATCACACATTGTGGTCGGTGGGGTCCGGATCGCTGTCGAGTCAACCATGAAGTACTTAGGATTGGTGCTCGACAGCCGTTGGG
This sequence comes from Noctua fimbriata, assembly GCA_905163415.1. Classification (NCBI taxonomy): domain Eukaryota; kingdom Metazoa; phylum Arthropoda; class Insecta; order Lepidoptera; family Noctuidae; genus Noctua; species Noctua fimbriata. Next base: position 1,565,234 of record LR990936.1, read on the forward strand.
ACTTCGGCCCCCACTTTCAGCGGCTGGTGCCCAAGTTGATGGGCGCGGCGGGTGCGCTGTCAACGCTGCTTCCCAATCTGGGGGGCCCGAGCACCGCCTGTAGGCGGTTGTACGTGGGGATCGTGCGATCGATGGCCCTTTACGGGGCCCCGATCTGGGCGACAGACCTGACGGATCGCACTATCGCGGTCCTGCGCAGACCGCAGAGAGCGATGGCCGTCAGGGTCATACGGGGATATCGCACGATCTCCTACGAGGCGGCTTGTGTACTGGCCGGATCCCCGCCGTGGGACCTGGAGGCGAAGACCCTCGCGACACTGCACCAGTGGCGCGAGGAGGCCAATGATCGGGGCGAGAGGCTGGTGCAGCGACAGATCACGCTGTACCGGTCTCAGCTCCGACAGGTCATGGTGGCGGAATGGCGGGGGAGGTTAGAGCTCCCTACCGCCGGCCTCGACACGGTCGAGGCGATCCGACCAGTACTCGACGACTGGCTCGGGAGGAAGCACGGCTCCCTGACGTTTCGGGCGACGCAGGTGCTCTCGGGGCACGGCTGCTTCGGGAAGTACCTGTGTCGCATAAGCAGGGAGCCGGACGCCCGGTGCCATCACTGCGTCCACTGTCTGGAGGACACGGCGCGGCATACGCTGGCCGAGTGCGCCGCGTGGGATGAGCCGCGCCGTGCGCTCGTTACGGAGGTGGGAGGAGATCTGTCGCTGCCGACCGTCGTTCGCTCGATGGTCGGCAGCGCGGAGTCCTGGGACGCGGTGGTGTCCTTCTGCGAAACCGTCATGTCGCAGAAGGAGGCTGCGGAAAGGGAGAGGGAGATGACGAGCTCCCGTCCATCCCGCAGCAGACGCACCGGGCGTCGGCAGAGGGCGGACAACGCCCTCTTCCGGCCCCCCTAAATAGGTCCAGGGGCGACGGATTCGGGGACATCCGTCGCCCCCGATCGATCACACTGGACCCGAGACGGCGGCGCGTAGTGTTCCACGCGCGCCTCTCTCAGACGTAACGGGGGGAGTTTTACACCTCACTCCCCCCCGGGACGAGGCCCGCAGGTCAGGCGGGCCGCACTAGTCCGGGGCAGCGGAAGTCGCATCAGATCCCGTTGCCCCCCGACGCAAGTGTGCGAGGGAACACCGGTGTGGTTTTAGTCAGTACGAGTCTGACAGACCCCTCCGCTCTCCCCAGGGCGGAGGACATCCATAGAGGATTTCCACATCGGGAAAAAAAAAAAAAAAAAAAAAAAAAAAAAAAAAGAAGCCAACCCCAACATAGTTGGGAAAAGGCTAGGCAGGTGATGGGAGTTGACGGTTTGGTCATGTTGAGAGGATTTATGAAAGGCAACTAACATAAGTTATTTATCAGGCAGATGTGAGTGGTATCGCCGACGGGAGGAGACGTCCTAGAAGGATATATACTGACTTTATTGGTGATGTTCTTCAGACAGGTCAGGTGCGCAGTATTCGCACCCGGCGTGTTTGACCAGATGTATGAAGCAAAGGAAGTATGTAAGGATCGTAGTAGGTTACGACCGGAGTTTCTGCCTACCCCATAGGAAAAGCGCTTACTTTACGAATTTATCAATATCAAAATCCAAGCATTTATTTCAAGTAGGCGAGTTACAGGCACGGTTTGAATTTTCGAAACAAAGACGACAATAAAATGAAGCTACAGTCCCAGTCACTAGGCATAATAACTGAAAGTACTGAAGTTGCTCATTTCAAAGCGAAGATCTCTATGGAGAAGAACGGGCAAGATACTCCATGAACACTCTTTTAACTCAGCATATTGTTACAAAACCTTGGTTACATCATTCCTGTTGAGATACATCATGTGAGAACGATGTAGCAAGATGTGCACGTTGAAAGTGTGTGTATTTATTGATTAAATTCAGATTATGATTAACTCCTTGGTTCGATTCCCGGGTCGGGCAAAGTGTTATTGGGTTTTTCTATCAGAATTTTGTCAGTAGCAGCCACGGAGTCTGGATTAGTACCCGGTTGTATAGACTCGCCTCCTATTACATGGGACTTAAACATAACTGGCGAGATGTGGGTGTACTATAAGGTACACCTCTGCCTAATCCTTTGGCAGGCGTGATGTTATTACTCTTACTTATATCTTATGTATTTCGTATTGAAAGTTCGCAAGGAGGGGAAATGCCGCCTTGAATTTCTACCCTTCGATTGTATGCTAGCGTAGTATCGCTTACAACCACCTTTCATTTTCTCACAGACCATCTATACGTATTATTACTGATACCAAATACTTGCAGGAAACTTCAAACCAAGGAAACTTCGCTTCGGTTCGATATTATGTCAGTACGTACATTGAGTGATCCTTTCTGCAATGTACTTAACATCTTGCATGCTTCGTGTGTGCATACTCATGTTTCTGACAAATAAATGAACTATGAGCCATGAACTATGAGACGAGCTACTTCGTTTAATAATTATGCATGTATATTAAACTAATGATTTTTTTTGGATAAAACATGGATTTTTCCGAAAATTAAGAGATGTTTGTATATCATATTGATATGATAATTTTAACTTTGACATCATTTTCAATTGATATAGTCATACAGGTTGAAAGGGACACAAACGGTACCACGTATTCAGTACATCATTCTGAACCACCCCACATAAAAATATTCCGTAAGTAATTTTTGAAAAATCTACTGTTTCCTACTAAAATGCAATACCAACACGGTCAAAATGTATGGATCCATCCTGCATATCAGTATCACTATAACGTTAATTGGAGTCATTTTTTTTTCTTTTATTGGTCTATTACCAAATTGTCTTTTAAACTCTTTGTAATTCAGAAGACAAGTAACCAGAGGGACTTCGCAAATGGCTTTCGCTTCTAAATCGCCACGTTTTTCAACGCCGACATTCAACAGGATTGACAACAGCTTGCGATACTTCTAGTCAATCCAATTCATGTACGATTTTTGAACATCGTCATCACCGATGGAAATTATTTTCTTCAGGCCTTCAGCTTGTTCTAACAGATAACACATTTAAACGACATTTAATATCCCACTTAAAGTAACCAACTTAAATCTTACAGCATCACAATTGAGTTAGACAATCTCAGCATCTAATAAGTCAAGCAAATTGCAATTAAGTGGTCCCACGTTCAGTCTGTGTCAAAATTTAATTTAGAGCTACCCCCCTCCTCTTTCCCCTCTCGGTTTTGCCTCCCCCTCTGAGGGAGACACGGAATGATGTTGCGATTAATTCAAAATTTCAAATTGAGTTATCTGTATCATGTAGATTTAGTTGGAGTTGGTTGGTCGAGGGCAAATATAAATCTTGTTAAAAAATGGGTGGGTTTAACTATATACATTGGACGGTAGGTAAACTAAAACCATATGACACCCTGAAGCCCAATAAAATCATTGTTTCATTAGATTTTCTACCAATAAAATGATTGTTTAATCGGCGAAGTTACTAAGAAAGAGCCATTAGAGTGAAGTCAAATTACGGTTAAACACAATCTTAAGGAAGTTACTGTAACCAGAAACTGCGTGTAGTTGTCTATTGCCAACCTTAGAATAATCAAACTATTTGATTTTACTTAGCTATGTTTTTCATAACCTATATAGTATCATTGGTAGTATTACTGGTTATTGATAGTAAATAAATACATTTTTTTAATTCACCAAAAGCTATCACAGTACAAGATCCACAGACTAAGAGCATATAAGCCTTATAACTAGGTCACAATAATGTTAATACTCTGACTTCTAAACTAGATATATGTGCCTCACGGCGAGGCTTAGGGCAGATCCCTGCATAGTTACCCCAGGGATGTGCCTTAACAGGCGTTGCACAGAGGGGGCTCCGGATAGGTCTTTTAAGAGGAAACGGTGCCTCCTCTCAGGTGCGGATGGTGACCAGTGGGACCCACAGTCTCCGGTCTTATCCCCAAAGACCAGTCGCCTTTTGTCCCCGAAAACAAAAAAAAAAAGGTGTATGTGCCTGTATCCTAGGAGTCAGTGATTCACCGTAACAAACAACGACATAATATACTAAATCAGGACGTTACAACATGTACACATACACATAAGCAAATGGTGTAAAAGAAAACAGCTAATAATCAATGTAAAGAAAAAAGTGGTCTCCTCGTTTTTTTAAGTCCACAAAAGTCTTCTAACTTCTTGCCGGGCTCTTCCTCAACCAAAAACAACCAGTGCATAAAACATTTGATTAATTCTTAGAATACTCATCAAAATATTCTAAAAACCATCCCAAACATATCAAAAACAATTTGCGAATAAACCAGGAGTGTTAAAACTAACGTATTTTCTCTGAGATCGTAAAGTTCACTGCAGGAAGTCTGAGCTGAATTTTAAATGCTATCGACATGACCTGCATCTTGCAACGACTACTATATTCATCTCATACCACCGTTTGACGTGTTTGGTTTCAAACGGGAATGCATTGACGGGAAAACAAAACAATACGATTGTATTCACAGAATGGGTGGGCAGACGTGTATTTGTGGTCGCCTGTTACCTATATTTTGTTTGGGAGAGCCTATTGGTACTATTTGTCGAGCATATATACAGGGTGTAACAGAAAGGGGATAGTCATATGAAAGGATATGCTGCAGACCATCAAACTGAACAACTTTATCCTTGGGTCCAGTATCGTAAATGCGAAAAAAATATCAGCTTTCCCATTCATTTGGGTCGAGTAGGTATTGAAATTTTGTATGAGGGAGAAAGTTGTTCAGTTTGATGGTCTGCAGCATATCATTTCATGTGACTTTAATAACTATAAAAACCTAGGGATAGGCGCCCCGAGGGCTCCACGCTTAGTGCTCGTGCTTGCTAAGAACACATCTGTGATACTAATATCTAATCAGAAAAAGACTGCAGAAATAGTTAAATGTCTCATTTTATGAAACAACATCGTGTCCTTACAATTATTGCGCTACGTAGAATCTGTAACAAAGTATCTGGTGAGATTTTTGAAGTCTGTCTCTCGAGTTAGTAACGTATAGATGAAGGTTTGGCACTGCATACCGATAAAACCATCGACAAAAAGACTAAGAAAGCCGTAGAAATGTTTATCAAACACTTTAGTGTAAGTAGCCAAGATACTGTTGTCTATTTCTTGAACACGAGTCGTGATTCTACATTGAAATGTTATCACTACAGTATAGTTAAACAACAATGCAGGACGATAGAAACAATATCGCCTCGTGTAGGATCGTAAAGCTCGCGTCGGAGCCTCGTGCAATAAAGTGCAAGCTCTAGCTTCATTGTGGACTGGCTTACATTATTTTGTTTCTTTAGAAGTATATTAAGATATACAACATTACTGTTATATTGGAAGAGTAGCGATGATTTGAGTACTGCTTATTGCCTTGTTTGATATGGTTGTGCTGTTCCACAAACAATGAGAACTTAATATCGTGTTCTGCGTGTCCTGTTGTTTGTTCTTTATAGGTAACTAGCGACCCGCCCCGGCTTTGCACGGGTGCAATATATACATATAAACCTTCCTCTTGAATCACTCTATCTATTAAAAAAAACCGCATCAAAATCCGTTGCGCAGTTTCAAAGATTTAAGCATACAAAGGGACATAGGGACAGAGAAAGCGACTTTGTTTTATACTATGTAGTGATTATAGAGGCTACCGAAGGCACCAAACTCTTGGCTCAGTTCTGGGACGACACAATTTAGATTGCCATCGACTCGCTAAGAAGAAGAATATATGGTTGAGTAGCATAGCTTTAGATTTTTAAAAGATTTAAAAATGTCGCTTAAACATGATTACGCCGAAGCAACTGCGAATTTCAAGAATCTTAAGTAGGTAAATCTATCTACTATGACCATTGCTTTCAAAGCGTCTCTTTCTACAGTGACTTAAAACATGAAAAAAAAACTGTTTTGGTAGCACATTGATTCTCCATTTGATACCAACATCATCATCTGCCTAGCCTTTTCCCAACTATTTTGGGGTCGGCTTCCAGTCTAACCGCTGCTGAATACCAGTATTTTACATGGAACGACTGCCTATCTGACCTCCACAACCCAGTTAGTATTGAGTAATACGATACCCCTTTAAGACTGGTTGTCAGACTTTTTGGGCCACTGACTACCTAACGACTGTCAAAGACCTACAAATGACACCAACGGCTTAACGTGCTTTCCAAGGCACGGAGGAAACTCGGTATGTAATGGGTGGTCACCCATCCACAGACCAACCCAGGCAAGCACGGCTTAACCTAAAAATTAACCCGAGCGGCTGTCATTATTTAGCCACGAGCTCCTCCTATTTGATAACAACAACTACAGCAATAAAACTGCACAACTGCAAAACAAAGGCCCGTTTCACTGCGCCCCAACATTTTAATACTATTAAAATGTTTTAAACAAAATGCAAGACAGATCTTCTTGGAGATAAATAAAAGCTGCAATACACTGGCATGCATATGCAGCGGGCTTGTAATTACTCAGTCGGCAGCGTCCACTAATGCGCCCTAACTTGCGGAATTGCTGCGAATCCCTCAGACGTATCTACGGCTCCTAGGATATTTATTATGTATTTTCTTGAATTCTCGTGCTGGTTGTGTTTTGTGGGGTTGTTGGGATCTGTTTTTAGAATGGTATAGTTTCCTTCTGCATTGATTATTGTACTTTAAATGGCATTGCATAGATGGATGACTGATTAACCGCATTATCATCCTCACCATTTCGATCAAAAATCAACCACCACAAAGATGCATTTTCTTTCTGCCATTTTCAACGGATTCAAACAGACGACTTTTTTTTCATACCCTATATTGTGTTGTGTCCTATAGCTGGGCAAAGGCCTCCCCTTTCTCCTATCCAAACCTCTCTGTTTTGTGCAATTTCTGGCCACGCTTGACCACTTTTATGAGATTTTTTTTATTAGCACTTCCGGATGTCCGTAAAGTTCTTCAAAACGTTGTATTAGGTATTATACAGTGGAATCATTTTTTATTCTACGTTCAGCTGATAAGTTCGTCCAAATACATGTCCGAGAAAGATTGTCATTTGAAGCTGGTTTCGATCACAACAAAATTACGAGAATCATCAACTACCTAGTCTTTCTCTATTTTGGTATCGATTTCCAGTCTAACCGGATGGAGCTAAATACCAGTATTTCAGATGAATCTGACCTCCACGACCCAGTTAGTAGTAAGTAATACGATACCGCTAAAATTACATGAATATCTAAAGAAATCATAGTAATATTAACGGGAAACTTCTTTGTCATCAAACTGATACTTTTGCAGAACTTATAAAACACCATTACTCAAGATTTACGCGTTTTTCAAGCAAGTTGCGATGTGAACTGATTGGTAGCGAAGTTGGCTGGGCCGGTGCCAAGTTCCCATACACCAGTTAAATGTTAAAGACTACTTGTCGGGGCCGCTGAGATGGTTCAGTGCTTTCGGAACTATCATTTATTACATTTCGGTTAACAGTTGCATTAAAATTTGAAAAGATTTTGGTGTTAACTCCAATTTATGGTATAATGGAAGAATGGTTGTTATTTGGCATTCGTTGGAGAGCTCAACATCTACCAGTGCTGTGCAGTGGTCTGCTAAAAGCTGATGATGGCCATAGTTGTTTTATCTGTAACTTCATGATCGTTACCTTCTATATTCTTATTCCCGTTTTTGGGGTTCCGTAACCGAAGCGTAACTGACGGGACCCTATTACTAAGAAACCGCTGTCTGTCCTTCTGTTTGTCTGTCAGCGGGCTGTATCTCATGATCCGTAAAAGGTAAACAGTTGAAATTTTCACAGAATGTATATTTCTGTTGCCGCTATAACAAAAATAAATGAAAAATTAAAAGGGGCTCCCCTGCTACGATGACACGGAACCCTTCATGCGCAAGTGCGACTCGCACTTGATCGGCTTTTACTTCTTAGTGACACCTTAATGAGTACCCAAATAAAAATGCGCTGCTGGGTCTTCAACTTTAAGCACTGAGCTGAGCGTTTCATTCTTTCAGTTATGTATTTATTCAAGTATCACCTATTGTTCGTGCTAACGGGCACTAGCCTACCAATATCAAGCCTCTCGTCCATTATTTACCAATAAAGATCTAAGTATATCCAGCATAAACCAAGTTATAGGCTTAATTTTCGTAGCTAGCTAGAGATAATCTGGTTGCTACGTCACTAGGTGTAGCTCTACGCAGAATAAGTTTCTCGTAGCAGTCGTAGCACCCCGCTACGAACTTTTTTTGTGCCACCCTATGTAATTCTATTGATTTATAATTGTGTGATTAATAAAAGTAGGCAGGTGTTTTATTATACTATAAAGCAGACATGTCACTTTAAAAAAAATTGGTACTAAAATCTGTCTGAAACATAATTTTTCAGAACATGATCACTTTGAATACACAAACTATAATAATACATTTTGAGACAAGTGGGGAAACTTTGACATTGCAGTCGAGGTGAAATTCAGAGGTGTTATGGAGCCGAGAACTGCAGTGACAGACGCCTACATGAATCAAACGACGTTTTTCAATACACTTACAAAGAAATAACATAACAAAAATGAAAAGTTTTTTTGACATTAATCATTATAAAACTACGATTTAATTTGCTTTTCCCCGCACTTTGCTAATGCTTATTTATGATATTCTGTTCAAAACACAATTAAAATTTTATATCAAGGCCTCAAAAACATGCATCTGCTACTGAGATTAAAAAAAAAACCACAATCGCCGCTGACTATAGGAATTTAACAATTGTTTATGTTGTGTCTGTGGAAGTAAAACACTAGTTGAGATAAATGAAAAAAAAATCCACGAGTGTGAAATAAATTGCATGTACCAAACCAGTTTTGTAGGAAGTATATTGAAAAATTTATTCCAACATACAAATTAAGCTTACTCGAGCTCTTTCGCAAAAACACTGCAAAAGCATCAATAATTTATACGAAACTTTTTCAATAAATATTTAGTTTGTAAAGCCTACTTATGAAGTATTTACAATTCAATGGGCACTTAGTTATTTATATTTTCTTTTAAAATATTGAGGCTCAGTGGCAGAAGAGTTATGAAACCGATTGTAGAATGCTGGTCGTAGGTTTAATCCCAGACAAGCTATAGCTTGCACTTTCAATAATAACATAACATAACATCACGTCTTTTAATCTTCACAGTACACCCACATTTTGCCAGTTACGTTAAAGTACCATGTAATATTGCCATCAGTCGCGCACAAATCCAGACTCCGTGGATGCTACTGAGAAATTCCTGATGGAAAAACCCAATAACACTTTGCCCGACCCGGGAATCGAAATCAGGACCTCATGCTCAGCAGTCCCGTGTATATAGGTAGGATAGTTCCCATCCATTTTTTTTTTTCGTATTTGAAATCTTCAAATGATCCCCCCCCTCCCCGCCGTCTCTGGGCGGAGCGGAAGGGAGTGTCAGACCAGACTTCTCCTGACTGAAACCCATCCATGTTCCTTCTTTGCCCTTTGTGTTCCAGGACCACAGTATCTCTTTCGAACAGTCCCGCAGCCCTGGCAGGGTATTTTTCATCCTGGCAGTACATTCCTTACAAAAGACAAAAGATAAGAAAATACATTGAATCCAAGAAACTGACCCACTAGCATAATTATTATTCCTGCTAGCAATAAAGTTAATATTTTAATACAAGCAAGGAATATATAGGCTTTATTATTTTATTCAGTACAGACGGCAGCACATCAAGCTACCCGAAACCGACAAAATTTCCCAATCAACCTTGAACCTAATGCATTAGTGATAAAGTTGAATATCTTGATGTGATTATTAAATAAAAGTGTTACTTTCTAGAACAAAAGAAAACTGTTTTTATTTTAAGCTTCCATAGAGTAACAGTTCACAAGCAGCAAGACAAAAAAAATAGTATTACCAACTTAAAAACATACTTAATTCAGTAAAGCCAACCTTAGATAGATGTATAAATATTGCCATATTCAATATATCTAATTAAGAAATTTGACAGATTGTAGTAGCTTCATGTGCTGGTGTCCGTACCTTCCCGTTGGGTATTTTCCGAATTCAACGTGGACGAAATCGTGAGCAAAATCTAGTAAATTACTAAAGGAAAAAATATTTTTAACAAGCTCTTGTTAGGCTCTGTTGTACCCCGGCTTACGTAAAAGTGCTAGAGTTTCTTTAATGATGTTATTTTGTTGGCTTCTCACCCCTTTTCACACCCACCCTTACTTTCAGCTTTTTATGGAGGTGTAATATAAAGTACTTATGTTTTTAACCCCACTTTGGTTTTGATGAAGTGGTAGAGTGTCTAGATTTTTAACTGAAATATAAGAATTTCTAATGTAGTCGGGAAAATATTCTAGTATTTCCATTAGCATTTATCCAGAGTTGATGAATAAATGCTCACGTAATATTAAACTCGTTAAATATAACTAGCGAAATGTGGGTATACTATAAGCACACCTCTACCTAACCCGTCAGAAATTGCAAGCGTGATCATGTTAAAAAAATTACTGGTGATGTCTTTTAGAAAAGTCTAGTGCATAGTACTTGGAACCGCCGAGCATGTATGACCAGATGTATGAACATGGTAGGTGGCTATAGTTTCTGGCTACCCCCATCGGTAGAATGATTGAGTTTATGGCTGTATGTTACCCCTACAACCAAACTGTTTTCTACTCTATACAAATAAAGAAAATACTTTATCCCATCAAAAACTCAACATGTACAAAAATGCAAGTCTCGCAACGCAGTTCTTCAACCGTAAAAAGTTGTGAGATGTAATGTAATTTCTTTAATAAATAGAATGACTTGACCATCGCACGGCAACATAATCATATAAGAATAATCTACTATTTTAAATAGTCCTTACCTAATCCTAATGGAAAATAGCGGTAGCCGGCCAGATTAGATTTTGTTGTATGAAGCTTTTACTGCCGTGTGCGATTGCCAAGTCATTCTATTTATTTAAGAAATTACATTTGATCGCGTGCGAGAGTTACATTTTTCTACAACTAAACTATTCTCTACTCTACACCAATCAAGAAAATACTTATTACTAATCTAATCACTTATGTAGCCACCACAATTCATGCCTCAGTAAAGCGATGTTCGTCATATCAAAATGGCTACTCAACTCAATCATAATTTATAACTGAAAATCCATCATCTTTGCTGCTCTAATAAATGAGTTCTGTTGCGCACCACTTAAATCTGTTCTAACACCATTAATAATTAACTCGACTCACTTCAGAACTGTAATATTGAGTAAAATGAGTGGCTAGAGTAGACGAACGACTTTGTAAGACTTTTGGGACAATTTCGGGTTCGATTTTAACTAAGATTGTCGTTGGCATATTTTACAGGGCCATACTTTTTTTTTAAACTTTGCCCCACACTAGGAATTTCTTCTGCACCATGGGTGCGTTTACAAACATTTAAACTCACATAGACCCGGAACAACTACCTATAGGTCATAAAAATATTTTTTCAGTGCGGGGATTGAACCTGTGACACGCAGTGCAGCAGCCAATCGCTCAACCACTGCCGACCAACCGTGCCGTCGACGCCAACACGTCAATACAGCTTATTTTTTGCACCAGTTTTTAAATATAATATAACTTACAGCGTTGCTAAGCTGTTGGACAGAATAGACTTTACAATAAAAAAGAAATTAATGGCTCACGACTATGGGATATTACATTGATCATTAAATAACAATATATAAAGTTTAATTCCCTGAAAATGGAATGCAAAAGTGAATAGAACACATAACTATTGCGCCAAATATGTAAGAAGCACGTATGCAACGTGGATAATAAAACATCACGCCTGTCGGTACTCCCTAAAAGGCGTAAGCAGGTTAAAGTATTGTAGGACTGCAATAAAGAAAAAGTGATTCTGTCGACGGTCTACTCATTACTTAAGAATTCTTGCAGGATCGATAACTGTCAGTATTTTGTCTAGTTACAAAAATTTGTAAACGTCTTTTACTATTGTTATTACTTTGATTAATCAGTCTGAATGTTTGAGTGAACTGCAAGCTTGTAGTTTTAATCTTACAAGTAATCGAGACGTCTGAATTAAATCTGGGATTGTATTGTGAAGCCAAATAATACATGAATTTAAATTAAATCTTTTAGTTTTCTAGAAGTATTCAAAATGGTTACTAAGATAATATTAAGCTATTTTCAAGGATTTCAAATTCAGTTGACCTTCTTGGTTGATCTGCTTGGTAGAATTTACACGTTTGATATTCTGGAAGGGTCATAACGCTTAAGAAACACACGAAATACAAACGGGTTAAGCAGGAGTATACATGTGTGTATAACCATGATTGATCTAGGGATCGAACCCAGATTTTACTTACCACTTACCAGTATTTGCGCTTGTCAGATTACGACTTCTGCGATGATACTACACCGCCCTGGCTGTCTTAGGCTGAGATATTATAGCAAACTTAGATCAAACTTAGGTCAGTCGCACTTCATCCGAAAATAAACATTATGATTATATAAAGTTAATGTGCATATTCCTACAAGAGACTGTAATTAAGCGTATCATAAAAATAATACAGACAATGGCCCACCTACCATCTTGCACCGCATGCACTTGAAGATCTATTTACTGCATCAGTGAGCGGGGTTCGCGTGGTTGAGTTTTGGGCTAAACATACACATTTGAACTTTTTGCCATCGACATGCTATGAAGAAGGAGAATAAGAACTTTAATTTTAATGCAGATAAGGTTCATTTACCTATCAGATGCCACAACGACATCCCCTCTAAATCCAACATCACCATAGATAACTCCATCAAAACCGCAGCGCAGCTTCCCATATCCTAAACCACAGAAATCGTTATTTTCAATCCGCAAAATCGTATTCTCCTCTACCAAACTTTTAGCGAGGTTACCCCAATGTATTTTTAGTTCAGCCCCATTCGAACTTCCCTTATAATCTGCACTTACTAGATTAACAAACACAGTCTCGATACATAGGCGGAACTGAATTCTGCTGTAACGTATCCCGTATATTGTATTTTTATTTTGTAGCTTACGTCCGTAGTTTTTATTCGAGATATAGTTTTTTCGGATGTATTTTTTTTTTATTGTTAACGGAATAGTTTTCTAGGTTTTGTTGTTACTTTTGGAAATGTTATGTCGGCAGTTTGTGTTGGTTATTGTTGAAGTGAGGAAAAACTAAATGATTTTGATCATCCCCCGTAGCATGACCACCGTGGACAAGGATTTCTTTGACGGAAGAATCGACAAAATGATAGATATTGCAAAGAAATCTGTCATTGTGTCGACACTATCTGTCATTTTGTCAATTCTTCCGTCAAATAAATCCTTGTCTACGGTGGTCATGCTACGGGGGCTAGTGTAACATTTCTGTGAAAGCACGTTAAGCTCTTGGTCCCGGCTGTGATTTGTAGATCTTTAACAGTTGTTACAGTTAGTCAGTGGCCCGAAAGTCAGACAACCAGTCTTGCCCAGGGGTATCGCATTATCCAGTACTAACTGGGTTTTGGTTCTGTATGGTGTCCGGACGTAAAGAATAGCACCATCCCATATCTTCCCGTGGGTGTCGTAAGAGGCGACTAAGGGACTTACCAGAGAATGGGCAGCAGCGTTCTCTGTGTTTTATAACAACCATACTGCGATCGCCAACCCGCCTGCCAAGCGTGGCGATTATGGCAAAACCCCCCTTCTTGGGGGAGGCTTATGTCCAGCAGTGGACGTCTTTCGGCTGAAATGATGATGATGATGAACTGGGTTTTGGAGTTCAGATAGGCAGTCGCTTCGAAAATACTAGTATTCAACTGCATCCCGTTAGAATGTAAGCCGACCGTAACTTATTTGGGAAAAGGCTAGGCAGGGCAATGTGTAAAATTTCGTATGAGTTTGTAAACCCAAGACTACTTTAAATGGCTTTAAACTAGCTTCAAATAAGTACTTTGAATTTAGTATCTGTTACACCGGACTGAGTTACATAATCAACAAAATTATAATATTTCTACTGCTGAGCTCTGTGAGAGAGTGGACGCTTTCATCAAATCACTTTTGACCTAAAGAAAACGTGACAAAACTACCTTCTTAAAAGAAACAAGGAGGTAAAGCCGGAGGAGGTTATACCCTTACTCATCACAACTTAACACATAAAAAAAAATAAAAAAACGCTCAATATGAGATTATTTAAAAATAAATTGCATGAATGGTTGTGTAGTCACAGTTTTTATAGTGTCAAAGACTTCTTTGACAATAAATGATAAATATTTTCTGAAAAATTTTGCATGATTAATACTGTTAAGCAAAAACATGTATACTCTTCCTTTTTTGTATATTACCATCTTTTTATACCATGTTTTTAAGCAAATAAAAATTATTCTATTCTATTCTATTCATAAATAACCATATTTAACATTAAGAACTTGATACTTCCAACTACAAAGATCCTCACACCTTCTCCATACATGCAATAAACTACAAAACAGCTGTCCACAAACGTTGGACACCATCTTTCTTCAACATATTAACAAGATCCCCATCGAACAACACACTGTCCATCTCTAACAACGTTGCCCAACTTAGCGGACTTGATCCAGGATAATCTGGCCCCCTCAGGGATCTATCTGTGAGCAATAAGTAAGAAACTTTCCTTCCGTCTGACCTTCGGCGTAATTAATTGAATGGATCCAGTTGCTTGACACCTGGGTCTTTACTTGTAAGGGGAAATGACGTTTGTGTTCTTGGTATGGGGGGGATGAATGAAGTAGTTTTACGAATTGTTTTTGAAGGGTATTGAATGGTTGGTCGGTGTTTGTAGTGTAATACAATTAGGTAAGCAGTAGTGTAAAAGTTGGACTGCCTCGATGGTTTAGTAGTCGCAAGCGCGACTGCTGAGTATGAGATCCTGGGTTCGATTCCCAGGTCGGGAAAAGTGTTATTGGGTTTTTCCATAAGAAATTCCTCAGTAGCAGCCACGGAGTCTGGTTTTATGCCCGGTTGATGGCAATAGGCTCGCCCCCTATTACATGGGACTTAAACATAACTAGCGAAATGTGGGTTTACTATTAGATACACCTGTGCCTAACCCTTCGGGGATTACAGGCGTGATGTTATGTTATGATTTGAACCTCTTTTTCGATTTGTATCTAATCCTGAAAAGAGTGCCGATATAGTGAAAGAAAAAAACGAGTTGTGTCGATTCCAAGTGAAATGGGACAGCGACAAGAAGATGATGATGATAAGTCCTAAATACTATGGGTTGGTTATAATGCATTGTGGGCACCGCTGTGTTATTCACATTCCTTTTTTAACTTTTTGTTTTTTAAAAGTGAAGACTTTTCATTGGCTGTCAGTCTCATGTACTATTTTAAGGGCATTACATTGCTCGATGACCTTGATGATTTGATCCCTGTACTGGTTTTTGTTGCCTTGCCCCGCACATTTCGCAAAATTTCGGTTTTTATTTATTATTTAAAAATATTAAAAGAAATAACAGAAAAAAAACAATACAGATTGTTAAGTATATCATTACGTATTTGTTGTTACAAAATTCATGCCGATCTATTCAGCCGTTACAGGGATAATTTACAATTAAGGTTGAAAAAGGACCTATTTTCTACGATTAACCAAAAAAAATTGAGAAGGTTTATTAAAATTTTAAACAATACAATTTATTTGTGATGAACTTAACTATAACATACTTTTTTTACACGGAAAACGCACGAAGGGATTCATCAACAAATTTCTTTGAACATACGCTGTTTTTGGGATTTGAGCCATGTAATGCCCTTAATCCATTTTGTTAGCTGTTAGACTTCCATAGATAAAAAATAAATAAACACTAGGTTCTCTTAATAGTCGCTAACACTCAGTGAACACCAGTTATTATCTAATTGTAACAATGGCTGGGTTTATTTCTAAAGAAAAACTTGTCATGCTCCTTTTATAAATACACTATCTCCACACAATACAAGCAACGAGAAACGCAAGTATTTCTAACAACGAACACGTCAAAATATTTGCGAAAGGTAAGTGCAATGCGTACCGCATACCGTAAATCTGTAGCGTTGCATAAAATGCAACTGGCAACCGCCAACAGATTGGTTTAGAATGTAAGAAATGACTCACTGATCACAAGGTCGGAAATCTCTTCATATTATGCCAATAGCATTCTATTCTTCACGTAAAACGCTATTTTATTGCTGAACTTGAGGAACTCAAAACTTTAACCATTATAAATCATCATCTGCCCGCTTTTTCCCAACTATGTTGGGGTCGGCTTCTAGTAGCTTCGGATGCAGCTGAATACTAGTATTTTAAATAGAGCGACTGCCTATCTGACTTCCACAACCCAGGTAGCACTGGGAAATACGATAACCCTTGGTAAGACTGGTTGTCTGACTTTCGGGCCACTGTCAAAGATTTACAATTGTCTGTCGGGTACAACGACTTAACGTGCTTTCCGGGGCACGAAGGAAACTCGGTATGTAATGGGTGGTCACACATCCACGGACCAACCTAAGCAAGCGCGGCTTTACCTGAAGATCGACGCGAGTGACTGTTATTATTTAGGTAGCCACGAGTTCCTCCACGAGTTATTATTTAGACCTTAAAGGTAAGAATGAATAATTTGAATAACACTTAGTAAATTAGCGGAAAGCTCGATGACCGTTTCTTCTGTATGAACACTACAAAAGATGGTATTGTTTATCAATTTTCTAGTTGCTCATACAACATGCGTATGTTGTATGAACAAGACGTAGAAGTCCACATTTCAAAACCCGAACCAATTGTGTAGATAACCATTCAATTACGAAAACCATCCTTTGGCCACATGTAATATAAAGATGGCCCACAGTGCCCTTACCCTGCTCGCGCGAAGTGTTATAAAAATTGCAATGTTTTCATGTACGTGAGGGGAATGGACAATATGGGGTGCTTTGCCAATGGTTGTTGATGTTGATAGGGATCCTCTGTGATGATTGTAGGGTTGGTGTAAATTAGCTGGACTAAAGTGGCAGGAGGGTTAACGAATTTCGAGCTGAAGGAAGATTTTAAGATTTGAAAATGGAATGATCTTTTCACTGAGATATAAAAAGAACCTCCTCGAGAAGCAATATGGAGACGACAATAAATGAAAATACTGGCAATTTTTGCGCATATGAGTATTTCCATCAAGAAAGAGAGCAGGTGGCTCACTAGAAATGAATTGTAGGTCTTAGGTTCTAGCCCAAGCAAGCACTTTACTTTGTGTGAACGATTTCAGCATCACTGCTTTCATAACTAAGAACCAAACATACGAAGGCGTGTGATGACGTCCACTAACCCGAACTGGACTCTCGTGGATTATTATGACCCAATCCCTCCCACAGAGAGGAAACTTGTGTCCCAGCAGTGGGAACATTACAGTCTGATTATGTCACGCCAAGTTTCCATCAACTGGCTAACAAGCCATCATAATCGTCATCATAATTATATTAGACAGTATATGAAATGAAATGAAAATTTGCTGGAATTGTAATACATTAGAGGTGGTCGAGTTTTATTACAGTTGCAATGCGCTAAAATTAGCAAGCAAAATTACAGGATACATTGATACAATAATTGTATCTAATATAATTGGTATGTTATAATAATAAGTATGTCAATAATAAGAATGTCAAAGAACCTCGTGAAATCAGAGAAAGATAACAATTCAAATATCTCGATCTGGCTCGCGAGGTTGTCTACATGTGGGACGTGAGTACAGCAGTCATTGTGCCGATATTCGTATCGGCCAATGGGTTAATAATCAATAGCCTCGACCAACATCTGAGTAGGTTCTCGCTTGGCAGCTGGATCAAGGGCTTGATTCAGAAAGCAGTACTTCTGGACACGGCGCGTATTGTTAGGAGGTTCCTCTCTCAAGAGCCCTGACCATCGGTAGCTCGGACCCAGTTCACGCCGCCGGTGGCCTACTATTATTTTTTTTTATTGCGAAAAATTATCAGCTGTCCCATACAAAATTTCAAAACTAACTCGACCCAAATGTATGGGACAGCTGATATTTTTTTCGAATTTACGATATTTATTATTATTACCACAGGAGAAAGTTGTTCAGTTTGATGGTCTGCAGCATATACTTTCATATACCCTTTCTGTTACACCCAGTATATTTTTAAATGTTTTATATAATTTTTGTTACTACAAATATTTAAAATAGTAATATGTAAGGAAAATGTATAAAAATGGCAATAATTTTTCAATCAATTAATAGTAGGCTATGACGTCACTATGTCTATAATTATAATCAAAATATAATTACGTCCGTCCTTTGTTGATCAGTCAATCAATCTGCGGATATCGGTACTAATTAACAAATACAACGTGATGTTACTATTGAAACCATCCTTTGTATGGGGATGAATACCAAAATGGTGTCTTGGTTACGGGGTAATGATTGAGGGTAGTTTGGCCATGATTTTGAAGAGGAAGGGAAATAAGGAGATGATGGGGTGGTGTTTTTACCCGACGAGGGAGGGTAACGTGTTTATCAGCCTATTAAAACATGGAGTGGATCCCACCTGCTTCCAAATGCGTTTTTTTTGCTTTTCAGTCGGTTTTTTATTTTAGGTGGAGTGTAAAAAAATTTGGTAAGAAAAAATTGCGTGTATAATGCTTTGTCTATGTATGAGTTATCTACCGGAATTAATCCTGAATATTATTAAAAGAGAATAATTTTTTTACTGACAGCCTCGTTGGTAATGTTGAAATTCAAATTCTTTATACTTAATTCCATAAACTCACGCCTTTTTCTAATGGGGGTAGACTGTAACCGCAGAATGCCACCTTGTAATAACAAGGTGAAATCGAATAAAATGTCATTCGGAATTTTTTCAGGATTTTTTTACTGGCATATGTTTAGGATTCGGGTTATAGTGATAAACTTCCAATTATTTATTGAGGAGTTCTAACTAGAAATACATGATGTAAACAAAGACCAAAGCCTTTAAAGAAAGCAGAAGCGATGTTACGTGTTTCGTCAACAAAAGATACACGCGTTTCTTTGACAGAACCACACAAATACACCCACAGAATAGGAGCATTGGAGCAAGTCATCTGTCGTTGAGCAAATGGAAACAAATGAATACATCACACGTTTGACTTCGACGCGACGTCAACCGAACTCGATACATCATAACGTCACGCGTCAGACGTCACGTCAATGGATTTGTATCCGAGAGTATTGTACTCTGTGCCTGTGAACGTTATTAATTGTAAAGCGGTTTGCATGAAAAGCGGTACAGGCTGTTAGGTCTTGATAGATAGATTTAGGGAACTATTAAATTGAGGGTGTCAACATCATCTGCCAAGCCAAGAGATACCGCGGCCCTGGAACACAAAGGGCAAAGAAGGAACATGGATGGGTTTTAGTCAGTACAAGTCTGACACTCCCTTCCGCTCCAGAGCGGGAGGGAAAAAAAAATGTTGGGTTTGGCTTTCAGTCTAACCAGATGCAGTTGAATACCAGTAGTCGTGGCCAAATAATATCAGATACAAGGGTCGATCGAAGAGGCTCCGCATGCCGAAGACGGTCCACTATGTGACCATTGAGTAAGCAGTCTCTCTGTACCTCGGAAAGCACGTTAAGTCATAGGTCTTGGCTGTCATTTGTAGATCTTTGACATTGTACTTACAGTAGTAGTCAGAAGCCAGAAAGTCTGACTATCAGTCTTACCATGGGGTATTATGACCTGTGACTTGTGGAGAAACGAGTTTTTATTGTTTTTAATAATCCGACCTTACGTTACTTTTACTTCGCGCGTTAACAGCCTACAGCAGTCCACTGCTGGACATAGACCTCTTCAATCGCACGCCACTCAACTTGATTCTCAGCAAATCTCATCCAGTTGCTACCAGCCACCCTGCGGTGACCGTCTACCGATCGTATATTCAGCGCTGTCGAACTTCCACATGCGCTTTAATCTTACCTAACCTTTCGGACCCAGTTAGTCGTCGAGACCACATCTCCTGAAAATGCCCCGTGTAGGGGCGCAATACGAGGAGTGTTGGTTTTGTTGCATGTACCATGTTAATTTGGTATTTTTTTTTTTATGGCTGTGATAGCCTAGTGGTGTAACCGTCGGACTGCCATGTCATAGTTCTCGAGTTCGAACCCAAGGCACGCACCTCTGATTTTTCGGATTCATGTGCTTATTGTATAATTTTCACTTGCTTTTCGGTGAAGGAAAACATCGTGAGGAAACCAGCATGCCTGAGAGATATTTCTTGACGGCATGTAAAGCCAAGTCAGAGGCCCATAGGCGGCATAAAAACTCTGACACTAGGTTAGGAACTCACCACACGATAAAGAAAGAAAATTTTGCATCTGCTTCCAAGCCTGACTTTACTTGTGGTTTTAAATTTTATATTTTACATGTCATTTAATTATAGATTATGGACTGCCTCGTTGGTCGAGTGGTTGCAAGCGTGACTGCTGAGCATGAGGTCCTGGGTTCGATTCCCGGGTCGGCCAAAATGTTATTGGGTTTTTTTTTTGGGTTGAGGCACCAAACACGTTAAAATGTACAAATTATGCTAATTGTGACAATAAACTATTTTGTATTTTGTATTTGTATTTGTATTTTCCATCAGGAATTTTCTCAGTAGCAACCACGGAGTCTGAATTTGTGCCCGGTTGGTGGCAATAGGTTTGCTCCCTATTACATGGGACTTAAACATAACTGGTTCACCTCTGCCTAACCCTTTGGGAATTACAGGCGTGATGATATGTTTATGTTATGTTAATTCGCAAAGTAACGCGTGATTCCATAACCTAAGCCGGCTAACAATGAGTGGTAAAATATAGGAACGCGTCACGCAGCTCCACCCATCCTGCGTTGACACGTGTTATCTGTATCTCGTACGCGTGACACCAGTACACCAGTATATTCAGCGCTGTCGAACTTCACCCGACGCTTTAATCAATCAAGCAGATTCTAGCTGTCACGGCAACGTATCGGTATTTTGTGTTAAAATGATTAATTTTGACAAGGTTTAAATGTTTGTTTAGTTTTGAAATGTGGGTTGTGTTGGAGTTCTTTTTGTTCTGAATTTTATTTTAATTTAAAATACAGCAATGCTAGTTATACCTGTGTCTAATTCAGAATGTCAAAGTTGACGTTATTGGTGACCTAAACATTTGTATTTAAGAATGTGGCGTCTTTTTTATTACTGAAAAATACTTTTACAATACACTTTCTCGAAAACGGGTTATTATTGCATTACAATTAGGTTCAACATGCAATGTTTTTCACACGTGGATTTTTAATATTTTTCCGCACTCGTGCGGAAATAAATATTTCCACAGATAACTATACTAATACTATGTCCAAATGGGTTCTCGGCTCCATAACATTACAATTAGGTTCAACATGCAATGTTTTTCACACGTGGATTTTTAATATTTTTCCGCACTCGTGCGGAAATAAATATTTCCACAGATAACTATACTAATACTATGTCCAAATGGGTTCTCGGCTCCATAACACCCTCGCCTGCAGCTCGGGTGTCTATTCCGCCTCGAATGCAATAGTTTCCCCACTAAAGTATATCAAAATGTACTATTTTGAAACACCATTTTTATCAACATAACTTTGTGATTTCTAAAGCTGCTGTAAGTGATTAATTAAAAGTGATAATATTGACAAAAACTCCCACAAGTCGTAAATTCACACCAAAAACACTCAATAAATACGAAATTACACGCCTCATTGACGTATTCATATCAATAAAGTCCAATTAAGAAAATTTCGGACGATATACGCGAAAGTAATAGCAATTTGGACGTATAATTGTCTCTTACTGAGTGATGCCTGGTTGACGGTGCAAGTCGATAATTGTCCGAACATTAATATTCATTGCGCGTAAATCAGTCTACTGGCATAAATGGTTTTTGATTTTTTATTTTAAAAGAAAAAAGGGAAATACTCTTTTGAATTTGTGCATTGAATTTATTGAAATTTTAATTTCGGCCTTCGGGAAATCTAACTGGGGCCGGATTCTCCGAAGGCCAAAATAAAGTCCACGGTCCAACTAAATGTGCACGAAGAGCAGAAGACATAGACTACGAACGCTGACAGTAGGCTTGTAAAATGCTTAGAGCATAGCGAATCGACTTACGAGTAGCGGAGTGAAATAAATGTTCAAGAATCTTCGCAACCGGCCGCAGTCACAGTATCGCGCAGTGCGACCGTATGTGATAAAGGGAGTGTCAAAAATGTATTCTATTGACATTGACCTAAGCTACTGAAAAGCTTGTGTCAATCTTGCTGAAAGTCATGGTAGAAACACGATACCCTTCACAAAGACACCTTCACTTGCATAGGCACTCTCTGGTTTGCCTCGTCAGCTATACCGTTTACTTGTTTGCTGTGGCCGTAGGAAGCAATGCACGATCGCACCTCCATAACATCACGCCTGTAATCCTCGAAAGCTTAGGCAGAGGTCTATTTAATAGTACACCCACATTTCCCCAGTTACGTTTAAGTACCTTGTAAAAGGGGGGGAGCCTATTGCCATCAACCGGGAAAAAAACAAGAGTCTCTGGCTACTACTGAAAAAAATCCTAAAGGAAAAACAGAATATCACGTTGCCTGACCCGGGAATCGAACCCAGTACCTTATGATCAGCAGTCGCGCTCGCAATGATTCGCGGGTTCCCATCAACCGGTCATGAATCCAGACTCTGTGGCTGCTACTAAGAAATTCGTTCAGTAGACCAACGAGGCCCACCTCCACCTTCTTGAAATGCGAAGCTGAGCATACGTGCATGGCTTAGCTGTTGTGGAGTGATCCTGTAAAGCAGGAACCGAATTTACACAAAGCTCTTTGTACTCAATTATTCCGGGAACTTTAATAATGGTAGTCTGTCCCGATTATTATAGTCTAATCTTATCAGGTGCGGTCAGTATTGTAAATGGAGCTTTGTCTCCACTAACGAACCAACAATGATCTAATATTAAACCAAGAATAGGTATTATCGGGTTTTAGGACTGTGTGGACAGAAAGGTATTAAGTATTTAAAATCTTGTGTAAAA
Source organism: Noctua fimbriata (assembly GCA_905163415.1). NCBI lineage: Eukaryota > Metazoa > Arthropoda > Insecta > Lepidoptera > Noctuidae > Noctua > Noctua fimbriata. The sequence continues at coordinate 1,588,324 of LR990936.1, forward strand.
GGCGGTGAGTCTATTTTTATATGGACACAAAAGCTAAGCTAAAAAAAGTTAAAAGCTAAGGCTGCTTCTATGAATTTACCAAAGAATAAAGGAAAGTAGTTAGTTAGGAGTCATCATCTGCCTTGCCTTTTCCTTTTCCTTTTCGTTGGGAACGGCTTCCAGTCTAATCGGATGCCGCTGAATACCAGTAGCGACTGCCTATCTGACCTCCACAACCCAGTTAGTACAGGGTAATACGATACCCCTTGATAAGATTGGTTGTCTGACTTTCGGGCGGCTAACTTTCTGTAACGATTGTCAAAGATCTACAAACGACAGCCGGGACCAATGGCTTAACGTGCTGTCCAAGGCACGGAGAAAACTATGTATGTAATGTAGGGTCACCCATGACGACAGGCCGTGTCGTCGGCGCGTTCGTGTTCCACACGCGCCTCAAAGAGATGTCAGCAACCACGTAGGGGTCCGCACGGGCCGATGCCTGTCAGGGCTGCGGGACTGTTCGAAAGAGATACCGCGGCATTGGAACACAAAGGGCAAAGAAGGAACATGGATGGGTTTTAGTCAGTACAAGTCTGACACTCCCTTCCGCTCCGCCCAGAGCGGATCTTAAAAAAAAAAAAAAAAAAGGGTCACCCATTCACAGACCAACCTAGCGGCTTAACCTGAAGATTGATCCGTGCGGTTGTTATTATTTAGCCACGAGCTCCTCAAATGAAAGTAGTTAGGTCTACTATACCTTAGAACTATTCACCTTGGAACTAGCTGTTGCCTACGACTTCGTTCGCAAAATTGACCAAGACAGAACAAGAAATAGACCCATCGATTTCAGCTGTGCGTTGATCGATCAGTCAGTGAATCAGTCAGCCAGACTGTTTCTAGATACATTAAAATAGAAATCGTTCTTCCCGAAACACAAGGAGGCTTTGCGGTGTAAACTCACTCACGATCTGTCTTGAGAGAGTGACTGATGAATGTGGGCAATGCAAATAGGCCTAAATTAAACCTTCCAATTTTAAAATTCACATACGTCACATAACCTCTTTTGTCCCCAGCTGGTCACCACGTCAGGGGATCACATTAAGAAGTAACGATGTGCTAGACTGTCCCCGTCGGCCTTTCCTCGTAAACTCACCCTACGCTCGATTTTACGACTCCAACGTACCAAAGATAAGGGTTTTCTTTTATTTTCAGATCAGTGCCAGAATGTGATTATAATGGTATATGATGGTGGTTTGACCCTTACGGAGTTGGGTAGAACGTGGTTTTTTGGAAGTACGGTCAAGGAGCGAAAGTGTTATATTTTTAAACGTTTTTTAGTATGACTTTTCTTCATGGCATATCAGGTGCTTGTAACCTTTTCGAGCTGTCATTTTCAATCAGAAATGATGACAAAACGCAGTTGAAAAAATAACAATTCCTTTCTTGATTGTGCTCTCTTTTATTAAAATACTATAATATATTTGAATAAGAACCCATATAAACAAATAGTACTGCCGCACACAGTTATTTCAACAGTTGCCTTGTAACGATTGGAATGAAACCAAATAAATATCTGATAACTGATGGTTACGTGATTTTGCTCGTTGAAATAGTATTCAAGGATGATGTTCAAATGTCAATTTTTGGAGTGTCATGTCCAGCTGATTACTCATTATCGACCTTGCCTTTTGCCAACAACTTTGAGGCTTCGTCCTAACCAAATGCAACACAACTGATTGCCGATATTTTGCATGGCGAGTGTCCGAGCTTTATCACGAGCACGCGGTCTAAACGTTTAAAATTAAAAATACTTGTTTCACATAGAATATTTTGATAATTTTAAGAATTTATTAATATCTATGGATGATACTGATTGAGCTAGTTGCAAACAATTTAACTGAAATGCAATCGGGTAATTGTATTTTCGATTCAAAAATGGACATATTTACGTTACGTTAACAACGCGCGCTCGTGCTAGGGCCGCTGGTAACACAACACCAAAATAAGACTGGTAGTCAAAATTTCCACGCGAACGAGGTGGCGGATACAGGTAGTATGTATAATAAATGCAACAGTGCTCCTTCGGTTACAAAGAAGTTAAATCTTTATCAACAGTCTACAATCTCATTAAGCTCATTTCTGGAAGCTCATTTCTGTTACATCATATTTCAAGCCTTTTAATCCCTTTGCATGCTAAAAGCCTTTCTTTTTCCGGTTCCTCTCTGACTAGTTACTAAAAGAAGATTAAAAAGTTTCCTTCCTCTATACTCAAAACACACAACAGAATGTCAATAACAAACAAAAAAATCTTCATCCACATTCCATTTTCAAAAAGAAACAAAACACGGTTCACGCAAGCATGTTGATAACAACAAAACTAACAGAATACAACGCTACCATAGCGCTACACACAAAAACGGCGTAAGCAGAGAACTCCAATCAACGAGCAGGCTTTATTCCATTAGACAAATGAAACGCGGCGGTAAATAAACGAGAGGAAATACCATAGGATTATGGTGTGCTGAATCGTCATGGGATTATCTACTGTATTTAGTTATGTTTGAACTGCTTTTTTGTTTTACGAGTTTTTTTATTGAATTTGATTACAGTATTGTTGTTTTCGTGCTATATTCTCAGCTGATGCTGAGATGATGCATATTTCTTTATCTAGAAACACACCATCACCAGCGAATTATTTTGTGCGATTTCTGTCCGCGAACGAATGAATTTCAGATTGTATTAAAAATAAGTGCAAAAGTAAAAATTCTTACAATCTTTAGGGACACTGTTCTTCCGAATCTATCTCCAAAATGCATGCAGCTTTCTATGGGTAAAAAGTTTTAGACTAACAGCTTTAATTCTTTCTATGTGTCATCAAGTTTAGTGATAGTCTAGTGGTGTGACCGTCGGACTGCCAAGTCATAGGTCTCGAGTTCGAACCCAAGACACCACTGATTGTTCGGATTCATATAATATTATAATTTTCATTTGCTTCGGTGAAAGAAAAACATCGCCATGAAACCAGCATGCCTGGCAGATATTTCTCGACGGCGTGTAAAGCCAAGTCAGAGGCCCATCGGCGACATAAAAACTCTGACACCAGATTAGGCACTAACCAAACGATAAAGAAAGATAAAGAAAGATCTAGTTCCTTTAGGCTACCAATGGAAACCTTAGACTTTATTCACTTTCCGAAGTATCTCTTTAATTTTCCCAACACACAAACACATTATAACAATCATCACGCTTTGAAAGCCAATCAACACTGCTAAACCACAATCAATCAACTCAAACGCATGAATTACCACTTATGCCAGTCTCTGGCGTTATTTAATAAGCCCATTGTCTCATCTCAATGGCTTAATCAGCCGCCGACAATGGCCGATACAAGCTATACAGAGTTAAGCTATAAGCTAAGCTATAATACGATCTTGTCGCCAGATAGGCTAGATGGTCTACATCTGAATGGTTAGAATGAATAGCTGGTGGCTGTTTGGATATTGGTAATTTGAGTTAAGATGTGAGTTGCTATGTGAAATTGTGAAGCGTTGGATTTGGGATAGTATAAACATGACATCACGCCTGGAATCCCCGAAGGATTAGGCAGAGGTGTACTTAATAGTACACTCACATTTCGCCAGGTATGTTTTTTGGTCAAGTAATAAGGGGCGAGCCTATCCATCGGCCTTGCCATCAGCCGGGCACAAATCCAGCCTCCGTGGCTGCTACTGAGAAATTCCTGATGGAAAAACCCAATAACATTTTACCCGGCCCGGGAATCGAACCCAGGATCTCATGCTCAGCAGTCGCGCTTGCGACCCCTTGACCAACGAGGCTTGTCTTGGGGTAGTATGTGATTAATAATTCTAAGAAACATCTGCTTTGCATGGTTTTTACGACCTGAACAAACATAAAGATTTCTTTATTGTGTTTAAGTTCAATTTTTTCTTCTGGCGAAACATCTATAAATGATAATAATTACTTATAGTTGTACTATCATTTAACTTCAAAATCTGTTAAGTAGTTTACAATAATAACGCGGTTACACTTGATTTATAATATGGCAAGATAACAAACAAATAACTAAACAACCTTTACAAACAAACTAAAAATGTATAAACAAATCCAATGTATCGGAAATCAAAAGCATTTTTGTCCACTTCCTCATACAATTACACAAACAGCAACACAATACCCCCTACTTCAAAGAAGGACAAAAAGAAAAGAAAATGTAATTGAGCTTCAAAAGAAATTCCAGAATTTATCTCGTCAATGAGTGCAGGGGCCCGGGAGGGCCGGGCCCCGTCATATGGCAGTAGCACATCGTTAAAAGTTTGACCCATTCCGACTTCTATCGAAACTTCGGGACCCAATTTTAATGAATCAAACTTGACCGGACTGAAAACATGGGAAGTGGGAAGTTGAAACTATTCGTGAGTAAGTTGATGATAGATAATAAATTGTGATGGGATTTTGCGGTTTAGTTTTTGTGGAATTTTAGTTACCAAGTTCATTATAAATTTAGTAATCATTTAATTGAAATTAGTGGCTTTTGCCTATAGTGGCTCTCATTTTAAGATAAACTTAAATTAGATTTGTTTTTGTTCATTGGAACACAATCAATAATGCGATTGTTTTCTTAGTAGATGACAAGCCCTTGACATAATTGCGTGCGATATATCATTAAGCTTAAGGGCATTACATTGCTCGATGACCTTGATGATTTGATCCCTGTACTGGTTTTTGTTGACTTGCCCCGCACATTTCGCAAAATTTCGGTTTTTTTTTATTATTTTAAAATATTAAAAGAAATAACAGAAAAAAAAACAATACAGATTGTTAAGTATATCATTACGTATTTGTTGTTATAAAATTCATGCCGATCTATTCAGCCGTTACAGAGATAATTTACAATTAAGGTTGAAAAAGGACCTATTTTCTACGATTAACCAAAAAAAATTGAGACGGTTTATTAAAATTTTAAACAATACAATTTATTTGTGATGAACTTAACTATAACATACTTTTTTTACACGGAAAACGCACGAAGGGATTCATCAACAAATTTCTTTGAACATACGCTGTTTTTGGGATTTGAGCCATGTAATACCCTTAACGCTGGAAATTACTGACCTGCTCATCAGCATTAAAAAATATGTCCGAAGTTACAACAACTCTTAGTACTACAACTACACTTTCTGTTTCTGTCTTAATCTAGACATTTAAATAATCACAAAAACACGATTTATTATTATGAGTTTCTATTAGAACTACAAACTTACGTGTAAATAGGCATCCTGTCCCCCTCTTTGAACCAAAACATCAAGGCAACTTCGCTGACGGGGGCCGCCAGGTCGCACGGTAGCCGCGTCATACCGCCCGGCGCTGACCACACTTGTATCACATCTGAAACAAAACAATAATCACACTTTATCATACCCTTCTTTGGAAAATGCAAGCTAAAAATCATTATCATATTAACGGGAATAGTGCTCAGAAGTGTGGCAACATTGCCACGTTGAATGGTAATGCTGACAGCGATGCGGACGAATTTTTTGGCGCCCTGTAATTCTTTTCTGATATTGATGAATGCAGGTACATATTATATTGTTTTAACCTTGTTTGTAGATTGCGAATTATGTATTCAATTAATATGCATACGTTAAAAGAGTACCTACTAACATACATACACTCCCAGATCACATTTGTAAATCAGAAAAAAAGGTACGTCTGGCGGCCGCAACTGATCTAGTAAAATTTAAATGAAGTAGGACTTGACCAAAATCAATCGGACAACATCCACTGTTGTCACTGAATTACTTCTTATCAGAATAATTTATGTTAAATAAATGTTTTTGTTTAATATTCTTAGCAGACTAGTAAACATAAAGGTCACAAAACAATGCCATAATAATCGGCATTCAGTAAACTTAGCAAGCGAGCCAGTTATCTCAGATATTAGCACGGTTGCATGAAAAGGGTACACAAAAGAGCCGTCTGAGACGATACCTAAGTACGTCTGTTGTACCCGAAGTAGCCAAGAAACTCGTAGACTGACAAATCATAATAACAATAGTCAGCAAAATTGCGTGTACGACCGGCTTTAGCATAACGCTCTAAACGATACGATAAATAAAATGTTTTTCTTTCAAAACGGAAAATTATTCATTTTTCATCAAAATTGACCGTCTCCATTATTTACGTTTACATCTTAAAGCACACCCTATCACCGTCACATCTAAATAAATCTCCGAAGATCGACGCCTCAAACGAGGCCCTCATTATATTCGGAATCACATTCAAAAGATAAAAGAATTTTCCAAAGGAAATCATCGGGTAAGAGGGGTGAAGGGGAGGGGGTGAAAAAGAACCATTTAGTATTGTCCGTCACATTAGTACAGGAAAAGCTCGTGTTTAATGATCGCTCCAGCTTTTGTGTATCCAGCCTCCTATTCTCCTTGATCCACCTTGGGGGACAGCTCTGGTAGATTGGGGACTTTTTCCCCTTTATCGGGGGAAAAAAATCGATCTAGGGGAAATGAAATTTTTTTGAGGAAAATTTCTCCAAGGATATCAAACTTAGGAAACTAAAAAATATATTACACACGTACACAATATTTGATACCTAACGAAGTCAGTTTTAAGGTGCACTGCGAGTGTACGTGTTACCCGTCCATTTTGTAAATAAACAAGTTTTTAGCTCTCCTTTTGTATTTTCCTGTTTGAAAGTTGAATGGGGAAATAATAAAAATAAACTTCGGGGAATAAAAAATGCGGAAAATTCATGAACTGAATCTAGCAACCCTGGTGGGGGATGAGGATCACCCGCCGCTAACTCGATTCACACGTTTCGGGGCCTTTGATCTCCATTCTCTTTCAGTGTAGACTGTCCATGAATAATATTACATCAGGATCTATAAATAATTTGGTGAAAATATGCTCGTTATTGGTGTTTTGAAGTTATTTGTGTTCATTGAAATATTTGAGGAATTTGCTTTGTGTACGTTCAGTTTATAAATTAATTAATATTTGATAGGTATGATTGGGCTTAAATTAAACAGTTTTACTACGATTTCATTATATTATTTCTTTGATTTTGAGAAAATAAATAAACTACCATTTTACTTACTACTGTTTGGTACGAGAACGATACATAGAAACCTTAAAATAGTGGAATCTAAGCAAAACGTTGTTCCAAAAATGTTGCCACTCATGTGTACCCTTCACAGATCAACGTATTCGCCGCGTTCGCAAATTTTGTGACACTACGTCACTGCTTAAAGGACGAATTGCAATTATTTGACAACGATGTGACGTTTCCTTTTAGACGCAAACCCACCGCGGCGCACGGATAAGCTACGCACGTGTGTTAAGCTTTGCTTTGCAAGAAAATGTATGTGATTGTGTCCACTGCCAACCACGTTCACGCTATGCATCAAATGACGTCATTAGTACATGCGTGGCTTGTTTGCATAAGGCGCTCACATAGCTCAACGCTGTCAACGCAATGCACGCTGTGCATGCGGTACACGCTATACACGAATATTACCACGACTGTGCCGCGGTGGGCCACGCACGCTACAGTCCTACATGGCGGTGTAGCGTGTACTGCAGTGGAAACGTAGACCCATGTTGTCACGCAAATGAATCCATGCAGCTATAATGCGCCGCGTACCCGTGCACATCGTGCACCGCGGTGGGTTTGCGCCTTTACGTGAGTACCGTCGGACAGCAAATCGCGCCGTTGTGTCTCGTGGCATGCTCAAAACAGTGTTCTTTCTATTTTCGCAGTTACAGCACGGTTAACTTGAGAGTGCAGCTTTAGGCCATCCTATATACTTAATATAGCGCTCTGGATCGCTTATTGTACATTGTGCTACACCATAACAAGTCCCTCTGGTTACTCCACCCTACATGGAGTACTTTGTTGTAATTGAAAATTGTTTTTGTTTTAAAAAACTTGTGTTATGTTGTCGAGTTTTTACTGAAACTGTTTGCTCACCTGCCATGCCGCGCTGATGCCGTTTCTAGGAAAGAAATCGTCGATATTTTTGATCGTTAATCAATTAAAAAGCAGAATGCCAGTGATGTGGGCTTTGAATCGTTTCGATATTGGTCTACGGTATATAACTTCATAAGATTTTCTGGGTAATGTTACAAATCGATACAAAATTGCTGCTGTACAAGCTATAGCACGGGTCGATCTTCAAGGTTAAGCCACGCTTGCCAAGGTCAGTCTGTGGATGTGTGACCATCATTACATACCGACTTTCCTCCGTGCTTTGGAGAGCACGTTAAGCCGCTGCTGACATTAGTAGATCTTTGACAGTCGTTTCGGATAGGCAGTGGCCCGAAAGTCTGAAAACCATTCTTACCAAAGGGTATCAAATTACCCAGTACTAGTTGTGGAGGTCAGATAGGCAGTCTCTCCATGTAAAATACTGATATTCTGGAAGCCGACCCCAATAAATTTGGGAAAAGGCTAGGCAGATGACGACCTGACTTACACACAACAATTGACTACCAAAGCCTCTGTACTTGACATAGCAACGTTGTAGCCTGAATACACTACGTGACTACCACACGCTAAGTGCCTCTTATGCCTGTCAAATGGAGCTTTCACTCCAATTACTCAACAACGGCACTGTCCCTAATTTTTCTGCTAAAATCGCAATTTTTCGTCGCTCAATTTTTCTGGAACACAATATTTTTCCTAAGACAGAAGCTACTTCCAAAAATCGCTCGCTATAAATATTTTAGAAGAACAAAAGCGGTGATATTAAGCTGGTGAAGATGAAAAACGGCGACGTTTCAGTAAATAGTGGCGGTGTACAGCTGACGGGGAGTTTTTCGCTTGTCTCCACACATTAATAAGCCCTAACACAAATTGGAGCGAGCGGCTAATGTGGGTGGTGCAAGGTATAAGCTTGGCACCAACAAGATAAAAAATTAACCATCTAGATGTAGAGAGAGAGATATCGAGGGGTTTGGATCCTCCATGACCCGCGTACTATTCAATGCAACCATCAGCATAAGGTTTTGAGTGCATTACATTGAGTCCTACCATAACATGCAGCTAGCTTGTAATTCGGAAGGTTTAATAATTTTTCATGTCCAAACATAATGAAAAGCTCGGTAATACAAACAATATCTATGTCCTTTTGCCTCCTGGACAATTCTTGAAGGTGGACAGTAAGTAGGTCAGTCTTATTTAAAAGACCAGCGATATTTTGGTGCATGATATTTATGCTGTTATGAACGAAAAAAATCAGAGTTGCTTGTCGTTATATTTGCTCCATCAATATTGCTAGGCGGTGTCTCCGAACGTGAAAAAAAAAAACGTGATTTTTATCCAAAAAAAAAGTCGTTTCTCAGCAATAATTTTTGCGTCGAGTTACTTTGTATGATTTACAGATTGCTTGGTTGAAGTTTTCATATCACCAGTTTTACCGATAAATCGCTCAGTGTGCAGGTAAATGGTCAGCGTTCTTTTTATGTCACAGGACCCATACTCCTGTTAAACAATAATAATAACTATCAGGGCATCAGATCAGGGGATCCGAACGGAATAACTCATTCGTTCTACAAAAATGTTTTCCACTCCTTTTTCCTTTTCACATGCTTTTCAACATTTTTTTTACATGAGTCTTTCGTCATAATCAGATCCATCCTGTCCCCTTGCTGCCCCACCCCCCCAGCGACAGCCCTAAGCCGAGGCTCGTGCCCTTAACGTGTGGTCGCTTAGCTTTAAGTAGTTTTTACGCCCTGGCTCGAGGCCTTACTCACAAGGCATCCACAGGATTTGCCCGGTTAAGCAGAAGCTAGCCTCAGAGGTTGAACTGCGAGATGCCCTATCCATAAAAAAAAGTCCTTTCTACCTGCTGTAAGTCTATACCTTAAAACTCATCTCTAATAGGTAATAATGTTTACCAGCGCTCCTGCCCACCCCCTGCCAGTACATACACATTACACTCGTTTGACCGATCTACGGCCTATAATGTTAGTGTTATAGCCACTTTGGCATCTGCTCAATTGTCATAAGGGATTTTGAACCTTTATGTCTTGAAGATAGAGTTTGGAATTGTGGTGAAAATGTGTTACCACTTAAGTTGTAGTGTTCTATGAAGTCATCAATAAAATTAGGGCTGTGGACAAAATGTTGGACTAGAAATCATAATCTAACATAATTATTATTGTCTAGGGCTACTCGTTCTTTAAAGTTGACGACAAGTACAAAAATACAGCCCTTATTCCAACGTAACTAGATTACATAGTATCTAAATGAATTTGCTTTTGTACACAACTAAGTAATTCGTTTTTTATTTGATAACATAACATACATGACATAACATCACACCTGTAATACCCGAAGAGCCCTGCAAGTATGTTTAAGTCCCGTGTAATAGAGGCGAGCCTATTGCTATCAACCGGGCACAAATTCCGACTCCGTGGCTGGTACTGAGAAATTCCCCTGAGGGAAGAACCCAATAACAATTGGCCCGACCCGGGAATCGAACCCAGGACTTCATGTTCAGCAGCCGCGATTGCAAAGACGAGACCAACGAGTTTTGTTGTTGAGTTTTTTTTATTTCAGAGATCGTAATTTGTTATTTAATTTGAAACTTAGTTCAGTTTTGTGGAATAGCAACAATCTATGTGACAAAACAATTCTTTTTAATCGAATTTTCATAAAATTTAAATAACTAGTCTTGTTCTCTTCACTAACCTACTCTTCCAATCATTAAAACCTTTGGAAATTATCAAAGAAATATTTATCTTTTGAAGTCCAACTCATTTTAGCAAAGCCGACGAAATTATTCGCATTTGACTCCAATACAAATCGTCTATGTTTTTCCTCGATATTTGATTGATGAAAACGAGATTTTTATTTATGATTTACATACTGAGGCGTTGCTTTAAGCGTTTGAATAAATCATGTTTAATGCATAATCTTAAGAAATCTAAATACATTTGGAAATGTATCATTTTTCACTGTTCAATGCCATCATGAAAATTCTGAAATAACGTTTTGATGATGCCCAATCGTTTGAGTGCACTTGCACTTGCTTGGCAAATAGGTAAACACATTATATCTTATACCGTCTATACTTAATGAACATTAAATAAGAAGATCCTTTGAGACTTTTTTTTGAGACTTTGATCCACAAGGTAGGTGTCAAAAGCCTAGGTGTAGTAGGTGCCTGTGTGAAATAAGATATTTTGATTGGGCACTTATAAAGCGTCGAAATAAATTGCACGGTTCGGGTTGGTCGTTTCCTATGGAGAAGAACCGGCAAGAAACTCCATGGTTACTCTTTTAAAATGATTTGGTGGTGTCGTGTGACGAAGTCTAAAATTCAAATACTTGCCAAGTCCACAAATTACTCCGTACTACCCACTTTTTCGTTAAATCATGAGAAAACTAGTTAAGCGTTTGTAATAGCTATCGGCCCTGCGTTAAGCACTAGTTGACAGGTATTTCCTGCTTTTTTGGTTTAATTGTATCCACTTTCCTTTTTTTATCACAACTCATAAATTTCTACATCACACAAAACACCGTGTACATTCCTTCTCCAAAAATATTTAAATAATTATAATATGTAAAATACAGTCACCAAAACCAACGACCAAAAATCATGTCACTCGTTTCGCAATCATCGCGCCAACTGTACGCAGTCGTGTTAAAGTAGCGAGCAATTAAATCTTAATCGAGCGGATTGTTAGCGCGAATGTAATGACAGACGTCATTCCGTACGACAGTAGTACCACAGTAGACGTATTTGTATAGTATTAACATACAGTAGTTCAACAACCATCGCCGAGAAGTGACGCTTTAGAAGGACATATACTGTCCTTTTTAGTGTTCTTCCGAAAGAGCATTTGCACTTGCGATCGTAAACGCAAATGCTGAACATGAGTTCTGGTTCGATTTCCAGGTCAGACTAAGTGTTATTAGGATTTCCCATTGTACACATATTATATTATAAAACATATGTGTATGTTCTGTGGTTTGTGCCAAATGGGAAAATGGCGTGAGTTTATGTATACATAAATATATACTTGACACCCTCGTTTGACAAAAGGGCCTAGTTGGTTTACTGATGATCTTTATACTGTGGTTCTATCGTCTGATTCATTGTGGAAACATTTTACATATGCACATTATAGTTGACTCTATGCCCTATGTCAGTAAGGGTTAGTACTTTGAGTAATTTGACACGAAATACGTTTGGATTAGCTTTATTGTTGGCAATGGCGTGAGAAGCTGTTTTTGCGACGTATATTGTCATTATTACCTACATTTTTAGTAACGCTAAAAGGTAGGAAACCTTTTGAAACCACCCAAGCACAAATTCAGACTCTGGACTGCTACGAGATTTTTTTTATAACGAACGTATCCGTTAGAAAAAGAAATCTCGTAGCAGAAACACTTTGCTCAACCGTGGAATCAAACCCGCTCAGCAAGCTCGCTCTTAACGACTTCACCCCCCACATTATCTTATCTATCTAATAAGATAGATATGAAAGACTACGAATACGTAGTCTTTCATTTCGTGTATGTTTCCGCAGTATGCCGCCCATAATATATCATCAAAAACATAAATATAACATCACGTAGAATACATTCATCAGCATCAACAAACCTCTATTTCCCCTTAATCTTTTTAACTCCCGCTCCATATTCCATGGAAATTAAACTTTTCCATTCCGGCTTCATTTGTCCGGCGGTGGACGGATCAAGCGGGCTTGGTCCCGCACATTTATTGTGTCCGGAACCCCGGGACGATTTACATACGACCTGGGCGAGTAATCCCCAGAATCGTTTGGAGAGAAATCAAAGTTTAGGATTTTCAAAGGGTACGATTTTGAGGATTAATCCTGATAGGGTACCTGGCTTCAGGTGTTTTTGGAATTAATTTCTGCGTGGCTTGTTATTTTAATTTAAAATATTGGGAGTGGCGTGTTGGTCATGTTTATATTTTCGTTCCGATTTAAATGCTCATTGTTTTGTTTTCAGTGGCTTCGATTTTTAAATACATGCCATGATGGGATGTCCAATCGACAAGAATTTTGAACATCCATAGAACCCATACCCATTAAAATCCCTTTAGAAAATCCACTCAGCATTTTCAAAAATCTTCATAGTGTACACTGTCGTTATGTTTATAGTAGTTGCTCTTCTACATCTTATGTTTCTACAGCCATTGTCTATTAATGAGCTTTTATTATGTTGATATCTACGTAAATTCGAAATTTCCTCATTATAACTTCATTAATTAGGAACTAGCGTCCTGACAAATATTTTAGAACTAAGTGACAATTTCTAGTTACTGTACTTCGCTCTTGCTATCCAATTAGGGTATATCCATATTTCCTCAATGCAAATATTATTTCAACGATAGTCAAATGTTGATGCTCGTTTCGTTCAGATGATATTTCGGACTCGACTACAGTAAAGGTGACGTTCCACAGCAGGCCATTGCTAAGTACACATGTGTATTTAGCTACGTTTTGTTTAACAATGTAGGCGGTATCGTTCACTGTGACCCACGGTTACACTACGCACGAAACAAATGCTGGCAAGCAAACGTGTGGTAGTGGAGCGGCACCCTAACTCCTTACCCACGAGCTACATGATCAAGTGACACTGGTCTTGCGACAACGACTGTGGAAGAAACAAATTAAGAAATCGCTCAAAGTCGCTACATGTCACCGCGACGCGACTCCTGGAGCAACAATACTCATGCGAAGGAACTTTGTGTCCTGAATGACGCTGACATAGTAATAAGGAAGTTGGCACAAGCAAATAGAAGCTTCTACCCCTCAATAGATGCAGTCAGACTGAGGATGATGATGACAATGATGAAGAATCAGTTATTATACATACTCGCGCGAAGAAAGCAAATGACACATTGACGCAAGTTGCATCGCCTGAAGCCGTGGCCTTTCACTAGCCTTAGACAGACAAACTGTGCAATTTTGAAAGCCCAACTTCGAGAAATAGTAAAGCTGACAGAGTTTAATTACCAAAACATTGTAACATAGAAGCACATATTCTATTAAACACTATGATAGTTTTAAGTGATAATATAACCTTTATTTTACGACTGCTAATGAAAATTTCAAGTCATAAAACAAAAGTTACGATGCTTTATTGATGATTCCATCGCCATTAAACCAGACCCTTATTATCCTTTGAAAATATAAGCAGGAGGTATTAACATTAGTAAAGCTTAGGTTTACGTTAATGTTTTAACTCTTGTTGCTAATAATTTTAATGGTGAATATCGTTAGGATCAGGTGTTAGGCCTATTTTAATGGCTTGCCTAGGGACCACTTAGCTAGATACTATGTTTCGTTTCTACTCTCTATTTTCAAATTAATTTGCGTTACGTTGAGTATCTTTGTTATTTCAAGTCTGTGGCTACCACTTGTAAAATTCCATCTTCTTCAATACTGTCTTCTGTAATCCTTGGATTCAGGTTTTCGTGGTTTTCAAAAATCTTTTTATTTAAACTTATCATTGTGTACAACTTAACAAAACAATTTAGTATCTTGAGCTTAATTGCCAACTTGAACACAATATTCACAAACCAAACCACGTTCTCCCGCAAATTCAATTAAGACATTTTTTCGTCCTCCAACCTCAAAAAACTAATAAATTAAAGAAGGCCCAAAACAATTCGTCCTAACTATCACTCGACGTAAAATATTCTGACCATGACGTTACCTATTCAAATCAGTGGTCTTCGCAAAAACCGTCGTACAGATTGCGAAATATAATTGACGGTTCGGTCCGGTTCAAAACTATGGAGCGGGCTAATTGTCTCCGTGAGATGAATATGTATGAGTTCCATCGATCCGGCTCGGCTAACGAATATGGGAGCTTTCTGAATGATATCAGCCAAATATCAAAATATTTGAGGTGAGGATTTGAGGATTTTAGCTGTTGTCACGGTAATGCCTTGGGGTTTTGAATAGGCTTTGGTGAGATGTTGCAGGTGATGCTTGTGTTGATCTGCGATAGATTAAATGTTGCAGTTGATGGTTGGTGTTTGATGACACTATAAGTGTTAATCTGTGATAGATTTCTTTGGAGGCTTTATTAAATATCGCAAATGTCTTATTTGTTTGCTGAATGAACTCATGATTTGATTTTCGATCCTCTGCTAACTCTTGGATTTTATCCCAAGATCTCATTTAACAGACATTATAGGTAGAGAGATGATAGACTAAGCTAATTAAACTTGCAGCTACGGCTAATTGGACTGATGCAGGACTGATGCATCGACTATTTAAATAATTAGAAAGACAAATGCAACACATACATACAAGTTAGTTGACAGAGTTACGGTATGCTCCAAATCCTGACCTGCAGGGCTTTATTATAGACACTTGTGATACAAAATAGCATATATCCCATAATACTCTTCCCCATACCAATATCCACAAGCAATTACAAAACAGTCATTACCAGGTTCCCTAGAAATTTCAAAATCTTCTCTCGTGTAAATCCGCTGCGTCCGCCTATTTCGCAATTACCGAAGCTAATGATACTATCTCCGTGGAAATCTCACTGACCGAACAAACCATATGGTGCTATTCGGCAGGATGCTCCAGGGCTGTCGGGAGCATTGCTGGCGAAATTAGTAGAGGTATTAGCTTCTGTTTTGGTAATAAGGTCTAAAGTCGCTTTGATGCATAATTGTGTAGGATTGCGAGTGAGATACATGAAGTGTTCTATAGTTTTAGATTTCTAGAGTTTAAATACCCTTACAAAAATAGGAGCTTGTAGCTTAATAATAACAGCCGCTCGGATCAATCTTCAGATTAAGCCACGCTTGCCTTGATTGGTCTGTAGATGGATGACCACCCATTACATTCAGAGTTTCCTCCGTGCCTCGGAAAACATGTTAAGCCGTTGGTCATACTGGTATTTAGCTGCATCTGCTTAGACTGGAAGCCGACCCCAACATAGTTGAGAAAAGACTAGGCAGATGATGAAATACCCTTACAAAAATAGTTGTTCAACGCACTTGCTCGAAAAGTAGCTCAAAATACACTTTATTAAGGTTTACAAGGTCAATTCGTCCTTTAGTAGCGCAATGACAAACAAAAATGGCAAAAAAATTCAAGAATGCAAATGTACATTTGCATTCTTGAATATTGGGACATTCCCTGTTTAATAGTAGTAAGAAGGTTCTTCTGCTTATGTGTATAAGCTTTTGTGTATTTTAATTTAATAAAGTACCTTCTTTATTTTTCGTGTGGATAGTGCTTAACCTGGTGTCAGATTTTTTATGACGTCCATAGACCTCTGACTTGGCTTTACATGCCGTCGAGAAATATCGCTCAGGCCTGCTGCTTTGGTTTCCTTACGATGTTTTCCTTTACCGAAGCAAGTGATAATTATACAATATAATTATTATTAATAAATTACCTACCTCCTGAACATGTTGTTTTTTTTTATTTCTTGTAAAATCAATTCTCATGTTGTACTTTACCAATACAAAATATGTTACTTACAAACTACTAATTTTGCCTAAAAGTTATTTAATACGGGCGGTTAGGTTACCGACGTAGCTCGAAAAATTGCCAAACTTAAGTGGCAGTGGGCAGGGCACATTGCTCGCAGAACGGATGACCGATGGGGCCGAAAAGTTCTGGAGTGGCGACCGCGAATCGGAAGACGTTCCGTTGGAAGCCTCCCATTAGGTGGACCGATGACCTGGTGAAAGTTGCAGGGATCCGCTGTACGCGAGTCACACGGGACCGGTCAATGTGGCGACACTTGGGGGAGGCCTATGTCCAACAGTGGTCGTCTTTCGATCGATAATGATATGTCGATAATGTTCTTTAATCCTACCATGAATGTAGCAGTTATTTCTCGCATAAAATGACCGAATTATTACAACCACGCCTTAATGCATTTATACAAAATTTTAAACAACAACAAACCCGGTAATATTAAACTCTAAACTTTCTAACTAACCAGCCCTATGCGACCCACCCAAGCATCCGCGAGCATTGTCAGGCGTGCAAAATTAATACATCAACGCCCACCCGCTTCGCCAGTCCGTCCGTCTGTGTGCTTTATCTCATTAACTCGCTGGTTGGTCCACTAGATGATTGAGTATGTGGTTATCGTGGCGACATGTTTTACTGGGAGGAAATTAGCCATGGTTCTAATATAAAATACTACTAGGTATACAGTATACATCTAGAACTATAATATATTTTACACAGAAGTTAAAGTAGTTTTGAGTGTAAATATTTGGGTGAACTTGTAGGTGACACTTACACTCGTAGACCAAGAATGTTGTACGCAATGTATCCATTGTCATAACATAATATCACGCCTAATCCCTGAAGTGTGTCAGGCAGAGATGTACCGTTAGTAAACCATGTTATGTATTAAACGCATGAATAGGGTTACAGGTCTATTACTAAGAAATTCCAGGTGAAAAACTAAATTACACCTTGGCCGACCTGAGAATTAAATCGAAAACCTCAAGCTTAATAGTAACGTTTCCGAATACCAATTACCTACGAGGCAAATCCATTTTAACGGTATCTGGCGTAACTGTTTTGCACTGATGAACGTAATAATATACCAGACCAATTGAATATGTTTTTGACATCAAGGTATCGCAACTCGGCACTTGTTCTCCCCGTCATTGCGATATTTTTTTTGTTTTGGACCACACCTGGGAACCTTCTAGTTACGGAGATATTGGAGGTCAAAGTTCCAACTTATTCACAAGTTTTTTTTCATGGAGGTATCCATGACCCGTTGACTATTCAATGCATCTATAAACACAATGTTTTGAGTGCGTAACATTGTGTTTCATCAAAAACATGATTTTTTACCACACATAAAAAGTCGTTTCCCAACAAGAATTGTTACGTAGGGTTACTTAGTTTGAAGTACAGTTAGTTAGTATGCTTGGTTGACGGCTTCGTGAGGAGTCCGCTTACACCTTATATAGTCTTGAATCTTAGCCATCAATCGTCCATACTTTCATAACATCACAACAGCTCAATTCATTACCCACACCACAGTTCTTATAGGTATAAGCAAAATAGACCCTTACATGCATGCCTGCAGACTTTGATAACTGTCACAGTTCAAACACATAATAAGTAAAGACAATAACTAATTCAGAACGCTTCCAAACAATACATACATATTTGTGAATGAGACTGTTCATTTACTGAGATACCATTCAAAGTTAGTAGACAGTCGATATCTTTGTTCGCGATGTTCCAGACTTAGGAGCGATGTAGATGGGACTTTATTTGCATGGAAATGAGGTTTTTATCGGCTCTGTTTGTTGAATGAAAATTCCAGATTTTTGAGAAATGTTAACATGAAAAGAAGATGTTATGAACTTCATCGTAATATAGGTGCTCAAAAGGGAAAGGAATAAACTTTTTATTTCGTTTCAAATGGGAATACTTCAGTCGTAACTTTCATTTGAAATAAATTAATCAAACAATTGAAAAAATCTTTCAATTGTTTCAAATGCAGACTACATTTTAGTTTTTAGCAGACTTTTAAAAAACAGGAGGTTCCTTGTTCGTGTGTGTTAATTTATATTTTTTATTTGCAGTATTTATGTCGTAGTCAGATCTTAGAATAGATGAGATCTTAGAATTGATTCATCATCATCATCATCATCATTTCAGCCGAAAGACGTCCACTGCTGGACATAGGCCTTCCCCAAGTGTCGCCACATTGACCGGTCCCGTGCGACTCACATCCAGCGGATCCCTGCAACCTTCACCAGGTCATCGGTCCCCCTAGTGGGAGGCCTTCCAACGCAGCGTCTTCCGGTTCGCGGTCGCCACTCCAGAACTTTTCGGCCCCATCGGTCATCCGCTCTGCGAGCAATGTGCCCTGCCCACTGCCACTTCAGTTTGGCTATTGGCAGAATTGATTACCGGTAATTAAACAAATAAAAACAGCAATTTCCTACAAAAGTGCAATACCTACATGGTCAAAATGTAGGAACAGCTGTTTTCTGAATGATGCGGTTTAACATGATGTACTGCGTGGTGAGTTGGCGACCGTTTGCGCGTGGGTGTCCCTTCCACCGTGATTAGGTAGGGACAGAGCCTCTTGTACACAGTCAAAAAGTCCTTGGTCTGACAACTTTCCACACTATTAAAACCGGTAAGTCTGATAATTTGCAACATTTTCAACACAGAACGTTGGCGCTTGAATTCACGCGCGTGACGTAATGAGCCTCTACGGCAGCTAATCCGACGCAGCATGACGCACGCCGCGGATTGGCTAATAGCATGGATGGAGCCGTCGGATTGGCTGACGCGCCTCGCTGCGTGCTCTAGCTTCCTGCTTAGCGGATTAAGTTAAATGCTTTATAATTAATTTAAGGGAAGGTTAATGTTTACTTACTACTTCGAACTATAGTGAGGAATCTAAATGACTTTCTTTAGTTCAATGTTTAAACTAGAAGTTAATGGATCTGTTGAGACATTCTAAGCATGGCTGCCTCGTTGGTTTAGTGACCGCAGGAGTGACTGCTGAGCATAAGGTCCGGGGTGCAATTCCCGGGTCGAGCTAAGTGTTATTGGGTTTTTCCATTATGAATTTCTCTGTAGCAGCCACGGAGTCTGGATTTGTGGCCGGTTGATGGCAATAGGCGCCCCCTATTAAAAGGGACTTAAAACATAACTGGCGAAATGTGGATGCACTATTGGGTACACCTCTGTATAACCCATCGGGGACACAGGCCTAATGTTATGTATGTAGTGCCAATCCCTTTGAATTTCATCGGAATAATAAATTTCTTAAATGAGTTATCAATAAGGACAGACAATATTCAGTAACTAAGGACTGTAGATGACGACTAAAGATTAAAAGAGAAATAAATAAACTAGCTTTAAACCGCGATCTTTCCCGCATAGATGTTGGATCATTCCTCGGGAATTTAATATCAGGATATAAAAAATCCATGTCTTAACCCCAGGCAATTGTCTTCTAATGGATTTTTTTTATATAAAACGCCCTTAAGATGTGAAAAAAAAAACAGACAGACGAATCTATTTTTGCATATTTAATATTAGTGTAGATGTATAAATATAAGACACTATTGATGTTGCACTCCATCAACTACACCTTTTTTCTAGAACTAACTTTTTTCATATTTAACCAAGTTTCCCTCTTTTTTGCACCACAACACCCGAGTCTATTCCTCCCCGACTCTGCAGCCGGCGTCCGATACGATTGTTCAGAGCACTTCCAACTTGCGCATTCAATTTGCATCCAACTGTGTTGCAGCAACGTTCATTTTTACTCACAACTGGGGCACTGCCTGAAAGAAACTACACTCATTGTTTGTACCCTATTTGACGTTGAATATGGCACGCATTGAGCTGTTTTGTTTTGGAAAAAGCTTGTTGGTTTAGCTTTTAGGATACCTTGCATCAACAGTCACAAATACATACAATCAATACCAACATCATTGGTAGTCTTATTCCAATCCCTGTTGAGTTATTCTGATCAATTTCATTGCGGGATCCAAGACAGTTAAATTGTTTCTCTGGGACTTCGTCGAGCTTCATTGTCTCGGCGCTTTTCTGGTGGTCGCCACTATTGATTCTGGCTTTCAGGAGTTGCAGCGGTTTGGGAATAGTGTGGCGGGCTTGTCCCAATAAAAAATAAGGAAAATCTATGTTGAGTACAGGTCTCCTTTTCTGTGCCCTGCTTTCCTGGTCTGCGCAAGTCTTCACGTCTTACTCACGATTTTCTGTATGTCGTTCTTCATTCCAGCTGTTGGCCTATCAATATTTTTTCTATCGTCTCTCGTTATACTACCACCATTATTATTATCAAAACACTGATGAACATTTTGTAAAGTTTCTAAAGTTCAACTCATCAACTCTTACGAAGTAATAATTACACAATCGCCTACCCATTCATTGGTAACTTACTATAATCTAAATACAACCCTATATAAATTTCAAAAATTGCTGTAGCATATGATGTGGAAGGTCTAATAAATATATTTTCCTTCAAAAACTTACAAACCTACATCTCGTTATAAACCTTCACAATATATAGGAACTATGGAGGTTTGTTCGTCTTAATAAAGCTTTGTTTTACCTCCATCTTACACCTCTGTATTGTGCACCTCTCAATTTCATCCTACGCTTGCATTCTCTTGTCTAAAATAATTAACGTCTTAAGTTTGACTGATGCCGACGCGCTGCGCTTCTGAAATTTTAGGATATCCTTAATAAAACGTATACGAAGCGTGAAACGGCTGACGACGGAAATTGCTAGAACATCACTATTATATTGCTGTAACGTCACTATAAGGGCGGGGTTAGATGAGCGTAGCTTAGCGTAATTTGGAGGGCCTAGACTAAGTGAAATTCTGTCAGCTATAACGATGTAGACGGCACGGTTGGCGCAATGGTTGAGCGATTGGCTGCTGCGATGCATGTCGCGGGTTCGATTCCCACACGGAATAAATATTTGTATAGCCTATAGGTAGTTATTCTGAGCCTGCCTGTTTGTGTATGTGAGTTTAAAGGTTTGTAAACGTACCCACGATACAGGAGTAACTCCTAGTGTGGGGCAACGATATTTTTTTTTTAAAGAAGAACCTCAGTAATGTATTGGTTACACATGAACTTGGTACCGACCCTCGCCCTTTGACTCTTACATCTATAACTGTCATGTCAACTCATTTTATCACAATATACATAATTTAAAATCAATTAACGCAATGTAATTTTAGTGGCTTTCTATCAGTTGCGTAAACTACGCCAGTTTTCCGCTCGTCTGTCCTTATATTCTGTCGTTCGAACATCACTATTCAGTCGGCGGTACAATCCAATACCGAACTGTTGTCTAACTTAGCACTGTATTAACTTACTAGTTATCGATTCAATTGTTCTAAGTACCTGCATAATTATGTACTGAAATTAGATTTTCGATGCTGTATGTATTTAGTTTTGATTATAATAACATATTATTAATATGTAGGTACTAATTATGCGGAAATCTGAAAAAAAAAAACAAATTAAATTCATTACAGCTAAAGAACTACCCATCATCATCAACTTCCGAAGTCCGCTGCCGGGCATGATACGGGTTCGATTCTCGGTTGCTTTCATCCACCTGCTACCATTCATCCGAAGAAGATCGCCATTCAACTTATGGCATTTTTTACTCAAAAACAAGTAAAAATTCGTTGAAGTGAAGACTGCGTTAATAGCCTACACATAAACGAAACCTATTCGACCTTATGAACAAATAAACAGTAAGAGAGAAAGAAAGAACACAAATATTTGATGCAGATTTTGGCAACCATTGTACACACCAAATACTGGTTATAACAACAGGTATTGTGAGCATCACGGCTGCCTCAAACAACAGGTATTGTGAGCATCACGGCTCCTCAGTCATTAGTTTTACCTAGGTAAAACTACTCAATGACTTAAACAACTACGAAACTTTTTCAACTTTCCTCGTTCAACAACACTGCCCGTTCCTCCTCAGTAGCCCAAATGCATGCAGTTACTAAAGTGCTAGAGTAACACACGACTGGCTCCAAGATGGGTTAAGGTGCTGAATGCGCCAGTTCCGTAATTTCCGCCCGACGGCAGGCTAGCGCAGCTGGTACAATCCTACAATGCAGACTCCTACAGTTATCGTATTTATTCTGGTTAGATTGTTTCGGGTTGTTAAATAGGGGAATGCTATTGTTTTTGTCTTGAGATAGGGTGTGTAAAGTTTTTCTTTGTTTTATTTATTTATTTATTTAAACTTAATGTACAGTAGTGGTACCTAGGGTGTTAATGCCACAAGGCATTCTCTACCAGTCAACATTAGAAGACCTTTTTAGAAGTGCTTTTCAGATTCTTATAGTTTTATGTATAGTTCCTGATTAGAGTTTTCAATTTCTCGAAAATATCTTAATGTAAATAATCAATAATTCCCCTGGAATCCTTGGAACTGTTATTTTTTTTTTTATGAAGACATTATATGCTGTGAATTTTAAACCAGCACTTAATAAGACCACACACGTACGTATTCTTAGAGATCTAGACGTTCACATATAATCTAAACATGAAAAGATCCAGTCTCGATGCAGCTGTCAACGTACCGATAAACTTGAACGAGAAGACATTGATAATGCAAGCGGTTACCTAAGTGATATTGAAGCTTATAAAACTGACAAACTTGTGAGATCTAGTAATATAGTTTGAATGTTCTAAAGACTAGTTCATAAGTCACTTGATGTTTATTTATGACTTCTGCAACTAACTGTCTAGGCAACTAATAAGAAAAAAAGCTCAATTTTTTATGAGCCCATTGCTGTATTTTTGAAAGAGACTACAACACTGTAACGAACTGTATTTCTGGATGTAGAATCAACATCGATCATCATCATTATCCCGCCCTTACCCCAATTTATTAGGGGTTTTCTTCGTCCATACTTCTCTATTACTCGTCATCTCATCAGACACATCTTTTCTTGCCATATCATCCTTCACACAGTTCATCCATCGTTTCTTTGGTTTTCCTTTGCTCTTATACCCATCGACATTCAGAATCAATATCGACATTTGAGTTTCAATTAGATGTTTTTTTTTTTTAGCTGATCTACATATCGTCATCAGCATTCCCGTGCCCTTATCCCAACATAATAAGGTAAAAAAAAAAAACAATAATGATGACGAATTTGATTATTCTGGGCGAAGAGATCAATATCATACAATGCATCAACATAAACAACACGTCAACAAAGGTCACCAAAACAGATATATCGAAAAATATTTTCCAATGCCATAGGAAATTACTGTACTTTTTGCATCATTTCGGAATGCATCCAATACCAATTTAGAGAAACACGCCCTAGAATCAATAAATATGACAAACAGTCAACTTATCAATACCAAAGATAAATATGAGACTTACCCAGAAGCTGCTGTCGGCAATTGAGATAAAAGTCAACATTTCTCAGTACCGAGATATTGCAATACTCTCCAAGTGAACCCCAGACCTTGTTTGTATATTATGCATAAGATATCAGAACACGGAAGAGTAGCTCCGAACAATGCTTGAGCATTGAGTACCTATGTGAAATGTTTTGTTTAACTAAAGTAGTGGATTGACTTTTGTTTTTCTTTACAATATTAACAGATCATCATCACGCCTGTAATCCCTGAAGGATTAGGCAGAGGTGCCACATTTGGGCAATAATGTTTAGCTAAGTCCCTTGTCATAGGGGGCAAGCATATGAAAGATGAAGGAATAAATGTTGCCGTGACGTCTGACAGGAGAGAATTGAAAAAGAAAACGTGTTGCGTCGACCCCAAGTAGCATAGGACAAGGACAGGAAAAATAGAATAGGGGGAGCCTAATGCCATCAACAGTGCACAAATCCAGGTCTCGTGGCTGCTACTGTGAAATTCTTGATGGAAAGTCCCAATAACACTTGTCCCGACCTGGGAATAGAACCCAGTACCGCATGATCAGTAGTAGCGCTTGCGACCACTAAACCAACGAGGTAGTCATATAATTATGTAGTCACAATCTATAAACAGACATGAAAGTGTAAATTGTAATAAATTTATAGCTGGGCTAGCTTAGAGACTAGGCAGGTCATGCTAAATTAGGCAAAAAGCACGATCTGCCGAAAAACATTTTACTTTGACATTGAAGAATTTAAGACCCAGACCTTAGTCAAGACTGCCTTAAGCTAGAAAGCGCGAAAATTCGCAACAATGCTTGATTGTCAAAGTGAACAAAACTGCAGCGGCTGACATTTTTTTTTGAAGAATTTATTTCTGTAAATTAGAATAATTTTTAGAATAGAATAATAGAATAATGTATTTAAAAAGTATTACAAAAAGTGTACATTTAGGCGCAGTAGTATTATTTCTCATACAACAATAATTAGTACTTATAAGTAAACTATAACTAAAATATATTTAACAGTTGCAAGTTATAATAGTCCAATTCAGATGTCAGCGACCAGCCCGATCTAGGTTTATTTAAACCTGTGTTTCAGGCTTTCTATCTCAAATTGGTTGTATAAAACACTTTTACATGTCACATCATGTTATGTTTCAAAACTAGATGTGGCCTATGTTTCGTACCTGACTACTCTGAGAAGAAACAACCGAAACAAACTCAGAGGTCACTGTCTCTTTTAAAGTTCATTTGAGGACCATGCAGATGAACTTTATATCTGGGACATAAAGTTCCCATAGCTCAGATTTACTTAGTTTTCTAGTATTTCTAGTATTTCCATGCTTAAATAGTACTCTTAGCACAGTAAAATAGATAACCAAACCATAAATCACATACTATTAGAAAGAAAATCATTTTTCAACCCGCCATTCTGCATAATTATTACCAGGCTGACATGAAGAGGTGGTATTAATGCAAATTTAACTCAATTGTCCATCACTGTGACTGACATTCAATTACCTGTGGAACACGCAAGACGCATTAACTTAAATACACGGGTATTTCTGAAGCAAATACTAACATTAGAGTAATTTATGGGATATGAGAGGGATACAATGTAATGTTTGATGATACCAACGCAGGATGGAAGAAAGAAAGATTGAAACACAAAATATTCGATGAAGACTAGCCAAACTAAAGAGCTTAAATTAATCTTATAGTCCAAACAGGAGAGGTTTTTTGATACAAAATTTGGCTTAAATTTATAAAGATCCTCCACGAGTATCTAAAAATAGACTGCCTAGTTTTTCGAGTGGTCGCAAGCGCGACTGCAGAGCATGGTATCCATCAGGATTTTTTCAGTATCAGCCTCGCCCCCCATTACATGGGACTTAAAACATAACTGACGAAATGTGGGTGTACTATTAAGTACACCTCTGACTATCCCTTCGGGGATTACAGGCGTGGTGTTATGTTATCTAGAAATAAATTTATGTCTTTATACAAGCTGGAAAAGAATACGAATAAGATACTTCTTGGCGAACATACACCGTCGTCAACCGCATCATAGCCTTACATCAAAATATGATTATAGTGATCAAACGCGACCATCGTAAGTTAAAAGACAAATTACCATAACAAGACCTTCATCAAAACAAAACCTTATCGACATCAATAACGCTAAATTTCGAGAAAATTCTAAAAAATATCAATTTCCTACAAATAAACGCAGTGAGTAACAAGACACGGGCCCTATGTTAATGTAGGTACCTTCAACCATTTACATTATACTAACACGACAAGAAAAACAAAGTGTAACTTTATATTTTACGGCTCGCAACACAACGATGAGGGAAATTGAAAAATATTTAAAGAGCTCTTGGTTTTTCCAGCGGCTCCGCCCGTGTCGAGGTTTGAAATTATCCAATGGGAACGTTCTACTGGGACAGATAGTATTCTATACCCTAATCCAGTTCATGGTTTCCTTGTGTAAATCATTGACATCCAAATAAGCCCATAAGGCTTGAAAAGTGGGTGACAGACAGACTTACGACAGGTCAGTTACTTGCGCGATTTTAATATTATTATGGATAAGGGACGTCCTATGGCTTTTAACTTTTCTTGCTGTTTCCCGCAGTTGGGAAACAATAGAGACTGAGGGTTTGAAACAATGAGAGGAAAATGGTAACGGCAGAATCCGGCATTTTCACGAATGGAAAACTTTCGCTCTTGTGTTTAGAAAAAGTCAAAATTGTAATTACATTTCCTCGTAGCTATGGAATGGAGCATGAGGAAAATATGAAAGGAAAGACAATAAGGCATACACAACACCTACCAACAATTATAATTATTTTAGTAATTTTGTGGATTTAGCTAAAGGAACTGAACACGATTAGCACATCTAAACCGCGCTAAAGAGCCGTCAGTTTCATCATTTTGCAGAATATCGACATTGACAGCTGTTAAACGTGGCTAAGCTGTGCTGATCGAGTTCAGTTTTATTGGTGAAACACGGCCTTATTCTTCTACTCGAAAACTATCGTAAAAACTTATGCCCAAATTGTACTATAGTATAATTTAACAGTTGATAAATTACAGTATAGTTTTGTGATCCTCATAATTGATTTGTCCAAAATATCCGCCCAGATGCTTTCCAAGAGTCTGTCATACTAGCTAGTTTAAAAAGCCAGTGTCCTCTCCGCGTAGAAATGAAAACTATTTCCCACACACCACCCAACTAAAGCTCCCACCATAGATTCGCTCCATCTTCAAGTACTCGTACTAAAAAACTCATCACGCTATATAATTTAATGCAAACGGCATACGTCGCAGGGAGTTCATAAAATAAGACATTTGACACAGACACCGTCATCTGCGCGGGAGGAAATTGCGACACTATGAGTGGATGAGCACGACGCCATATTGTGACGCCATTTTCCATTCCAATTTCGTGATTCCCACTTGAATAACGAGGTGTTATTGGAACTATAAAAATCTAGGAGTTGTGGATATTGCGATGGAGAAGGTGTTAGGGATGCTATTAGTTGAATATGGTGCGCATATTTTTTTAGTGGCTTCAGGGAGGTAGGCAGTATTCAATTTTGGTGACAAAAGTACATACGGTACGTACAAAAAAAAAAAAAATATATTTTTGTGTGTCTGTTTGTTCCGGCTAATTTTCGAAAGGGATTGACCGATTTTGGCGTGACTTTTACTGGCAGATAGCTGATGTTATAATGAGTAACTTTTATTTTGGAAAAAGGATTAGTACAAAAAAATTAAAACCCTCGAAATTGTTAAGTAAAAAAAAATCAAATAGGGATGTAATCTTTTTATAATAATTTCACGCGGTCGAAGGTCGCGGGGCACAGATAGTTTGTAAAAACAATGAAAAGGTAAGTTGATTTTTTTAAGGAAGAACAGAATAAATTTTCTCAGTAGCAGTCACGAAGTCTGGATTTGTGCCCGGTTGATGGCAATAGGCTTGCCTTTATTACATGGGATTTAAACATAACTGGCGAAATTTGGGTGTACGATGATTGGGTACACCAGCCTAATCCTTTGGGTTTTACAGGTGTTATGTTTATGTATGTTGATTTTTTCTTTCAGGGGATGTCCCTGAAAGAAAAAATCAAGTACAAGTTTTGAACCTCAAATGGAGATCTTACTCAGACAAACCACTTGAAAAAAACGTAGGTATCCATTATATTCATAGATTTTAAAATGCTTTTTATGGCTGGTGATTTTTGCATTTAAATAAGGGACAATGGCCTGTGAGGACCAGACGATTAGGTAAAAAATGACCGGCATAAAGGAACTCGTTTGAACCTATAATTAAAACAGACGGGTCCCATGAAAGATTAGACCGAATTCAACATCCCAATTATGAAGCTCATCAAAATGACCAAGTAAAAAATGCACAGAGTCATCTTTTAAAACGGTTGAGCGGGAGATGGACCGTCATATTAAGCTGCTTTGTAATGTCAGATATTTTCGGATATATGGAGAATTTAATCTAGGTACGTCAAAAATGAAATTAGTTATACTGGGCATTCTTCATTCCCGAAGTTAGGATTTGTGCCTGGTTGGTGGCCATAAGCTCGTCGTCTTTTGAATGGGAATTGAAATACGTCTGCCTACTGCTGAACCTACCTTTGAGGGCAATACTATATAAGGTGTAAATGGACCCTTCACGAAGCTGACAACCAAGCACTGTGTCATCACATCAAATTAAGTAACTCTTCTAACTAAAAATGATTGCTGGGAAACGACTTTTTTTGGGGTGAATATCACGTTCGTTAAGACTCAATGCAACGCAAAACATTGTGCTGATGGATGCATTGAATCGTACGGGGGTCGTAGAAGTATATATAGTAAAGTTATACCATTCAAAATTTAAATTAAAAAAGAACTTGTAAACTTTGACCCCCAATATTTCATTTTAAGGTTCCTATCTAGAACAAAAAAACTATCGCAATGACAGTTATAACAAGTGCCTTTCGACTTCGTTAAGGGTAATTTTAGACAAATTCGGTGTAATATTTCTATTATGCTAATCAATTTTTTACCATGACCTAAAAAACCACCACAGTTTTAAAAGCAGCATACCCAAATGCTTTGTAATTTTTATAAAGTCTCAAAATTATACCTACACAACAGTTTCTTTTTGATGAAAGACCATACAATTACCGTCATCAATTACTGTTATCTGTCATCAGCATGACGAATTACTTTCTGAGTCAGAAACCTAATTTAGTTCTTAGAATTTCTATTTTGGTGCTACATAGACTGTAATAGAATAAGTTTCGAGTTGCATGTCTACTGAGAAAACGCAAATGGACCCGAGATGACTTTTATATGGTAAGTGATTCTGGGAATATGAAAATGTTGAGCTGGGTTAGTTTGAGGAGTACGGAGGAATATTTACCATCAGGATTTCTAGTTATCACCTGTTATGAGGGGCTACCGATTTATATTTCAAGTACCTAGTCTATATTTAGTTTTATAACAAAATTTGAAATAAAAACGAAACCAATACTGACATTGCTTTTTTTATAATTATTTTATACGTTTGATGAATTTAAATTGTAGTTATGATCTTTTTTTATTGAACATTGTTGATTATTTATTATTTTATATGAAATGTTTTAAAATGTTTTAATGAATTTATATGCTGACATTATTTTACTATTAGTTTTTTTTATAATTTAATTTGTGACAGTGCTGTTGTATTTTTCTATTTCTTATTAATCAATTTACGTATATATTTTATTTTTTGCTATTTAACTATTTTTTTTAATGTAACCTTCAGACACAATGTAATTCATCATCATCATCATCATTTCAGCCGAAAGACGTCCACTGCTGGACATAGGCCTCCCCAAGGGGGGTTTTGCCATAATCGCCACGCTTGGCAGGCGGGTTGGCGATCGCAGTATGTTTGTTATAAAAAAAATCACAGAGAACGCTGCTGCCCATTCTCTGGTAAGTCCCTTAGTCGCCTCTTACGACACCCACGGGAAGATATGGGATGGTGCTATTCTTTACGTCCGGACACCATACAGAACAATGTAATTATACAGAACAATGTAATTATACAGAACAATCATACAGAAGAATTATGCAAACGACTCAGCCAATCTGCATATGCACTCTCCCAGTTGTCAAAAAAAGTAAACATTGAAACCTTATTGACAGCATATCATGGACTAGTCGGTTCAGTTTTACGATATGGGCTTGTTTTTTGGGGGCAGTCCACTAATAGAGATCTGGTTTTCAAAATGCAAAAGCGATGCATAAGGGCAATGTGTATTATAAAAGTAACCGATAGTTGTGTGCCTTTCTTCAAATCTTTAAAATTGCTCACACTGCCATCATTGTACATTTTGGAAACGGCATTATTTGTGAAGACTAACTTGCACTTATTTGTCAAATTATCAGATGTTAGAAAAACTCCTATGCGTACTAAATACTTAAATCAATTATGTCACACAAAATGTAAAACAGCTCTAATGCACAAAAGTTTCTTTGGCATCGCTCCAAGAATTTACAATAAAATACCTGATCAGATAAAAATATTACCTGTTCACAAGTTCAAGAAAACTTTGCAAAAATTTTTAATTGATAAATGTTATTATACGGTTGACGAGTTCTTGAACGATTAATTTAGTAATTATATAACATTCTCTAATTTTCTGTGTCAACTTTTAGACATTTCTTTTTTTAAATATTTAAATTTAATTTTTTTTTGACTTTAAACTTTAAAACTACTCTTATTTGTATGTCTTACCATAGACAAAACATAGCGCACTGTATTTATCTATAAGATCTGTATTTTTTTTTGTTACCTATGTTTTACAAATAATAAATGATTGATTGATTGATTGATTGATTAATTGTTATTGAATAAATGAATGAAATGAAATTATCACAGGCAATAAATAAAATACCTACCCAATATAGTGGTGTCACTATAGGGTCTTATTCGAGATCAATCCCTAAACAGGTACGTGTTTTTTTTTCCTAGCCTGCTCTGTCCCATTCTTGGGCGAAGGAATCTCTCCACTCTTTCCATTTGCAATTATACGTCAGACATATCCTGCCCAGTCCCAATTGAGTTGACAACGAACGGAACGTGATATAAATTTCCAAAAAAGAATAACACTAATTTATAAAAAATCGGCCAGTTGAACTTGCGCACCTAGGGTTCCGTATAAACTTGAACTTATTTTTTTATTAAACTTCATATTTACGAATTCTCAAATTTTTTCGAGTTTCTAGGTCAATGACAAGTACCCTAAAGGTTTTGATTCCATTTTAAAATTACAAAATATGCGATATAAACGGTCATATTTTTTGATCACATTGACTTACAAGTTTGATTTTTTTCACTGCTCTAAGGGGTAGCAGATTTGAGTATTTGATATAAATTTCAGCTTGATATTACCACACGTTCCTGAGAAAAAGGGTCTTGACAGACGGACAGAGAGACGGGCAAGAAAGTGATCCTATAAAAGTCCCGTTTTTGCCGACTGAGGTACGAAATCCTAAAGACGGTTGGGTGTAAATACCAATCATACTCTCTATAAAATTCCCACTTCTGGGACGTAGGCTTCCCATTTATAAAACCGAGCCACATTATACCTACGTCCTACTGTGACAATATCGCAAAAACATCTAAGTAACAAGGCCAATTAATAAACAGTTGTCAGTTCCCAGCGATTGGCAATGCGAGCCCAGCAAGGAGTCAATTACAGCAATGGTGAAACCATTTTAATAATAACATAACAATTAATCGTTTAGCCCTAATTCATCTGTCCGTATCTACATGTGTAGGTATGAGTAATGAGGTAGGTACTTTGGCCTCATGATTAACATAAGGGCGAGCACATACTTTGCAAGCTGTAGTTCAACGTTTTGCCCGTAAAGAGTTTCTCTCCCGTCCACGGGATTCTTACCTGTAGCGGAGTCAGTCTTCCCACAGCTGGGGCACAAGCCTTATCTCTGTAAGAGCGAGTAGTTCGTAATCTATCACAGGGGCCCAGGGTGTGTTGATGAATTTTACATGTCCCCAAATTTTTGGTTCTAGACATTTAGGCCATTTTGAGAGGAGTCGCTGCCATTTCTACTGGCCAGCGCTTTCTCAGCTGGGGCTGTAGTAAATTATTGTATTAATTTTTTATTCACTGTGATTTGTTTTGACGATCATACTTTATCACAACATTGGTATAATTATGGTACTTTCTTTTAGTTTTGTTTACACGTAGGTCTTATAAAAAATACACCTGAAAAGTATTCACAATTTTGACGATGAAACCTAAAAGTTCTGCTCTCATTTAGGACAGCAGCTAAATGAACCCGCCTCCCACAGTTCGTATGTCCGAATCCTTAGGGAGCCACTCATTAGCAGCTATGAAGATTGATGTTCCGTTGAACGCGGCTCATCGGCAAAGTGGAGGCGGGAGCGGAAGTGTCACATGTGAACTAGAAACATTCTTTAAAAGGACAGACAAAAAACCTTGTCTATTCTTGGTACTGTTTAGCCGTGGTCTATGAGCCGAGGTCTATGAGAACAAAAAAGTAAATTCCTTCGTGCTGCAAGCCACATAGTAATACCACCTTCATAATATTGGTTATGCCTCGTTGGTCTAGTGTTCGCAAGCGCGACTGCTGAGCATGAGATCCTGGGTTCGATTCCCGGGTTGGGCAAAGTGTTATTGGGTTTTTCCATCAGGAATTTCTTAGTAGCAGCCACGGAGTCTGGTCTCTCTGGTCAGTCTCTTTGTGCCCGGTTAAAGGCAATAGGCCCGCCCCTATTACATTGCACTTAAACATAACTGGCGAAATGTGGGTGTACTATTAGGGACACCTCTGCCTAATTACAGACATGATGTTATGTTTAATATGGGTTCTTTTATTTTACGATTATTTTTCCTAAAAAGCTCAAAAAGCCATTGATCCCGGCTGTTGCTGCTCTGCCGTTACAAGCCCGAAAGTCTAACATTCAGTCTGAAAAGTGTTTTATTAGACGGGGTTGTGAAAGCTAGACTAGGCAGTCGCTCCATGTAAAATACTGGTATTCAGCTGGATTCGGCTAGACTGGAAGCCGACCCCAACATAATGTACACAAGGTGGAAGGGACATCGACGCTAAAACGGTTACCATGGATTCAGTACATCATTCTGAATCCCCTCACATAGAAATGTTTATCGGTAATTTAAAAAAAATCAGCTGTTACATACATTTTGACCGTATAGGTATTGCAGTTTTCTAGGAAAAAGCTGGTTTTCTTAATAACCGACGAAATATTTCTATGTGCGGGATTTGAGAATGATGTGACCCCTGAATGGGTCCCCTATGTTGTTTCGAACGGCGCTGTTGCGACACACGCTGTTGCGAATTATTTTTCCACTGCCTCACAGGTTCGAAAGCTCATGGACTCGAATGAAGTAGTTGCGAAAGACGCTGTTTCGAAAAACATCTTCACTGCCTCATACGCTCGAATGCTTGTGATTTCGATTTATTTAGTCATAAAGTGTACAGAAAAATATTTAAGCAGTAATTAAATAAAATCAACAAATTCGGTGTCAACATCATCATTTAATATTATTATTAAAGTACTGTTTTACGTTTGTTGTTTACATCGTACATCAAAAATTATTTACCTATTCGTGAAATCACAAGCATTCGAGCGTATGAGGCAGTGGATACGATACGTGGTAAACATTTGAGCGTCAGTATCCCTTCCCGCCTGCCAAGCGTGGCGATTATGGCAAAACCCCCCTTCTTGGGGGAGGCCTATGTCCAGCAGTGGACTTTTCAGCTGAAATGATGATGATGATGATCCCTTCCGACTTGTATGCATGTCCCAACCGGTGGACAAAAGATTTGAACCCCATCTGAAACCCTGAAACTTTGTTTATTTCCATTCCGTTTATGAGTACGTAACCAATTAGAATAATAATTACTATTTACTGACTGATCCCTTCCTCCACATAAATCATTCAACAGATGGTATTTGATATTTAGTCATCGTATGATGTCAGCAATATTATCTCGATCAAAATAACTGATCTAATGACGCATTCATTACTTTATAAGATTTTTTTGTATCACACTTCTAAAGCTTTCGTATTTCGACAACGACTTCCAACAATATTATTTATATTTTTTTTTTTTTTTTTTTAGTTATCATCTGCCTAGCCTTTTTTTCACAACTATGTTTGGTCGGGTTCCAGTCTAACCAGATGCAGCTGAATACCAGTATTTTACATGGAGCGACTGCGTATCTGACTTCCACAGCCCAGTTAGTAATGGGTAATACGATACCCCTTGCTAAGACTGGTTGTCAGACTTTCGGGCCACTGACTACCCGTAACGACTATCAAAAATCTACAATTGACAGCCGGGACCGACGGCTTAACGTGTTTTTCAAGGCACGGAGGAAACTCGGTATGTAATTGATCCACGAACCTAGGCAAGCGCGGCTTAACCTAAAGATCGACCCGAGCAGCTGTTATTATTTAGCCACGAGCTCTACCTTGTTTATGGTATGTAAGAAATACATTTTGACATTTCCATCATCGTTATCGCTAATAGAATGTCACTTTGTCTGATTGGTCATGCCATTAGTCAACCTATTAACTAAAAAGCAATACAATAAAAACCTTATTCTAGTAATACCTGGGCGTTCAACCCAATCACCATTGATATTGATAAATCTTTCCAGAACGCATGAGTTATACTCAAGCTAAATAAGGGCACCAAAGTTCCCCTTTCAGTTTCAAAAGCACCTTCTGAGTGTCAAAAATCACAACACCTTTCTCTGCCTACCCCAAGGTAGAACAAATTGGATATAGTTAGAAGGTGGCGCATTAGCGCTCGTGTAAGGCCCGCGTGTAAAAGACGGCGTTACATCAAAAGAGAACACTAGCAATTGAGTTACAATGTGTGTTTCCATTGTTCAACGAAGATTAAAGATATTTTTGCAGGTTACAACATAATTTTGATTATGTATAACTAGCTTTTGTCTGCGGCTCCCGCATGAGGGATGGAAATAATCCTACATAGTACCTACCGGCCTAAAATGTGTCATATATCCTAACCTAGGTCAGGTATAAACCCGTTCAGCCGCTAAAGTGCCAGAGAACTAGAGTTACTTCCGCATTTGGATGTTAAATATGGATATTAGAATAGAATAGAAAAAAAAAATATTTCAGACCGGAGTCCACAGGGTTAGTAACAATTTTCCTTAACTTCTTGTGTTAGTAGGTTACAGACGCATACAATTAAAATTCAGCGTGGAGCCGCATCCACCTCCGCAGCATCGGGGAATCCCATCGATCTGCAAATACACTGAGAATACTGTTGGTGCTGCCGCGAACACGAGAAAACATATGAAAATATACAGAAGCTTACTCACATACCTATTTTTTTTTTTGTATTTTTGAGACCATCTAGTCAATGTTAAACCTACCTCCATTTATTGTGTCTCATCCAAGTGAGACACAGAACCGTGGAGATTGATACAAGCAAAAAGCGGCCGAGCATTGAGTCTGATATTTTGGTCGGGCTGTGATTGCTGATGAGGACTCTTTCAAAGGATCAAAAAACCCGTACCGTACGCTACAATGCAACTGGACAGCACTACGCACCACGTTATTAGATCATAGCTGGCGCGATGCGGCAAAGGGCCCATGTTTTATGTATGCGGTGCGACCCCAGCTATTACGATACACGTTTGTGCTACACGGATGCTGTGGCGAATGGCGGGGAAGAACGACGACTTTCAATTGAGTTTTCAGTTGTAATAATAAGACGAAACAAGGGTGTTAGCTGGCTCTGTCAGGAAACGTACAGTATTATTTATAGTTTATTTTTAACAAACTTTTTTTTAGCTGGCCCGTATTGACTCACTCCTGGTCATAGGCCTCCCCCATTCCTTCCACTCACGATGGCGTGGTCCTTATCGCAAATTCACGAGGAAGCCATCAAATTAAGGTAATATAAACTAAAGAAATCGTCTCAAAAGCATGACGTCTACAGTTACTTAGATGCTTAATTAAAAATACATTTCCCAGACTCATCAAACGATGGTGATGATTTTGATCATTTTATCTTCAGTTGAGAAAAGAACTACAAAATCTCTTATTTTGATGTAAAAAAACTTTGATACCGACTCTAGTGCAATTTATCTATCTATAGTGTCTTTAATACTTTTTGTCGTATTCTTAACCTTAGTCAACAGAATAAACATGGATTACACCTACCGAACACCATCTGCTTCCGTTAAATATTTTATGCAAGATAAAATTTAATGATAATTCTTTGTGACCTTAAATAAATGAAACAGTAAACGACAATAATAAACCAGTATTTTCTAACTTAAAAAATATACCTACAGCCTTAAAATTCATCTTACAAAATACTGCAAAACGTCTTCAAACAGACGCCATGTTGAGTCAGAGATCCAACAGAGAACAGAGAATTAACGTGAAGTAACACTATGTATAAATATTGTCGCCAGCATTACATATGCATTCTCCCGTGAATTTGCATGAGCTAGATATTGCAGCTATTGTAGCAAATGTGGCTTTCTCGTGTTTGAGAGAGCATTGAAGATTGTTTGAGTGTTGAGTTTATGATCTTTCTTAAAGAAACTAGAATAGTAGGTTTTGCAAGACTTCAGGTTCTTCCTCGATTAAGTATTAGGCGAAAAAAAGATAATACTAGGCTGTCTGTCAAGTGGTTCTGATTGAAATATTTTGAATATGGTGTTTCTGGAATTATCGGCAAAAAATTGCATTGTATCCAAATGTATAAGAGAGGATTTCTCTTGCTCTCTCTTCTTCAAGCCGTATCCACCCAATGCCGAGTGTAATCTCCACCATTGTATCCACTTTACCTGGTCGTGACCCTATTGCTCGATAGGAGGAAAAAGGCTATCAATGATAATGATGGTGATGATCTTGCTGACCAACTAAATTTCCAATTTTCACCCTAAATTCCATAGAATGTTACTAAAACAAGAAGACCAAAAAAATAAAAAAATAAAAAATAAAAAAAAACCACCAAAAAAAAAAAAACCCATAAAAAAAAAAAAACTAACACATCAAATAATTTACCCCTAACAATTTTCCTTACACCGCCCGAAAATGACATCCTACCTACAATGACCTACATATTACAGCGAAAAAAATCCTCAACATAAAAGCTAATACTATCAACATCTTACAGTCACAACGAGGGCCCTCAGAGCGGTTCCACAAAATGGCGGGCGCCCGTCAAAATGAGAAAAATCACAATTTCGATCACGTACACCACAAATGTTCTATTCACACGACGATGCTCGCGATACTTATTTGAAGACACCTATTTGTTGCTTTTTATCGTTAAGTTAATCATAATCTTGTCTGGATTTTGGGTAATGGGAAAGTTAAAACCATAATTTGTGCTAGACTTGTAATCATGACTTTCTTCGTCATCAAGTAGAGATTTTCTAGACAGGTACCCACCCATAATGGTGTTAAATTAATTTAAAAGGGCACACTGGAAATCTAAGACTTTTGACCAACAATTAAAAATAACTGAAAGCCCTGAACATGATAAAAAATCCAGCAAAAACCGTCCAGCGACAGTAATAGAATATTTCTATTATAATTAAAATGAAACGCTAACTCAACAGTAATGAGAGGAAGTACACCCATTACAAACACCCACATCTCAATTTTAATAGCAGAAAAATACATCACAATTCTATTTTTACCGCGCTCCCCCATCAAAAGTGTCCTAAATACAGAATTGCATGGCGACATAGCATATTTAGGGATCGGCATGCTTTGGCGCGAAGCCAGAGATCAACCAGATTTAGCCCCTGCCCTAAGCGCCACGTTCAAAAAAAGATAGAAGATACTTTGTTTTCTTTCTAGCTGGTTAGAATTAGCTTTAGAAGGAAATGGACTTTCAACTAAGTAACTAGATTGTTTCGTCCGAATTCGATTACATCATCATTCTCCTGCTCTTATTCCAATTAATTTGGGGACGGCGCAGCATGACTTCTTCTTCCATACTTCTCTATTACTCGTCATCTCGGCAGTCAAATCCTTTCTAGCCATAACATCCTTCATACAGTCCATCCATCGTTTTTTTGGTCTTCCTCTATTTTTATAGCCATTTACATTCCATACTCAACATTTTCCCCACTAAATTTTCCTCATTACATTTGTAAAAATCATGGGTGAAAAAGAATTAAAGTAAAGCTAGCTGCTACCAATGGAGTTGGACAAAACAAAAAGAAGAATGAAGGAAGACCGTATCAGGAAGAGTTTTGTTGTTTCTACCAACCGCCTTGGGAAAAAAACGTGAGTTTATGTATGAATCCAATAATAATTTCATTGTAATTCCAGCAGCCAATACAATGGCCTGATACAGTCATAAAATCTTTTCAAAACATTGATGAAACTCGCAAAAACATCTCTCAAGATACAAGAGCACCCAATGACAATCTCAGTATCCCAAACAGAGCGTAATAAGGTACTAAACAGACAATAACAAATAGTTTCAACAACTTCACGACAAGCAACAAAGACAGTAGTTTATCAAAATAGAACCATTGTAAAAGGACAAAGAGTTACCAACTGTTAATGGTCGTGAAGAAATCGTAAATGTCTTTTAATCCTCAACTCCTGTTGTTCCTATAGAATTATGGTCGATTGTTGGGCCCAAATAGATTCAGCTTAGTGGTTGCGTGTGGTCACATTATGTCATAAAATTAATCGGTAGTGTATTTCTATTATTGGGCTTTCTTAAACCCATCTGGTAGTAAGAGGAAAGGATTCGATTTAGTAGTTGTATGGTGTTAAGTCAGGACGAGTCGTAAAAGTCGAACTAAGGAGTTACTCCCTTATTTTAACTAGACTTGTAAAGCCAAGTCAGAGGCATAAAAGCTTTGACACCAGGTTAGGCACTAACCACATGATAAAGAAGAAAGACTAGAGGATTTGGCCAAGCGTTTTCCGTCAACTTGTCGATAAGCATTAAGTGATTGTATCATTATCTCGAAGCAACACAAGCAAAATGATTCAAATTTTGCTTTAAAGATCTTTATTCAATAAAGAAATCTCCAGCTTCAAACGAAATCGTAGAAATCTAATTCTACTACCAGTTTTGATAATGATTAGGTAAGATAAAAACAAAAGTAGATAAAGATGATAATGATAGTATTTTGTGTTCATACATCTACTACCAAATAAACCAGCCATACAAAAAGCACACAACAGAAAAATTCAGACTATTTGGACATAATATTCCTCGCATCCCAGCAGATACGCATCAAGAACCAGCTATTTCTAACCAAACTTCTTCTCACAACAACAATTTTCTAAAAAGATAAGAAATCATAATTAAAAGGCGAAGACATACCCGAGATATAACTGTCCCCATGCAGAAGGAAGCGGTAAGAACATTGGCTTGGAGCCAGAACGAATATAGACGCGTATCCACGTGGTGAAGTTAGCTTCTGTTATTGTTTGTGTAACTTTTGACAACCATCAGCTGGTTGGGACTGCGGTAGATACTGATATTGAGGAGAAAGGGAATGTCTTAATACGAGTATTTGTGAGCATTAGAATTTTTTGTTTGTGAAACTATCTGTGTGCCAAATTTCATCCAAATCCGGTCAGTAGTTTTTGCGTGAAAGAGTAACAAGCATCCATCCATCCACACAAAGTTTTGCGTTTATATTATTAGTAGGAAGTAGGATAATGATTCCAGTGGTGGGGCACTGGCAACTGAAATATAACACGTTAACGTTTCATTAATGGCCCTGGGTATTTCACATAGAGTGACTGACCTTTTTTACCTCCACAGTCCAGTTACAGTTCAACACGATATTAGTAAGACTGGTTGCCAAACTTTCAAGCACCTGACTACCCGTGACGACTAGTTTAGCCAGTGAAGTATGATGGATATTAATGAAAGAGTGACAACAGGGGCGGTAGCTCCAACATTAAGATTGGAGCTGTTCCATTTCTGTTAATGAACTGACGGGACTTAAAATAAGCTGATTAACTTACAGACGATGAGATATATTCAAAGGCAAAACCTACTGAGGCGATCTTTTTCAAAAGGTGTAAGATTCTTGCTGAGCTTTGACTTAAGAATCGGCCAAACTGTTATGGACCAATTGCGGACACAGCTCCGGACATTAACAGATGTTTCAGTATTTTTTTGTCCGGAGGTGTCCATACCAGATTCACTGATCCTTTACAAAGATTTACTGTATAAACTAAAAGAACCTACATCAAAAATCCAAGCATTTAGTCCAAAAATACTTTTCCTAAATCAACGGGTTCATGCTAGGCTGGAACGTGACGGTGTCAGATGACGTCACGCACCAGATTTCAATGTCCACGCGTGATGTTGATTTATGAAGCTGAAGTTGAAACCTAGATTTTTTTGATCCCTCCAAAGTCCAAATATTATTTCGAGACAGAGTATTAGGAGATCTAAAATAAAATACGACCGTGTTGAAAGTAATTTAGGTTAAAATAAGCGAAAAATATGACATGTTTTAATTTTTTTGGCAACCAGTACTTTTGGATGGATAGAATTTTGTTCACACCACATTAATCTGTTTGTCAATTCATTACACTAATGCTAATAGCAAGTTGTTGTAATTTTTTTAACCTGTATAATTGAAGCTTGCATTTGACAAATTACAAATGCTTTAGAAGCAAAAAAGAGAGTTTTTTTTTTTTAATCCTGTTACATAAAATCCACTACCTTTCAACTAGTTTCATCCAAAAAAAAAACATGGATCGAATCATACTAATTCTTAAAGAAAAATTTGCCAAACAAAATACTCTATTTAATAAACACTGAAAACGTTGGAATTATGATATTGGTATTCGCGCTCATCGTGTCAACTAATTTGTATGGAATGTTCAAACGTGCACGAGTAGTAACACAATCGACGAGCACAATCGCATCCCGCCTCAGCGTAGATAGAGCTTCAAACAGAAATATAACGTCAAGTGCCAATAACCTCATGAAATTCCTACCAAAGAAAACAACAAAAACCTTGAAATTTCAAGAAATATGTCTGTTCTCACATTCCATCAACTACATTTTGTCAAAACATTACTTCTCATAAACACAACGTGTCCATACGTCAAATTAGCTATTGGCAATGTGTCGCATGGCCAATAATGAACCAGGGGTTTTGAACTCGCCGTGGCTAAACATGTCCTGGTATATTTAGACTTTCTAACACCTGTCTCCATCGGTTCCGAAATAGATCTTGCTCCTGCCAAGGAGTATTAGAATTCTAGATTATTTTAGGCTCTAGTAAATATTATGGCAACATTTAATTGAGTTATGTTGTGTAGTTGGCACGTAACGTTTTAGCCAGTGAACATGGTTTGTCCGTTTTTTGTTGAACTATTCAGAAAATTATCATTACCACTGAAAACGTGAT
This sequence comes from Noctua fimbriata, assembly GCA_905163415.1. Lineage (NCBI taxonomy): Eukaryota > Metazoa > Arthropoda > Insecta > Lepidoptera > Noctuidae > Noctua > Noctua fimbriata. The sequence continues at coordinate 1,629,732 of LR990936.1, forward strand.
ATTTATCATGTTTACTGTTTGTTTTCAGTTCTCGATATTTCGGCGCTGTTGCAAGCAGTCAGCACTTGGCAGTCAGTTTATCCGTGATCATGATGCTAAATATCCCGTTTTCAGTGTTGATGATAATGTAAGTAACGATTTCGGTTTCTAAACGAATATCCTCAGAAAATATTAATGATTAAAATATACTACATATTACTGTCACACTGCACCTCTGCGCTGACACCGACGAAGCCGTAAAAGAAGTAAAATTTTAACAAAATATGATGTTGTGCCAGCGACACGAAGAAGAATGAAGAAGAAGACAGTAGGCCAAGTGGCTCTTCTCATGTGGTGGGAGTCTACTTCTCCCCGAACCGAACTCTCGCCGAGTTCCACAACTCCCTCAGGGAGTTGAGTGTCGTCATCGGGAGCCATTCTCTCCCCGTGCTGGTGCTCGGGGACTTCAATGCCAAGAACTTGGCTTGGGGTTCTCGTTACACGGATGTGCGGGGTAGGATGGTGGAGGACTGGGCTCTGGAGACAGGCCTGGTCGTCCTAAATCGGGGTTCTGTCCCCACGTGCGTGCGGATGCGGGGCGAGTCGGTGGTGGACATATCGTTCGCTAGCCCCGCTCTGTCGCCGCGTGTCGTTGACTGGCGCGTCATGGAGGGGGTGGAGACCTATTCCGACCACCGGTACATCCGGTTCGACGTCTCCACCCAGACCTCAAGCGCGCCGGTCCTACAGGCCCCGAGTGGTCCGCGATGGGCGCTGAAGCAGCTGGACCGGGAGCTCCTCCTGGAAGCCTCGATCGTGCAGGCCTGGGTGTCATCACCGGCCAGGCCTGCCGACATCAACAACGAGGCGGGTTGGTTCCAGGAGGCCATGTCCGAGATTTGCGACGTGGCAATGCCCCGAGTTCGGCCAGGAAGCGCCCGACGTCAGGTGTACTGGTGGTCGCGGGAGCTGACGTCTCTACGTGAGGCGTGCGTTGCCGCGCGGCACCGGTACGCCAGGCATCGCAGGCTCCGCATCCGCCCTCCGGATGCGGCAGCCATTGAGGCGGAGCTTTACGAGGGGTACAGAGCGGCGAAGACCGCCCTCCAAGAGGCTGTCCGGCGGGCCAAGAACCTGGCCCGCGAGGAGATGCTGGAGTCTCTGAACGGAGATCCGTGGGGGCGCCCTTACAAGATGGTGCGGGACAAACTCCGCACCCGGGCCCCCCCGCTGACGCAGAGTCTCCGGCCTGAGCTCGTGGAGGACGTGGTGAGCGCTCTGTTCCCTTCGCGAGGGAGGCATCCTCCCCCGCCTATGGCTCCGCCGCCGCTTGCGGTGCCGGAAGCGGACCACACCGATGACGACGTTCCGGAGGTAACTGGGGTAGACCTGAGAGTGGCGGTACGCAGGCTGAAGGCCAGAAATACCGCCCCGGGACCCGATGGCTTGCCTGGCAAAGCCTGGGTCCTGGCCTCTGAGGCTCTCGGGCCCCGACTGGAAGGGCTCCTAAGCGCATGCTTGGAGAGAGGCCAGTTCCCGCTTCGTTGGAAGACGGGGAAGCTGGTCCTCATCCGTAAGCCAGGGCGCCCTGCGGACTCTCCGTCCGCATACCGGCCCATCGTGTTGCTCGACGAGGTGGGCAAGCTCTTTGAAAGAGTTATTGCTAACCGCCTCGCCGGGCACCTCGCGGGAATGGGGCCGGATCTTGCGGAACACCAGTTTGGTTTCCGCAAGGGGCGCTCGACGGTGGACGCCATCATGCGCGTGAGAGCCCTCACGACGGGGGACGCGGTTTCCCGGGGCGGGGTCGTCTTGGCGGTGTCTCTTGACATCGCCAACGCCTTCAACTCCATGCCCTGGAGCTGCATTGGGGAAGCACTCCGGTATCACCGGGTGCCAACCTACCTTCGTCGTGTGGTCGGGGATTATCTGACGGATAGGGCCGTCACGTACCCCGGTCGGAGCGGAGAATGGAACCGGCGAGAGATGTCGTGCGGTGTTCCACAGGGATCGGTTCTGGGGCCGGCCTTGTGGAACATCGGTTACGACTGGGTGCTGCGCGCCGACCTCCCTAGCGGCGTCAGCGTAGTCTGCTACGCTGACGACACGCTGGTACTGGCACAAGGGAGGTCGCACGAGGCGGCGGCCGAAAACATGACACGCGGGGTTGCGATAGTCGTGGAGAGGATCCGGCAATTGGGTCTCGAGGTGGCATTGCACAAGTCCGAGGCCATGTGTTTTCATGGGCCTCGGAATGCGCCACCGTCGGGATCCCTACTGACGGCAGGAGGGGTTTCCATCGGCGTCGGGTCGACGCTGAAGTACCTGGGACTCGTCCTTGACAGCCGGTGGAACTTCGTGGAGCATTTCCGACGTTTGGCCCCCAAACTGGAACGGACCGGGGCTGCCTTCAAGCGGCTCCTGCCCAACCTGGGGGGTCCAAACGCCTCCTGCCGGAGGCTCTACGCGGGGGTCGTGCGGTCCATGGCCCTTTACGGGGCCCCAGTGTGGGCGCGTTCTCTGAGGCGGCAAGCCGCCCGCTACTTGAACGCGCCCCAAAAGGGGATAGCCCTAAGGCTAGTCCGGGGGTACCGCACGATCTCCGGTGAGGCGGCGAGCCTCCTTGCCGGATTGCCGCCATGGGATCTGGAGGCGATAGTCCTCGCGCGCCTTCACGAATGGCGCGCGGAGGCACTACGTCGGGGGGGAAACTCCGCTGCCGCGGCAAATCGCCGCTCAGCGGACAGACCTCCGGAGCGATCTCATGGTGACATGGAGAGAGCGACTGTCGCAACCCCGTGCAGGGCACGCCACCGTAGTGGCGATAAGTCCCCTCTTTGAGGAGTGGCTAGAGAGGCGCCACGGCGCCCTCACCTTCCGCCTGACGCAGGTCCTCACCGGACACGGTTGTTTCGGGAGGTTCCTGCACCGAATCGGGCGGGTGGAAACGCCCGGGTGTTTCCATTGTGAGGATCGTCCGGAGGACACGGTGCAGCACACTGTGGAGGTCTGCCCCGCTTGGGCGGAGCAGCGCCGTGTCCTCGTAGTGGCGACCGGCGGCAGCGACCTCTCGCGCCCGGCCCTGGTTCAAGCCATGGTCCGGAGCGAGAGGGAATGGGAAGCCGTCACCTCCTTCTGCGAAGCAGTCATGCTGGTGAAGGAGGTGGCGGAACGTGAGAGGGAAAGAGCCTCACGTCCCAGCCGCCGCGGGAGACGCCCTGGGCGTCGGGGGTCACGTGGTGGCCCCCGGCCACCGTAGGCGCGGGCCTGTGGATGGCGAGTTATGGGCTAGCTCGCCGTCCAGCCGTCTTATGACGACAGGCCGTGTCGACGGCGCGTTCGTGTTCCACGCGCGCCTCAAAGAGATGTCAGCAACCACGTAGGGGTCCGCACGGGCCGATGCCTGCCAGGGCTGCGGGACTGTTCGAAAGAGATACCGCGGCCCTGGAACACAAAGGGCAAAGAAGGAACATGGATGGGTTTTAGTCAGTACAAGTCTGACACTCCCTTCCGCTCTGCCCAGAGCGGGGGGGGTCATTTGATGATTTCCCATCCCAAAAAAAAAAAAAAAAAAAAAAAGTGGCTCTTCTCATGCAGATAAAGTATCAGCATTGATTAAGTTAAAATCATCGCTTGCTCAACACGGATTGGCGACTTCAGACTTTTAGGTCCAAAATTCTTCACTGACGCCATTAATAAGATCGAACATACTAAAAAAAGCAGTTCGCTGAAAAACTTTGAAGAATGAATAATTAAGAAACTAATCTTGCATTTGTAAATAACTTAAGAAAAGCTGACTATTTCAAAGGAGCAGAGCATGATGGATCCCAAACATCAACTGACTAAGCAGAAAATAAAGAAAATTTAATCAAAATAAACTTCTTTTAATCACCGTTTTAAAATATGCTGTGTTTGCTCGTAAGTAGGCTTAAAAGAATCTAAACGAAGATCTTAACGTAATCCGGCTAGGTTTAGATGAACAGCAATTAAGTGAAAATAAAGCTTAAGACAAAGTTAATGGTGTCTTATGAGATGTCGTAAGTTCGTAACTATAGATTAAAGTAAATATTGTCAAGATAGCATTTAACTTTGCAGAGACATTTACAAAGATTTTCTTTAAACATGTGTTACAATTTATTTGTCGGCTTACTGCTTTTGTCTAGCATTGTTGTTAGCGCCTCAGTTTCAGTTGTTATTTTTTTTACCTTACTGTCATTTTTTCTATATCCAATATCCTATTATGGTACTTGAGTGTCATACAGCTATCAATTCAATAAGTTAGTAACTGAGCAAAAGATTAACGACGAGTCCTTTGTAGGCCTCCTCCACAGTAAGCAAAACAGTGCTATCTTATTTAATGCTAGACTGCCGTTGGTCTAGTGGTCGCAAGCGCGACTGCTGAGCCTGAGGTCCTGGCTTCCATTCCCGGGTCGGGCAAAGTGTTATTGGGTTTTTCCATCAGGAATTTCTCAGTAGCAGTCACGGAGTCTGGATTTGCCCGGTTGATGGCAATAGGCTCGCCTCCTATTACATGGCACTTAAACATAACTGGTGAAATGTTGGTGTACTATTTAGATACACCTGCTTAACCTTTCGGGGATTATAAGCGTGACGTCATGTTATGTAATGCAATTCTCAAAAAGGTAAATAAAATTTAGCATACGCTTCTACACTGCGGTTCTCTGCCAATATAATTGCAACACACGAAAAATAAGTCCCCAATAAAGCATATTTCATATCCCAGCTCCCACGAAAGTCGAATCCCGCAAATTCCCCAAACGGATCCCGCACAAAAAATCAATTATTCCAATACTCAAATCCAAATAACGCTAACATAATTCACAGAAAAGCCGGAGGTCCAATAAACGTAGCCAGTGACTAAGTGTCTATAAAGTATTTTAATGTTTGAGATAAAGTCGGGAGTGCACTGCATAATCCCGCTAGTGAAATACAACGTTTGGCTTACCGCGGTCAGATTGCAGTGAGTGTGTTGCGGGGTTTATGTGATTTCTTTTATTGCTGTATAGATTTGCTTAGCTTTATTGGTGATTTGGTACAATTTAAATGGCATTGTGGCTTTGTGCGGATCTTTAGTTTAATCGTGTGTTGTGGGAGCGGTATTGGAAATGTGGAATTTATCTGCTACAATTTTAATATCAGCGTCTGTTAATTTTAATTGAATTAATTGCATTAAGACTACTATTTTTTTCGCAGTTATTAAACTGGACATGAAGGCTTTTGTATTATGGAGTAGTCAGAGAGACCCTATATCGGATCAATATCAAAAATTAATAAATTGATTTTAAGATAACTTTTTAGAAAACTTCGTAGGAATGTTCTGCTAGTAGTGAAGATTTTAAATGAACTAGCTACTTAGGTATGGGATAAAGAGAAACACAAAGCACATTTGCTACTTTGTCGAGTTAATTGCTAAAGTCAACTGACCTTTTTGACCTTAGCGTTAATTCCCAGTACTTTAACGAAGGGTTAGCAGTAATCTGAGTTTTATTGCCAGATTAAAGACTCCGTTTAGTATTTAAATTAATACAGCAGTGATAAGCTAGTGTGTTTTGTATTTTTGGTTCAATTAACTTTGTTATTTTAATCATGTTTTTGTTGAAGATATCAGTGAAAAGAGTATGCTTGGACAATGTATTGAATATTTCATTTACTGTATTATCATACATCTCATCACGCCTGTAAACTCCGAAGGATTAGACAGAGGGGTACCTAATAGTTAAGCCCACTTTTTGACAGTGTCAGTTTCAGTCCTATGTAATAGGGGGCAAGCCTATTGTTATCAACCGGGCACAAATCTAGACTCCGTGACTTCTAATAGGGAATTTCTGATGGAAAAACCCAATAACACTTTACCCGACCTGAGAATCAAACCCAGGTCCTCATCATGACCAACGTGGCAGTCTATAACTGCATTATCAGTTGTTCAGTTAAAATAAGATGAGGTTTCTTATATGATTAATATGTAGAATGAGGATAGTGAAAACGACAAAGATTATCTTAATTTAAATGATAAAGCTTAATGGAGTATCGGTGACTAATCCCAAATACTGTGCGAGTATGGGACCTACAACAGCTATACCACACTTTCTGCCCTACCCGTCATTCACTACTACGTTTCAGATTTTTAATGAGAAAAGAGCACAAGGAAGGAATTGGTGGAGGCCTTTGCCCAGCTGTGGGATAGTACAGGCTACTAAAAAAAAAACGATTTTAAACGTCAGAGCCATCCTTACTTCCGACAAGTTGTAGAAGACTACTGAGGAGAACATTTATACTAAAGAAATGTCTAAAATTTCTCAACAGTACTATAAAAGTTTAAATTATTAGACGTGACCTCTCCGTACTTTTCCGTCACGTGAAAAAGTGTTTACATTGAGAGTGGTGAGCTCACACATCCTGCATGGAACGATACCTATAATTTTTAATTTGGCTTTAGGTTTTTCAATTGTAGCTCTCCCAAGGCTTCAATAGACAAAGAAAAAAACAAACACACTGTCCTGTCTTAATTTAAACCAAGATAAGTAAAATTTGAACAAATTTTATTGACAAGGCGTAGTATGACAAAATCGCTGGTGCAACATATCCCCTCCGTTTGGAAGCTGGCCAGAATAAAGAGAATCGGGTCGACAGGCGACACTTTCTATGAAGCTAAAATAGACGTTGAAAGTTCAATGCGTGTTTACCACTGATTTAGAGGAACTTGACAAGAAAATACAGAAGGCAATGATGGGAAAGCATGTGGTCGGATAGCTGGAGACAAAACAAAAGCTGCAGTTACAGATCGTGAATATTTTTGCTCTACAACGTAACATAACATCACGCCTGTAATCCCCGAAGGGTTAGGTAGAGGTGTACAGTCACGAGCACCAATATACAACATTATTTTTATTATATGCGAAACCTGAATATAGTTTGTTCAGAATAAGTAACTGAATCGATTCCAATAATTTTTAAACCATGTTATATTTTTTCCCAAAAATATATAAAAAAGTTAAAAGTTGGATACCGAGCGACTTTGAGTATCTATCGCAATAATTTAGGTACCTACTGTCAAATTATTATTATCAATGAGCTCAAGACGGCGCTGGAGGCGCGCGCTCCGTGGTGACCGCGTTTTTGTGCGGACAACTAGGTAACACAACAAGCTTATAACTTTGTGATTTTTCATGATACAGTTTTGAAATTTTGTACATAGATTCTTTACATAAAAATACTAGACCCGTGTATCAGGTTTCGCATTTACAAAAACTAATGTTGTATATACACTTTCCTACAATTTTCGCACGGAGAAAAACACTTTAAAAAAATTGTTAAGTGTTAACATATTGGTGCTCGTGATTGTACCTAATACATAGTACTCCCACATTTCGCCAGCCATGTTTAAATCCCATGTAATAGGGGCCGAACCTATTGCCATCAACCGGGCACAAATCCAGACTCCGTGGTTGCTACTGAGAAATTCTGATGGAAAAATACATTAACACTTTGCCTCATTTGCTCTACAAATTATGCGTTATATGTATGGCTTGTGAATAAGAGATAACAGCGGCACGGGCCCATATTTTATGTTAAACAACGTTGGCTGAGGTGTTATGCTGTTATTTTTTTGACTTTGCGTCTTACCCCAAAGTCAAAAAAATAGCCTAAGCAAGGATTATCGTATAACCCAATGCAATTGGGTTGTGGAAGTCAAAAAAACAGTCGCATTATCCAATAAAATATCTGTCTCCGATTAGCCTCTAAAATGGGGTAGCCTACCCTAACATACTTGGAGAGAAGCTAGGCGATGAAGTCCCCGTAGTCATCTTTGTTACTTGATCCTTTTGACAGTGATAAAGATTGAAGACATTAAAACTACAGCTGGCTGGAAATGGCGAAGACTACTCTGTCAATACTAGTCCATACTAAAACTTCAACAAGTGTACCTTCTATTCTCGCCTGCTATGTGGTAGTCATAACTAGTTGACTATTTCTAGGTTGAGCTTAGTGCTATTTACGCACGTGACCTTTCGATGGAAATATATCATTATTACACGACGTGCTGAGAGCGCTGACGCATTATCATAATGTCAATGCCCACACAGTGGTAATGGAATCGTTATAGCGGTAATAGTAGTAGGTACAGTAGAACAAAGAGTTGGTAAACAGGCGAAACTACAAAGGACGACTACGACTCCAAAAAATGGTGCCGGTTATATTTCATTATTATAGTGTACTCCCTCTCACTCCTGCTGAAAGTCAAATCTATCGTTTCATGTGGGATTGTGCGGAATCACTCTTTGTAGTATGAAAATCTTTTCGTGTGATCTATGCTGGAGCGGTTCGGAAACATTTGGCGATTTAAATCTAACCAAAAATATGTATATTTCCACTGAACCACCTCCAACACATATTCATTTGTTTTTATATTTAGGACTGTCAAGTAAAAGATTTGAGTCTCAGCACATACATTTGGTAAAAATTAGTTCGAAGTTAGCTGCCTTTATACTAATATCCTTGTTCAACTGTACATTTAAGCTCAGAAACAAGCTTTCTTACTTAAACTTGTCATACCAGAAAACTTATAGCGAAAGGAAACTAAAATGGAATACCACTAGAGTTAGTTTTTTATGAATATCAGATAGAAAACGTCGTAGAAATTATTCAAAGCTTAAAAATTCTGTCATCGCAGCGAAAAGTAAGATTTATTTCATACTCAACATACTGGTAAATTACGTGAAACGTGACAAATGGTAATATAAAACTGTTGCTAGAGTCTTACACACGTCATAGAGAACTTTTATTAAAAATCTAGACGTTTTTTACGTCTTGTATATTTACTAGAGTACAAAGTTTCTTTAAAATATTTTTTACTTGTGAGACGACATATTAAAATTAGTCAATTCTAGCGTCAGACATTTTATGATTTTTCGTTTGATGGCGCTAACAAAATAAACATCAGTATTTAAAACGCCAAGAAATTGTGTGATTTACTATAATGTAAATAGCAATATTACTCAACCACATAAATAAGTTAAGTCGTAAAACCCAAAAACACTAGTTTTAATTTTAAATTCTGTACCACTGAAATATACATATGAATCATCGTCATTCTTGAAATATTTACAAACGCCAAAATACTTCTATTTCCGTAAAGTAAATAATCTCAACTATTTTCTACGTAAAACTAAATTTAATCATCGCGATGACGACTGTTTTCCAGTTTATTTTTCAATGATTCTGATGGTCCATAATATGGATAATTTACTTGACTTCGGTAATCCCTGAAGAATCTTGATGATGTATATATTATAGCAGTGAAGGTTATAGCAGAATACGTAAAACCAAAACCAGTAAGTAATGGATGATAGACAGCAAGGAATAGAAACTTTCAAAGCTTTACGCATTTTTACACCAATCTTAAACAGGATCGACTAATAAGCTTCCATCAATCTGACGACACGGTTGGCGCAGTGGCTGAGCGATTGACTGCTGCGCTTCGTGTCGTGGGTTCAATTCCCGCACGGAACAAATATTTGTATGGCCTTCAGGTAGTTGTTCCGGGTCTGGCTGTTTGTGTATGTGAATTTAAATGTTTGTAAACGCACCCACGACACAGGAGAAATTCCTAGTGCGTGACAAAGTTAAAAAAAAAAGAAAATAATCTACTACTTTTTCATAAGCTTATTATTAACTTGCCTTGTCAGTTGGTTAGTTAGTATGTATTGATCAAATCTTGCAACTGAATTTCAAACCAGTTCCCCCCAACCGATTGAGCTGAAATTTTGCACACACCTTTGGTTTTGATGACAATATATTTTTATGATAGACACGACTTGATCCTGCAGCCAAGATCGCCTCCTCACGAGAGAGCTAAACGATTAATATCACGGACACGTAATTTTTTGTACGAGTTCGATTTTGATGGTTGAACCTAGTTTTATCCTTTTCATTTTAATAAAAGCTATAATATTTTTTATATTTTTTACTTTTTCATCATCGTTTTCGCTTTGTCTAAAGCCCGTGGTTACCCTAATTTCAATAAGAAACCACACGGGTTATTAAAAGTAAACAAATCAACAAATAGTTTCAAAATACGGGAAATTAAAACACACATCGTTTTTATATCAATCAACTAAACTTTTATCTCCGATGTATTTAATTTACAACTGGCAAACATGGATGCCGTATTGCGTTGAACGGTAGGTTGGAGGTACGTCATGGCGGGAATCCATCAGCAGAAGCATTTCCGCAGGATGTGTAAATATAGAATGAAATATTTTGAGTGATGCTCAAACAATGGTTGGACGATGTACCAGGAGATAGCTCTTGGCAAAAATAGTTTGACGTTTAGAGGTGTGGGTTCAGTTATTGCCCCAAGACTGCCATATCTGAATAAGGGGCAGATTTTTAACTAAGTAATTATTTTTGGAATGCCTCGTTGGTCGAGTGGTTGCAAGCGCGACTGCTGAGCATGAGGTCCTGGGTTCGATTCCCGGGTCGGGCAGTATTATTGGGTATATCCATCAGGCATTTCTCAGTAACAGTCACGGAGTCTGGATTTGTGTCCGGCTATAGGCTCGCCCCCTATTACATGGGACTTAAAACATAACTGCCGAATTAATGTGGGTGTACTATTAAGACCCTTCGTGGATTAGAGGCGTAATATTAGTTTTATGTAATTATTTATGTCTAAAATCATGCAAAAATAATTACTCTACTATACGGTGAGTATTCTGGCAATGATAGTACCTTTGTTTTTACCTTTTTTTTTAGTTGCTACCAATTCAGAAACCAAGGGGTATTGCGTTACCCAGTAACTTGTTTGTTGAGATCAGATAGACAATCCCTCAAATTAAAATACTGGTATTCAGCTGCATCCGGTTTCACGAAGCTGACCCCCTATTATATTTGGAAAAATAGCTAGGTAGCTGATGGAATTGTTATCAAACTAAATATCTAACCCAAAACAATTAGACCTTTATCATCAGCCTGCGTACATCAACGCTCTACCTAGCCTGAGGGCGTCACGGCCACGAAATATTTATTAAAATACACGAAATTTCAACAAATATAACAACAAATTCTACTTACGTGAATCTATGATCTCCAAACTCGTGTGTATCAAAGTCTGCAACACAACCACCATCACCAACACGCACAAGTTCATATCTTTTGCCATGATCACATTGATCACCGCCAGGCGTCCTAATCACCAACACTTTATCACCATCAACGATGTTATCATCAAAACGACACATTGATGTCACTGATATCACCTAATACACCTTTATTTCACCGTTAGAAACGTTTCTGTTCCACCTTCCATCTTTTTTGGAGCAGTTCCAATTTTTCTCTCCCTATATTTTTTTTTTGTTTGGCGACCGGAACTAAATCTGAAACAAAATATTTTTTTATAAAATAAACACTTCTTATTGGTTCATAGTTTATACAGGGTGTTCTATTAATAATAGTGGGTTTATTAAAAATAGTGGGTGTTCAACATCTGTTCGGTTTGGTATCGTCAATGGGAATTGGGTCGGTTTTATTATGTTCCAAATGTTATGTAATTAATGTTAAGTCGTTGAGTATTTCTGTGAATGAAGTGTTGTGTGATTGGTGTGGATTTGTTTCATCATATTTTGTGTAAGCAATATAGCAACCAAAGCGATTGTAAGAACCTCAAACACTATGATGAAAGACAGAAATGTATTATTGTTACCAGATTTTTGATAAATTAATACATTTTTGCAAATGTTCCAAATTGATTCAATCGCCTTATCGCATGTCTGACAATTTCTTATAAAAATCTATTTTGTAATTTATTATTTCAATCTTAATAATATAAGTTTTTAAACTGTCATGAACTGTGTGTGTGTGAACAAAAAAGACCACCCACAAAACACCCACCCGCAATAACTTCAGTTTATCTGTGATCATGGTGCTTGCAACAGCGCCGAAATATCGGGAACTCAATAAAAACAGTAAACATGGTAAATATCCCGTTCCTAGTGTTCATGATAATCTTAATAATTTTGTAAACCTGGTATAATGGACATTTCTACAATAAGCCATGATCAGAGATCTTTCGACAAAAAGACATAGATTTGTTTTATTACGTAGGGAGTCACAAATTCAAGAGCAGCGGTGGCCCATCGGTGGCGGCCCCGACTTACGAGCAGTAAGTCGTGAATTCGATCCCAGGCAGGCGCATAACTTTGTGTAATTTATTGCATCACCACTACTCTCAAAACGGTGAAGAAAAACAACGTGAGGAAACTGGCATGTCCTAGAACCAAAAATTCGTAGACATGTGACATCTACCAACCCGCACTGGGCCCGCGTGGTGGATTATACCCCATTCCCTTTCATAGAGAGGAGGCTTGTGTCCCAGCAGTGGGAACACTATAGGCTGATTATGCTTTTGCTATGCACAAATTCACAATATTATATCGTCTAAGCATACTCAACAAGAACCATATTTCTTTCACCAGCTGCTTTCACCTCTAACTTTCCTTAAAAATCAATTTGTTTCTCATCGCCGTGTTGTCGTAATTTGACATGATTAACTCACAAGCGGTATGGTACCCACAAGTATTCTGCTCCTTGTTCAGACACAACAGTTTGAGTTATGCGATGCTCCCACCAATTTATTGGGGACCCCCCATAGGCGTTAGGCGTGTTGTTTAGGAGTATGGTTTGGCTTAAATTTTGAAGAATTTTATGATCAAATAATTTTAATAAGATAATGGTATTGTACGTTTATTAATTAAAAATTTAAATTATATATTGATCCACAGGGCTGTTTCTTCCGTAGGATTAGTCTTGTCGCCGGCTGTTCAGTGTATTAAAAACTTGACTTTTATATTTCGTGAAGTTATATGAATTATAAGAAAAACTGAACGGAAATAAAAGTACTTTGTATTATACGGCCTGCCTAGCTTCCGCCATGTTTTTTGTTTTCAAAATGGCGGCCACGTATTACACCTCCATTAATCAATAGCTGGTATTAATACAAACAAGTTTTGCATAAGACAAAATCATCTATAGCGTCACGTTTCTGAGATAAAAGCCATTAAAGTTATAATCTTCGCAATCAGCACAACTTTGATAGCTAATATTTCGGAATTATGACCCTTTACAAGATTTTATTTCCAACAATAGTTGTTTGTATTGATGCCAGCTATTGATTGGTTTTATGTGTGGATAATAAAATCGAAGTTGTACTGATGGTGACATTAGTGAAAAGATTTTAACTTTGATAGCTTATATCTCGGAAATGTGACGTATAAAAATCTTTTAACTCTTTTGTTAAATTAACAAAAATAATTAATGAGTTCGAGCCCCCAAACTGAATAATGAAATAACATTTTTTTGTTCGATTCTGTTGGTTTGGCACACAGGTAGACTGTGACCTGTGTTGGGGCATGGCATGCTTTTTATCCCGGTAGTTAGTTCCCGAGAGATTATTTTTGACCTCCATGAGGGGGAAGCCGCGGGCGAAATCTAGTAGTATAATTATAAAGAACAGTGTCCATCACGAGGAGCTCGTGGCTAAATAATAACAGCCGCTCGGATCAATCTTCAGGTTAAGCTGCGCTTGCCTAGGTTGGTCTGTGGATGGGTGACCACCCAATACATACCAAGGTTCCTCCGTGCCTCGGAAAGCAGGCTAAGCCATTGGTCCCGGCTATCATTTGTAGATCTTTGACAGGTGATATAGGTAGTCAGTGGCCCGAAAGTCTGACAACCAGTCTTACCACGGGGTATCGTATTACCCGGTAATAACTGGGTTTTGGAGGTCAGATAGGCAGTCGCTCCATGTAAAATACTGGTATTCAGCTGCATCCGGCTAGACTGGAAGCCGACCCCAACACAGTTGGGAAAAGGCTAGGCAGATGAGTGTCCATCACTACCGGCATAATTCCAAAAATGCAAATTCTCTAAACACCTATCCCAGAACACTCACACAACAAAAATGTCGCGCACGCCATCTCTCCCCGAGGTGAGAGATCAGCTTACATTAGTCGACACACGTCATACTTCCGCCGCTTCCTAATAATAAGTCCTCCCTCCCTCCCCCCTCCTCCGCCCCACGTCACCCATCCGCGTATACCATGCTTCCTTTACCTTGAAATTGTTAATTAACTGATTCAATTAGTTAGTATACAGGATACGTGATGGATTCCAGCTAGCGTAGGAACAGTGAAATATTTTTTCATTCAAAAATATTCGGGAGTATATTTAGTTTACTTATTTTCTGAAGCTTTTTTGAATTTAGAGTTCATGTTAAAAGTATTAACGTGATCCCGGAATTCCCGGAGAGGTATGATATTATGGAAGTGTATTTTATTGAAAGCGCATAATTGTTACCTAATATAATATCCGTTCTGAGTATTGCCTGGATTGTTTTATAAAAAAAAAAATAAAGATGTTTTTTTTTATTTTTTATTCCATAACATAACATCACGCTTGTGATCGCCGAAGGCTGAGGTGTACCCATTAGTACATCCACATTTCGCCAGTTTTGTAGAGTCCAATATAATAGCGGACGAGTCTATTGCCATCAACCGGGCACAAATTCAGACTCCGTGGCCACTACTGAAAACTTTCTGACGGAAAAACAAAATTTTCTCGACCTGGGCATCAAACCCAGAAAAGGTCCTGAGTTCGATTAATGCTCATGCTCAGTAGTCGTGCTTGCGACCACTAGACCAACGAAACAGCTACATTATTATGTTTGAAATAAATTACACATAGTAATGCACCTGCCTGGATTCGAACCCACGACTTAGATACTATATTATTATGACTTAGGTACTGCTCATAAGTCGTGGCCGCCATCTCTAGACCACCCTGCTCCTTTCAAATTCACTTAACGTTAAAATATTTTTTATTAAAGTTTGACCAAAGACTAAAAAGATTTACTCACTACACTAACCAAAAACACCGCGTAATTGCTGCCCTCGCATTTGATTACATTACCCCTTTTACACTATACAACTAACAGGTTCTCTAAATTAAACATTCAAAGTAATTCGCGCACCTAATTTTCCGGCGGACGGCAATTGTTTGCACACTGAGTGTATGCACGACAATATAATTACGACGGTTAAGCTGTGTCCTCACTGGCGAACAGTGAGCGGCTGACTGTACGCGCTGGTTGACTTTGAGCGACGAATCCGTCGTAAACTCTACTTCGTGGAATTGGCCAACTGTAGCAAATTGAACTTGGCAAAGAAGGCAAACTCAGTTGCTTCGCCACCGGTGGCGTAGCCAGCGTACTTTGCCGCCGATTGGAGCAAATTTTGCGCGTTCTTTTGCTGCGTGTTGGCGAAAATTAAAAGGCGCTGTATGGACCCTCCATTTTAAATATTTAGGCAGGTGAACTAGAAGCAAACAGTTTTATTCTTGTTTCAACCGAGTCACCCAGCTGGTCCTTTGCTGTTCTTCCCCAGTGACACCCTAAACCGAGTTTCGTAACCCACAGGGGGGGGGGGCATAGCTTGTGGTCACGTAGATTAAGTTTTTATGCCCCTGTCGTACACTCAAGGCACCTACAGGATAGTCCACTTAAGCAGACGAAAACCTCAAAGCTTGACCTGCGAGAAAAACAAGGAAGCTAACTGTCAGCCACTCACTGTTCATCTAACGAGGACACAGCCTTAACGTCATCGCTGGACAGGGCGCGAACATTCTGAATTTGTGACCGAGGTCCCGGTTTATTGGCACTGTTTGGTCTGTGAGAAGCTAATTCTGTAATAGCACATGGAAAATAAGCAAATAGTGGAGCTTTATTGCTTTGTGTGTATGAAAAGACTATTCGTTTACCGCGGACCAGTTCCTGCTTAGATTTGTTTTTAAATTACGTTTTTCCGCAATAAGATTTCCCTCGTACCGTGAGTGGATGGATAGACAGCATATAATTCTTCCGTGACCTGCAGTGCACAAACAAAATGCTGAACCTCAGCACCAATAATAAGTAGGTACTGGTACTGCAAACCATGCTAAAGTTTACAAATATAATAATATAATATAATATTCCACAACTATCACACAACGCCGTCTAGTCTCAAGCTAAGCAGAGCTTGTGTTATGAGTACTAGACAACTGATAAACATACATATATATTTCTAAATACATACATATATAGATAAATTACACCTAAATATAAATTTTAGCTAAACGACAATGAAACGTTCCAAATTAGTACCTAACTTAATGTGATTGTTCAAATTGACTCCGTTTTAAAGGACACGATAAAAATAAAGGCAAGCTTAATTTAAACTCGAGTAAAGTATCTACACAGGTACACAATGAACTTTGACAACTTTTTAGGACTGGAATAAGAAGATGGAAAGGGTTTTAGTGTGGGACGCAATATGCGTCGATACTCTTACGCCATCACATCTTCCAAGGTCATCGTGCTGTGCTGGCGCTGCCGCTGCGGCTGCAGACAACCGCAAGCGGCGTAAATATAGAAACCATTTTGGTAACTATATTTTCGAACCGTTTGGGGTTGAAACTCTGGGGGCGTGAGGTCCGAGCCTGTTTAAGGAAATTTCGAAACGCCTAGGTGACGCTTCCCGTGACCCAAGGGCTGTCTTTTACTTTGGCCAGAGGCGAAGTATTGCTATACAACGTGGCAACGCCGCCAGTCTCTTGGGCACAGCTGGGACCAGCTGACAGCGTTGAGGAGGAGTTTTTTGATGCCCTTTTTATATTTTGTTGTTAGTTTATTTATTTTAGGGTTTTTAATTAATAATGTGTTTATAGTTAGGTTTCCATAAAATAATAAATTTCTAAACAAAACAGATGCCGTCAAAGTTCCAGCTTTCAGTACACCCTAAAACTTAACCAGAATGAAACTGCTGGAAGTGAAATATTCATAAAAATACTACAAAAACCCCCACCATCACCATCGTCTGAAAAACGGTGACCCTATAAAAATATCATGGCCGTCGCATCTGAACGTTCGATGTTTTTTCAAAAAACAATACTTCTGTCGGATATAAATACTCGAACAAAATGGTTTGGAATTCTGTCGTTTTAGTTTTGTAGAGACGGAGGATTTTTCATACGTCACGTGCGTTGTTATTTGAAAGCGTGTAGGTAGATAGAATAAAATTTGTGTTTCAGTTAACTTTATATTTATATTCGGAACACTAACTGCTTTTATTTGTTAAGTCCTTAATTGTGCATTATTAACAACCTACAAATTTATAGATATATAATAATAATATGTGCAAGTATCGTAAGGGGAAAAGAATTTCAGGGCGTTACAAAAAAATCGTTCACGTCGCTGTCAATAGGAAAAGTAGAAGGCTGGCAGCATTGCCACGTTGGATGGCAATGCCCGCCCTCTGATCAAGTCCTTTATATTTTAATTTACTGTTGCGCTTTAAAATATTCTGCGTCAACGGCTAGTATCTACTGCGATTATCTCCGATGAGACTAATAATAGTTAGGACGATTGTATTTTAGTTTATCACCATTTTTCTTCGTCATTCATCACTTTAACGGAGAGAGGACCCTGCTGGACATAGGCTTCCTGCAAGCATCGCCACACCGACCGGCCCGTACTTCTTATATGAATGTTATGTTATTTGAATGTGTGTATAGCAGTGATAGCCTAGTGGTGTGACCGTCGGACTGCCAAGTCATAGGTCTCGAGTTCAAACCCAAGGCACGCACCTCTGATATTCCGGATTCATGTGCGTTTTGTATAATTATCACTTGCTTCCGTGAAGGAAAACATCGTGAGGAAACTAGCATGCCTGAGAGATATTTTTTGGCGCCATAAAAACTCTGACACCATCTAAGGCACTAACCACACGATAAAGAAAGAGATATTAATGTTTGAGGGTTATTTGAGTTAAGCATAACATCACACCTATAGTCCCCAAAAGTTTGGGCAGAGATGTACCTAATAGTACACCCACATTTCACCATAACTAATAGAGGGGGCGAGCCGGCACAACCAACCGGGCACAGTCCAGACTTGGTACCTACTATTGTCAATTTCCTGATAGAAAAACCCAATAACACTGCCCGACTTAGGAATCGAACCCAAGACCAGACTCAGCATTAGCGCTTGCGACCACTAGACCAACGAGACAGTTCCGAGCACAAAAAGAATCCTTATTAGTGAGCACTCAAGAAAATCAGTCAGAACTGATTTTCTTTGTGTGTTCAATGAAGAAACATGACCATCCCAACACAATTCATTTCGCCTACTTTATTTATTCTGATATCCAAAAAGGTTTTGGTGAACGTTTAAATTTATTTTTCAAGTATTTCTCATCCATATATCTATAACATTTATTACTTCGTATATTTCCGCTGCTGTTTACGATTCCTGCAGGATATGATAATTTTGCTTTACAAATACGAGCAAATAAACTGATGCGCTGACGTTTTAAGTGGAAACAGAGTATCGTCTAGATAGATGCGCTTCATATTATATAATAGTAATATGCAGACTTCTCTGAGAAGTCTTGTGTTTACGAAGCTATATTTTATTTTTCTTAAATCAGAACTTTTCTACTTTGCAGGATCCTATTGTTAATTATTTTGTCTTTGCATTTTATGAATTCGACTATAGTCGGTTCTCTTTCTAAGTATTAAGTACGTCAACTGCCTTGAGTTAATGAAGCAGCAATAAAGGGTGTAAATAGATTCTTAACGAAGCTAAAAGACACTTGTTCCCCCTGTCTTTGCGATAATTCTTTTTTGTATAGCATACCTGGGAGGGAACCTTCTAGTTACGGATATATTGAGGGTTCCAACTTTTTCACAAGTTTTTTTTTTTTTAAATACCTGTTTTAAATGTAATATTTTTACTTGAAACCACTTCACGACCCCCGTACTATTTAATCCATCCATCAGCATAATGTTTTGAGTGCATTCCATCGAGTCCTACCGTAATACTTGAATTTCTTCACACAAAAAAAGTCGTTTCCCAGCAATAATTTTTGCGTAAAGTTACTTAGTTTGATGTACAGAATGCTTGGTTGACGGCTTCATCAAGGGTCTGTTTACACCCTGTGTACGGTGCTCTCATATAAAATGCAACTTATAATATATGATCAAACGAACTTCGGCAAGTGAAGTTCGATCGATATTATATTAATCGCTTCATTCGAAGATATAACATTCACAACGTAGTTCCTCTAACCCACAAGGCAACTTCGCACTTTTTTTATTAAATTACCCCCTTTTGTTTTTTTTTTCTTCCTGTCTGCGGTCAGTTTATCAAGTCTCATTCTTTTTTAGAGTAACTATAAAGTTATAGTTTAGCAAAAGCTTCGTTATAGGGAAATGGGGTGGGTGGGTGTTATATCTTCGAATGAAGCGATTAATATAATATCGATCGAACTTCACTTGCCGAAGTTCGTTTGATCATATATTATATTGCATCGCTTCATTCTTCAGATATAACATTCACAACGTAGATGTTTAGAGGTGAAGTTTTGCTAATAATAATACATTAGTTATTAATTTCATTTATTTAACATAAATCTTCATTTCTTTAATAATTATTAATCGGTAATCAATTGTAAACAATATATTGACATTTTAGTCTAGAATCAACTTCAATCTTAATAATATTATTTAAGTTTATACAATAATATAGGCGCAATCAGTCTCTATTTAATTTTGATTTTGTGGAAAACAAACCGAACTCGCGAAAGTATTTTCTTCGCGTACGGCCCGACAATAATATTTAGCGAACGTTTGAGAAGCGGCTGTCCATCCAGCCGCCTTCCTGATGGCGTCTATGGACAGGCCAGCGCGGTGCGCCGAGGACGTGGCAGCATGGCGGGTGCTATGCGCGCTGAATTTCGTCACGTCCACGCCGCTCGCACACAACACTTGCTTTATCCAGCGGCTGATTGACTGCGCCGTGGCGCCTCTATAGGGCCGTTTAAACGTCAGGAATAAATTAGGTACGCTCTCAGGTCTAATTTCATTAGTCATGTGAAGGTAATCTTTTAAAGTTGTAGCCGGGCAAATACTTGGTTTATCTAAAAAGTATGGTAGAAATAAAATTGGTTGATCTCGGCCGGGTGCCGATGTCTTAATGATGTCGGTTACGATTATTTCGATGCCTCTAGAATTTATTTTTATATTTGAGGTCTTGATAAGGGAAAACGTTTGAACTCTGTGAGCTGTGCAAATAGCTAATAAAATTGCTAATTTCTTAGTGATCTTTTCTATTGTGAGATCTCCATTTGGGATCCAATTAGCGATAAAGTTGAGTACCACCTGGGGATCCCAAGTACTCTGGTACTTAGGTACACACGGTCTCAACTTGTATGCTCCTTTTAGTAACCTTTTTATACCGTCGTCTGTTCCTACACTGCTTCCTAGAAGTAGCGATAGGGCAGAGCGATGACTATTAAGTGAACCGTATGATGCTCCCTTATTAAATTGATCGGATAAAAAGGTCATGACCCATGGAATGGACACCTCAAACGCGCTTATATTATTAAATATACAGTATTCCCACCACAGTTTAAAGGTGACATTATATTGCTGTACAGTGTTTTGAGACAAAGAAGCTAACATTAAGTCGAGAGCGGTTGAAGGCGTCCCTCGCTGCGTGAACGCAAGCCCGAGAGCACCGCGGCACCCAGGGTAAGCGACTTGTAAAGTGGATGGTGTGTTCTGAAACGGGAAGATAAAAGACCTTTACTTGCTTTCAGAATAACTATTTCGGTAACAAGCATACTCTTTAACTGGGGATACCAGGGTTGTGAGGGCCATATGGGGAAAACAAGTATACCTTCGGCTTGGTCTAAGATTATTTTTTGTAAGCATTTTAGTATTACAGAAAATGGCGGGAAGGCATAAAAGTGTTTATCCCGCCAGCTTATTGTAAAGGCGTCAATTGCGATGGCATCTGGGTCTGGTCGCCAAGACACATAGTTCTCACATTTTGCATTAGTGCGAGAGGCGAATAAATCTATTTCTGGTTGGCCTAATTCTTGTGTTATCAATTGGAATGCTAAATTTGATAATTCCCATTCTGTGTCGATGTTAATTTTTCTAGACTGTTCGTCGGCTATATAATTATCGTGTGTGTTTATGTAAGATGCTAATAACCAGATATTTTTCCTCTCGCACCACTGCCAAATAGATCGAGATAAATCGTTCAAATGTGGGAATTGTATTCCGCCCATACGATTGACATAACTAATGGCTGTTGTGTTATCAATGCGTAATAATATAGCACAGTCAGAGTAATTGCGAGCGAACCATTTTAATGCTAAAAATACCGCTAAGAGTTCGAGATAATTAATGTGAAACTTCAATTCTGAATTTTTCCAAGTGCCGTTAATGCGTTCGTTATTGCAACAAGCGCCCCAGCCGGTTCTGGACGCATCAGTAAAAACTTCTAATGTGAATGCTTGAGCCTTTATGGAATTGAAAGTTGTAGAAATATTTTTTGACCACCAATTCAGATCATCCAAAATTATATTAGATAATTTAATTTTCGTATCAAAATCATTGTTTATTTTTAAGGCTAAGTATTTTTGTCGTTCTAAAATTTTGGTGTAAATCCATCCATATTTTGCTGCGGGGCAAGCAGCAGTAAGAATCCCAATTAATTGTGCAAATTCTCGTATTGTGCAACGTGGTAAGCGTAAAAATTTATCTATTAAACTAGCTATGTGAATGCGTTTTTCGTCTGGTAAGGACATAATTAAACTTTTTGAATCATATATAAAACCCAAATATTTACAAGTTTGTTTTGGTTCTAATGTACTTTTATTGAAATTAATAACGAAACCAAGTGACTCTAATAATTTCAAAGTTTCTGTCAAGTTTTCACGACATTCAGAATAGGTATCACCGATACATAATACGTCGTCGAGGTATTGAACTGATTTATAGCCCCGGTTCCTAAGATGGGACATTACCTCTTTCATAATTTTGGTAAAGGTTCTAGGTGCTATAGATAAGCCATAAGGCATAGCATTAAACTCATACAAAAAGTTTTGTCCTTTATCATCCTCGAAATGAAAACGCAAGTATTTCCGGTGACATTTAGCAATAGGAATTAAAAGATATGCTTCTTTCAGGTCTATGTTAGCCATGTAACCGTTTTGAGGTATTAACTTAGTAACGGTCCTGTAATCTTCCATTTTAAAATGAAACTTAGGAATAAACTTGTTTAGTGGTTTTAAATTCAAAATAAACCGCTTGTCACCGTTTGGTTTAGAAGTAAGGAATATCTTTGATATGAATTGATTCTCGATAGGTGAACATGTTGATATCGCGCCTAAATCAATTAATTTTCTGATGGCCAAATTCATATCCTCTTTATCTGCCGTTGAAAGACAATTACGAGGTGTAAAGGCTTGTACCGGAGTTACAGAAAATGGTATGGAAAAACCCTTACGAATCCATTCGAGAACGATGTCGTTGGAAGTTAAGTCAAGCCAGTGAGAATAAAAGTGACGTATTCGTCCAGAATGTACCTGTTCTATTGTTGAGGTTGAGCACGCGTTTTGTTCGTGTTCGAGTACCTCGGTTGCGACGCTGTCTGTGCCTTGCGTGTTGCAGGGGCTTGTCTCCTCTGGCCTCCGCGCCCCCCCCTGTTCGACAGGTAACGCGAAGGACCTTGCCAGTTTTCCTGGTAGCGAGGTCGTGCGACTGCCGATTGGCCTGTCTGTGGAGGTTTTTGAGGCACCGAGGTCTTTTTTATTTGCAGGCTCTGCCTTTCAATAGCTTTTGAAGCTTTGATTTTTTCGGATAGTTTTATACCGAATAAAGTGCCATCCCTTTCGTTATCTTTGATAACATTTAGGAATGATTTTTCCAAGCCGGGTGTCACCAATTTGATACGTGCTTCAGTATCCATATGGTGAAGATGGGTTAAGATGCGACAACTGTCACTTAGCATTTTTATGGCTTGAATTTTTTCTTCGCCAGTAATGAGAAGAGTCATCGCCCTATTCACCGCTGTGATCCCAGCACCAAGAAGTTGTTGCGATAACTCCATCTTCTTATCGCGATTTCTTGCCATATCTGTAATGGCTGCCGAAATTTCGGCATTAAGCTTTGGTGCTTGTAAAAGAATACAATTGGAGGGGACAAGATATTCTTTTAATAATTTGTCCTTAGCTTCCTTGGGAAGTCCTTTTTTTAATATGGGCTGCCATCTTTGCGCCAAATTTTCGTGTATGTTTTCACCAAACTCGGGTGTGTCGTCAGATTGCTCCCCTAAGGCTAACAAAATTTCTGGGTCCAGTTCATGTGCCATCGAAGATGCTTCGGTTTCTGGTATTCCTGAATCGGGAAGCGGTATCTCGGGAATATCGGTTACCTCCATGGCTGGTTGATTGGCAGGTCCGTTGTTGTCCACTTTATCGGCATCTAATAATAAAATTATTTATTTTATGTGTGGGTACTTTGACAAAAATACCTTCGTTCTATCTCTCGGATAGACCCCAGGCTATGTCTAATTTCGCAAAGATGTTAAGCTATCTCATGTAAGATATGCTTATTTTTTGCTTTTATGCCCTCGTGTTGACTCACGGCCAACCCCCAGGCTTGCCACGTTCGATTTCGAATCAAGGCATCAAAGATTTTTGAGTTTAAATACCACCTTGAAGCACTTATTCACCAAAATTTGTTAATATAAATAAGTACTTACGTTTACCGGTGTCGTTATCAACGCTTGCATCCGAATCCGAAGATTCTAAAACTCGCACCACACGACGACGATTTTGTCGTTCCTTTTCTTCGAGTTTACGAATCTTTTTATTATAACGCTCAATTTTATCTTTAGCACTGCGCTTAGGCATAATTTATATCTATGTATTATGTACTGACAAATAACTAAACTCAATATGAAAACTTTTTCAAATCGGGGATTGTAATCGCAGAACTCGTGTTATTGTTGCCTCGCACGGAAAAAGAATGAGACTTGATAAACTGACCGCAGACAGGAAGAAAAAAAAAACAAAAGGGGGTAATTTAATAAAAAAAGTGCGAAGTTGCCTTGTGGGTTAGAGGAACTACGTTGTGAATGTTATATCTGAAGAATGAAGCGATGCAATATAATGGGTATCAAACTCACACCAGTTAATTGGTGCATTAAAGTGCATATCCAATTTTCCCCTACCCACAATCATATCTTCATTATCAATCGTGACATTCACACCCCAGCCATAATTCATCACTTCAAAAATAATAAACACACAGTACGTACCCCTGACCGAAATAATCTCCAACGGCGATTGAATAGCAACAAATCATACGTCAAGGTACCCACATAATGTCCCCGCTCAGATAGATGGCATCGGCGGGACGACATCGCGTGTCGAGGGCATTTTGTAACCATCACCGATAAGATTGTTGGGAACAGACATTAAATACGGATGTGGCTGTTAATGCTCATTTATTTTTACATTTGTACTCTTTGATTGTTCAGGAGATTAACTGATTTGAGGTTTCAGATCTTGTCTGTGGAAGACAGAGTTTCTAAAAAACATCTTATGCAATATCGTAATAATATCTTTCTAGCTACTTTTACCAAAAGATAATGGTGTAGAGAATGGCATAATACATCAAAATTTCAGTCACACTTTACTGAAAACTCGTGCTGATATGAATGCTGAAAATAATATTAAGATAGTTTTAATCGAAGAGTTACGACGTCAATCGACGAAACTATTTGCATCACATGATAAAAGCATTAAAAATCTTGGCCATAGTATTTTCAATACCCAATCAATCAAATACAAAAATCTACAAAAATAACACTGCAAAATAACCATTTAAAAGCACTTCAAAGTCTACCAAATTATTCGCAAGTATCCGACAAATTACTAGGACAGCATACGTAAATAGATGGCTAGACAAAACATTACAAATTGTAATCTCAATTCGTATGAAGCACGTATTGACTCAACAGACTGCTGCTATTATCCCACTGTTAGGTTAGTTGTGATGGCCCTTGCCAATCAATTCAGTTGGCTCTTCAACGCAGGGGAAGCTAAATCTAGAATGATTTGTTCGATAGTTTGATTTACTGGAACTGTGGGATTTATGTCTGCTCATTGATATTGTGTAGTAGCAATATCGTTGAGAGACCTTGGAAAATGTTCCATAATGTTGAAAGATGATTTGTTACTTATAACTGTTGATTTTGAGATTCTATACGAAATTGAAAGGTCAAAATTTATTGGAATGATACGCTTCCATCATCTACCCGCCTTTTCCCAACTATGTTGGGGTCAGCTCACAATCTAACCGGTTGCAGCTGAATACCATTTTACATGGAGCGACTGCCTATCTGACCTCCACGACCCACTTAGTAATGGGTAATACGATACCCCTTGGTAAGATTGGTTATCAGACTCGTGCCACCGACTACCTGTAACGACTGTCAATAATCTACAATTGACAGCCGAGACCAACGGCTAAACGTGGTTTCTGAGGCACGGAGGAAACTCGGTATGTAATGGGTGGTCACACATCCATGGAACAAACTAGGCAAGCGCGGCTTAACCTAAAGATCGACCAGAGTAGCTGTTATTATTTAGCCACGAGCCATTTATAACCTTTCCTATGTTCTCCTCTTTACACTTTATCTGTTTCGGAAACACGGTACAAGATAGACGAGACAATAGTTTCAGAAATACTAAAGAGAGAATATTCAACTGAAACTACACACTAAATTCATAACCCATATTTTTAGCTCCATTTAATTCCAAATGAAAATTCAAAGGCACAAAGTTCCCGAAGTACAAAGCGTTTACCATGATTCACATAGCTGATACTAATTGCTGTGGCGCCAACGAGACAGAAATTTATTTAAATCTAACCGCAAACGATTCTGAGAATCTCAGTAGATGTTTAAAATGACATTGTATAAATAACTGGAAGTGTACCCCTTTGAAAGTCGATGCTTTCGGATAAATAGAGTGCTGATTGAATAAGTGTAAAGCTTAAGTTGTTGGTTGAAGAAAAATGTGACTTATCCAGTTGCTTTTTATAGAACTTTTGGATGTAACAGTAATGGGTTTTGTAGCTAATGTAGTTCTTTTCAGTGGTTGTCCATCAAAGAACAGTGATGATCATTCAATTACACATCTTAAGACGTATTTAGAAACATATACTATGTACCTAATTACTCACGCCTTTATAACACGCTTTTGTTAGCTTCACTCGCAAACTAGTAAAAAAGTCTTAGAATTTTGATCCACTTCCTGGTTTTCGATTGAGCTCAAATTTGGCATACATGTTTAGTTAAATGGGAATGCATAGTTTGCTAATTAACGTCATTCAAAATCCAATATGGCGGACTCCCAATGATGTTGGACTAGTTCATTTTTATGCATTCCCGTAATATGGATATCAAATGCTTTCATTTGATACCCATAAATTATTATAAGAGTGACGTCATTTATGTCTCATATTTTTCTCTACAAATCCTTTGATTTGTTCGTCGCTCTAAGGCAAGTCTTTTAGGTTTAAAAAAAAATATTTTATTATTATCATAGCGGTGGGTAGAAACTACAGTACGCCACCTATAAACCTATTATAATCTTACCATACTCCATTTGCTATGTTCGCGTTCATACATCTGGTAAACCGCGTACGCAAGTTGCGAGTCTGACCATTCTGAAATTCATTTACGATGAAAATTGATCATCTTCTACACATTCAACTCAATTCCAATCTTGACTGTACCTACCCTTTCAAAAGCAAAAGCATCAATAACTCTTAATATTGACTTTCGTTTATCCACAGTATTTACCCAGTAAATATTGCACATCCCAGTTGACCCGATTCCATCAACTTTTGAAATTACTCTCCCAGGAATATGTAGCGCTGTTAAAAACAATAAATATGAAAAGACTTTGAAAAGGAAACAGTGTATGTAGATTCCCCTCTTTAAACGATGCTTTTATGAACGTATGACGTTAATTAAATTAATTAATGGGTTGATTTTTAAAATAAAGTTGACTATTAATATCCTGCTGTGACTGTACAGTGGTGAGACAGGGATTAAAGACTGCCCGTATCCGTTTGTGAAGAATTTTGTATGTGGGTTGTTTTATGTTAATTTCATTGGCCATCTCACTGTAATTTGTTTTTGTTGCCTTTAGGTTCCCAATCGTTATAATTTCGGTTAGAAGTTTGGTTAGTATAGATAGAGCTTCTTCAATAACTATGGAGATTTAGAAAATAATGTACTGCGATATCTTACTTCTATCTTACTAAATGGGCTTACTCTTGACCTCAATCTAGTCCTGAGGACAGAGAGGAGGTCGACGATGGAACGAGCTAACCCAAAAGATGCCTATACGAGCAGCCCTCGCATATGAGCAGATGTGATAAAACATTTTTCAGATAACACACTATGATCATCCGCGTGTACCCCTTAGTTTTATTTTCTTTTATCTGGTATATCCTTTCCAATAAGGTCACCACCATTATTTAAACTGAAACAAGTTTCATTTCTGTTAAAAATAATGTCACTGCATTTCAGTGCACCCGGAAACATGGTAACTATGGAATCATATTTCATTTTGACACCACCACATCTATCATTATCAAACATTTATTTATAGCCACGTCAATCATAACCACATTTTTGTACTCCCCTCGCATAGCAACCCTTGTCAGTCTCCACAACATTAATCTTTTTGACTCTAAAGTTTCTATAATTAGTAGAAAATATTTCGAACAATGCGTACGACATCATCTTTAGCCACAGAAAGTGCTCCCGCTCGTCTCAAATCATCTACAGTTTACAATATGTCACTTAGATCAAAGAACTTTACATCAAACGTTAGAATAATGAGTAGCGAAGAACTTTCTACACTCAAATTACACCCTACTACTTCGCCGTAAAGTTCTTTTTCATTTGCTTTGGTTGTGGAGTCTTAAAAGAATACAGGTTGAAGAGATTTATTGCTGATCTTTTTTTAACTTGACGACAAACTTGGAAGTGGCGTTAAATATATCCCTTAATTATTACTTGTTTATAATACGTTTGACGTACATTTTATGTGTTCGTCTATTTCTTCGTTTTCGTTTATTTTAGTTCCGATGCCGTGCAAGAATCTGTTTGGACAGCGGCGGTGCTGTCGCCAGAAATATCTTGATTTAGAAAACCGTTTTTGGATTGATATTTGTGTCTCTTTCTCGATGTTTTTCCTCGGGAAATATCTGAGCGCTAGATAGTGTTTGAGGTAAATAAGAAAGCTATAAAATAGAATCGTTTCCACGTGTTTTGTAATATATATAACAATGTGTTTTATAATTTCATTTTGAGTTCTGTTTGTGATCAAAGCGTACCTGTTTACTACAGTTCATAATACGAATTACTTCATTCATTAGTCATAAAATACACATTTAACATTTTACCCGACTGTGGCAGAGTTCAAAAGATGGTAATGTTTTTTCTGCCTTTTTTTCTACTATTTTTCTTCTAATTTCGTCTTTATATTACTTTACTTTTTCTTCTTTTAAAATTATAAACTGTAAAATAATGACGAATTGTAAATGCAACTGATATGGCTAAAAAGGGATCGATTACTCAGATGACGGTTTATAGAAATAGCGTAGCATAAGCATAATTCGCTTATTATATTCCCACTGCTGGGACACAGACCTCCTCTCTATGAGAGGAAACGGGCTATAATACATCACGCGGGGCCAGTGCGGGTTCAAAGTCTTCAAAATTTTGAACAATTAATTCATTGATTTTTATAGAGATAGATATATGGAAAAAGACAATGTGCTGCTATGTCCCCAAATAAACTGCGATACGGGCAGGCGGAAATCAACAAGAAGTACTTGAAATAGCTAGTAAGCTTAACTGTTCATCGTCTGCTTAGGTTTTTCTCTACTGTGTTATGGTCAATTTCCAATCTAACCGCTGTAGTAGAATGCTAGTATTTTACAGGTAGCGACTGCCTTATCTGACCTCCTTTAAACATAGTTGCTAAGGAATATAAATAAAAAAATCCTTTTCTCCCATAACAATATAAAAATAAATACAATGTCTTCAAATCAAAAATACAGTGTCAAGAAAATCAAATCAGTGTCAACGTCAAACAAAAAAAAAGGAAAACAATTGCAACAACCACAATTTGTATGATATGGCGAATATGATACCCTTTGGTTTAGACTGAAGATTCAGGTTTTTGACAATACGTAAGGAATAAGCTTTTTATGAGTAAATCTATGACGTCACCAGCCACGTGCTACTACCGTTTTCAATTGTTTATAATTACTCCTAAACTTAATTACATAAAGACCTATAAATAATTTTATTAATCCACTTGGCTCAATAGAGACTCGTAAAGTATAATGTGTAAATATAATTTACGGTTTATTGAATGAAAAAGTAATAAAGCTAATCGGGTTAACTTTTCAAGGCCGTTTTTGAGGAGATTGTAATAAAATTATCTCTTTGTTGGGGGATCTCATTTTTATTATAAAAAAGCCTTGTGATCATCGTGGACCTGTTGATAGGAAGCATTTCTTTTTTTATGGTGAAATCATGGTTTACATATTTTAAGACGTGCTAAAGTCTGAGATTCTACCAAGAATCAATCGTTCAGACTCACTGCAAGTCAAAACGACGATTCTTGATAAAATCTCACCTCAATCTCACTGCTTACCTCTTTTTTAAGGTGAAATCGTGGTTCACATATTTTAAGACGTGCAAACGTCTGAGATTTTACCAAGAATCGATCGTTCTGATTTACTGGAAGACAAAACGTTCGATTATTGGTTCTAAACAATATCCCTACACGAGTAGGTAAATTAATATAAAGCGACCCCTATTCCATTTCGATTCAAGATGACCAGAAACCAATGTGCACACATTGCTTCATCCACACAAAGAAAGTTACAAGAATTTTTCGAACAAACGATTACAAATACATACGTGAAGACACGATACTCATACTCCTGTCAATCGAACTTGACACCAACAGGACTTCAGGTCAACTCGACAGTGACAAGATTCAGTGCAACAATGTATTACAAAAACTCGTCCCATTTACTTCAAAACTGTCTCAAAAATTGATTGACAGAAACTCTTTGCGAAATATAAAGAAGAATGGACACTTCGCCGTTTTCTACCTACTTCAAAATGTAAGTGTTATACTAAAGAATTCTTTTATAATGTAAATAGTTACCCAGTTAACGATTGTAGTTGGAAATAGGTCAAGCGCGAGCTGCGCCGCTGTGGGATGGTAATCGCGTTTAAACATAGGTATGTCCTTATTGTTGTTATTCTTTAGAAAATGTTCTGAAGTATGTGTTTTGAAAAAACAGAGTTGAAATTGTGTTTTGACGACCTGAATGACGCGGTAGCAGTGCATTTTGTTTTGTTGTTAAAAATAACTACGTTGTATTCGAGCTAGAAACTTGTGGTTGTAGGATTTAGCTAAAGATGTCTGTTGTTTAAGACTTTCTTTTTTTATGGTGTGGTTTTTCTGAGGGAAATCCCAACGCTCTTGGTTGCCAACTGCTAAAATGTGAATGTTGCAAATGTTAATATTCGCGTTTAAAGTTCGTTTACGACAGTTCTTTTTCGGCTTTTTATTTGAATAATTAATGAGTTTTTCAATGTCAGCCGACTTGACTGGAAGCCGAACCCTGAATGGCTAGGCAGATGATGATGATTGAGAGTGTACGTTTCAGTTTTTACATTACACAACAGTAAACGTCAATTTCATCTACCTGACCTTTCGGGATATGCGTGATGTTATGACGCAAACAACTACTTATGACGAATTTCATCAATGACATTGACCGCGATCAGCATAAGCTAACTGCATTAAAGAGCTGTCAGCGTCATTACTACCTCATCATCTGCCTAGCCCTTTCCCAAATATGTCCCCAACATATTTCAAACCGCTTTAGGAAGACTGGTTGTCAGATTTTCGGGCCACTGACCACTTAACGACTGTCAAAGATCTACAAATGACAACCCGGACCAACGGCTTAACGTGGTTTCCGAGGCACGGAGGAAACTCGGTTTGTATGGGGTCACCCATCAACGGATCAACCTAGGCAAGCAACCTGAAGATTGACACAAATGCCTGTTATTATTTAGCCACGCACTCCTGCTCCTCCCAAATTCGCCCTTAGTTATTGTAGGTTATTACTTATCATTCTTCGTTTATTCTGATTGTGATACTCTGCATCCAAGTTTAATTCCTATTCCTCCTATCTCACCTCCCATTACAAATAGCTCAATCTCACTAAGCGTGCGAGGCCTGCAGTCTCCAGCATCATTCTACCTACTAAACAAACAGATCTGGCCTTCAATTATTACCGGCAAAGCGGCAGTTCGCACGCGATGCATTGCAGTCGCTCAATTGTACTTGTTCTAAGAATGGTTGCATGATGGCGGAATGCAGGACTTGGTTACGTCGAGGCTTTGATTATAGGATTTAAAAAGGATTGTTTAGACTTTGGTGTGATAACAGTTTGGTTAACAGATTGACACTTATCAAAATCAAAGCATTTATTTCAAGTAGACCAGTTACAGGCACTTTTGAATTGTCGAAACAATAAAATGAAGCTACAGTCCAAGTCACAAGGCATAATAACCGTGAAAGTAGTGTAGTTGCCTATTCCAAAGCGATGATTGAATTCAAATTTCAAAATACAAAGAAATTATTGATGTGAAATCGGCTAGAGCCCACTTATTTATTTTTATTATTTGTTGTTATAGCGGCAACCGAAATACGTATTCTGCGAAAAGTTCAACTGTCTACCTATTACGGATCATCAGATACAGCTCGCTGACAGACAGATGGACGGACGCGGACGGACAGACAGCGGAGGCTTAGTAATAGTCCCGTCGGTTACCCTTCTAGTCCAAAATTCAGTCTGAAATTCTTAATTTTATGAATCTCTTTCTAAAGTTAGGCTTATCATCAGGGTAGTCTGTAGTTTCTAAAAAAAAGGATCAGTAGGGTGTGTTTTAAATTTATTTACTTGCAAATATTCTGATTTTCATAGCCGAGAGCTTATTTAAAAATGAAAAATATTACATCATTTAAAAAAAAAAGGATATAATGCGAATATCTGATAATTCCTGAAATAAATGCAGATAATTTTCCGGAATTCAACAATCTGTATCCATCCATCACCCATGACGGCTGAAGCAATCATACAGAAACAATTTTTCATTTATTTGTAATGCAAGTTTCGCATTGTTCAATTAATGCATTGCGCATGTGACTGCACTCCTATTAATTACAGCTAATACAACTTGCAGCATCAAAGGATTATCTTACACCTCATCGCAATGGCATGAGATCTGTCTGTTTGTTTGTTTGTATCGTGTTTGTTTTATAAGTGGAATATGTTATAAACATTCTTTAGTATTGAAAACTGGACCATACATAACATAAGATAACATCACGCTTGTAATCCCCGAAGGATGGGCAGAGGTGTACCTAATACTACACCCATATTTCGCCAGTTATGTTAACGTCTCATGTAATAGGGGACGAGCATATTGCCATAAACCGGGCAAAAATCCAGACACCGTGGCTGCTGTTGAGAAATTCCTGATGGAAAAACCAATAACACTTTGCCCGAAAATCGAACCCAGGACCTCATTCTCAGTAGTCGCGCTTACGACCACTAGACCAACGAGGTAGTCTAACATTAAAAAAATCAATAATAATCTCACAGTAATAATTATCACTTACTTCGGTGAAGGAAAACGTTGTGAAGAAACCAGCATGCCTGAGAGAAATTTCCTGAAGGCATGTAAAGCCAAGCCTGAGGCCCAGGGGCAGCATTAAACCTCTGACACCAGGTTAGGCAAACCTCACGATATAGAAGAATATCAATAATGAATTGTGAATGCATCCATCGTACAAAGCTGAACAGAAAGAGAAAATCAAAAGAATCAGATAGAAACATAGTTCGACATACCTTCAAAACATTAGTTGCCCCACACATAAAAGTCAACACAAACGATTGAGTTATCCGGAACGATTAATAACAATAAGGCCGGTACACACAAGCGGAAGCCGCGGTAACCGTATGATTAATGTGCAGTCAATAGTGTGCGCCCGCCTTGTGTCCTGCTGATTGAAGTTTTATTGGTGTTATGTAAGGGTGGGGGTTAACTAGTACAAATAGAATAATATGATAAGAGATCTCTTGTGTGGCAAAATTAAAATAAATGATTGGTTTATTTATTTAAGACCTAGCTGTTACCCGCGACTATCGTTCACGTGAAATTATTATAAAAATATTACGTCCCATATGAACCGGATTTTGTTAACAATTTCATGAGTTTTAATGTTTGTGCACGAAACTCTTAAATAAAAATAGCATAAGTTACCTACTCTTTATAATATCAGCTATCTGTCACTAAAAGTCCCATCAAAATCGGTCCAGCCGTTTCGGAGATTAGCCGGAACAAACAGACAGACAAAAAAATACATACAATAGACATATTTTTAGTAAATTATCTTTTTTTTTTTTATTAAGTCCCGTAAATCTACTTTCATATGCATTCAGTACAAAGCTGTTACTTTGAAATTACAAACAGATATTTCAATTACTACCCAGTTATAGGGTTGTGGAGGTCAGATAGGCAGTCGCTCCATGTAAAATACTGGTATTCAGCTGCATCTGTATAAACTGTAGCTCGATCTATCCCCCCTGCACACTCGTGGAGACCAACATTGGATTAGACTTGTTTGCTGATGAATGGAAGACGATAATGTTAAAATGTTTGTAATTCTGTGAGAAGACCGAGTAAAAGGATTACTTAATTTCGTATTACTGGCTTATGCTATACATATCATCTGCCTAGCCTTTTCCCATCTTTATTGAAGTCGGCTTCCATCTTACCAGATGTAGCTGAATACCAGTATTTTACCAGTATTTTCATACAAATGCAGCTATACCAGTATTTTACATGGAGCCACTGCCTATCCTACCACTAGGTGGACCGATGACCTGGTGAAGGTTGCAGGGATCCGCAGGATGCGAGTCGCACGGGACCGGTCAATGTGGCGACACTTGGGGGAGGCCTTTGTCCAGCAGTGGACGTCTTTCGGCTGAAATGATGATGATGATGATGATGACTGCCTATCTGAACTCCACAACCCAGTTAGTACTGAGTAATACGGTACTTCTTGGTAAGACTGGTTCTCAGAAGTTCGGGTCACTGACTACCTGTAACGATTGTCAAAGATCTACAAATGACAGCGGGGACCAACGGCTTAACGTGCGTTCCGAGGCACGGAGGAAACTCGGTATGAAATGGGTGGTCACCCATCCAAAGACCAACCTAGGCAAGCGCGGCTTAACCTGAAGATTGACCCCCAGCAGCTGTTATTATTTAGCCACGAACTGTACTAAATGTAATAAATAAATAAACTCGAAGCCAACCCTAGCTATGTTAATAGTTGGAAAAAGAATAAGCAGATGATGATACACACTAGAAGATTTAGTTTTAGCCGTTAGCAACAAAATCATAGTCAATATAAAACACGTTACACGGGTGTAGGTGTAGGTAGAAAGAAGTCTAGTAGTTGTAAAACGTTCACCCACGTCAGCCATTCCGTAACAATAGCTCAAATTATAACGATCAGTTTAAAACACCACAGACCACCAGTCGAGAATCATGAGTCAGAATCAGTAAAAGCTTTGCCTCTGGTTTGCCACGGTTTCTGAAATGCCTGTGATAACGCAAATGTCTTAAATTGGTGATACTCTTTTAACGGCAGAAGACGAACATTAGCCATTGATAGTTCGCAAAACATACGACAGAGGCGCGCTTGTGACGAACCTTCTCGCTGGTACAAGGCGTGCGCAGGAGAAGGAAAGAGGGGGATGTATGAATCCGCGCAACCATAGCCTATACTGTCCCATTGCTGGGCAAATGTCTTCCTCCATACCCTTCATTTCACACAGGCAGTTAGTGACCAATCTTTTTTGTATCGTTTAGTTCGTCTCACCATTATGGCCAGGAGTGTCCATGTCTTCCTCCATACCCTTCATTTCACACAGGCAGTTAGTGACCAATCTTTTTTGTATCGTTTAGTTCGTCTCACCATTATGGCCAGGAGTGTCCACGGCGTTGCTGTTTTGTTCTTTGGCAACCATTTTGATGACAGCCCCAGCGATCATCAGCCATTCGACGTAGATAGCCTGACCAGTCCCATTTCCGTGTCGTGGTCTTTTTTCCTACATAGACAACTTGCATCGAGGAACGCAGTTTTGTGTTTAAAACAATAAATAAATATAATATAAAATAAATAATTAATAACCTTAAACTTCTACCCTTACGTTAAACTTCTGCGTTGGTCCAGTGGTAGCAATCGCGACTACTGAGCATGAGGTCCTGGGTTCGATTCCTGTGTCGGGCAAATTGTTATTGGGTTTTTCCATCAGGAATTTCTCAGTAGCAGTCATGGAGTCTGAATTTTCGCTCGGTTGATAGCAATAGGCTCGCCCCCTATTACATGGGACGTTAACATAACTGGCGAAATCAGGGTGTACTGTTAGGTACACCTCCGCCTAACCCTTGGGGGATTACAGGCGTGATGTTATGTAAACTACTACAGCAAAACTGTTATAAAGCAAAACAGACTAGAGGAGCTTTTCCTCAAGCTCCAGGCTACAGCTTATAGGTTACTTTTACCTGACTTTGACATTTAAACAACTCAACTCAACACTACCGCCCATATTCCACCTACTAAAATTCACACATCATTAAACCAGTAGGAAGTATCTTTTCGTGCATCAAATCGTGGAGATATTATCACAGCATCCCACGTTTGTTCGCACGGATAACTTCTTATAATGTCATCCAAGTGCGTGCATGTTTTTAGAAATAACAATTCAAAATGGAGTATGTTTTAAGACCGCAATACTGGTTTTTGAGACTGAGTACGGAATGGCGGCGCTAGCAGCGTCTTTGGACACCATTACTAATTTTATTTGTGACAGTAG
Source organism: Noctua fimbriata (assembly GCA_905163415.1). NCBI lineage: Eukaryota > Metazoa > Arthropoda > Insecta > Lepidoptera > Noctuidae > Noctua > Noctua fimbriata. The sequence continues at coordinate 1,665,690 of LR990936.1, forward strand.
CAAGTTTCGTTAATAAAATTATTTGGACTGGAGTTACCGACATATCCTGCAGGGTTAGCAAGCTGAAATTTGCAGGTAGTAGCAGTGGGCTATATCTGTCGAAGTACCAATGGCTAATGTATCAATGGAGTCCTGAAGACCAGACCGAGAACCGGCAAGCGTATCGTGAGCATAAAATATGCCTATCTACTTTCTTTCTTTTTGGTATGGTTAGTGCCTAACCTGGTGCCAGAGTTTTTATGCCGCTCATGGGCCTCTGAATTAGCTGTACATGCCATAGAGAAATATCTATCAGACATGCTGATTTTCTCACGATGTTTTCCTTCACCGAAGCAAGTGATTATTATACAATACGCACATGAATCCGAAAAAACAGAGGTGCGTGTCTTGGGTTCGAACTCGAGACCTATGACTTGGCAGTCCGACAGTGACACAACTAAGCTATGACTGCTAAATATGCCCATGTCCAGCCAACAAAAACCAGACTTCTAATTATATAACACGGTGAATGCAGTACCAGTCTCCAGTTATAGTCACCACACATGATACCACCAAATGCCGTTGTAGAAAAATATTAAATAATTTTATTACGGGAAACCGCCATCAATTATTCTAATTGAACATTATGGTTTCCGTTAAATTATATTTTTGGCTGTCACTCGCCCGCAGTTTTGGTCGGATGAATCCGGATACGTACACTGTCTAGTATTTTGGTACTTGCATAGGCTTATTCGAAAGTAAATCTTAGAATACACCTACTAACATTCAAACTTCATATCAGCTCAAAGATGTTTACTTAGCAGTTAGCTTAAACATTGCTCCTGTCACTGTCGCACAGCTACCAAAATGCAAGTGCGAGATAGAGAAAAAACATTTTTGTCTAAACCAAAACATCTGCCTAAGTCTTTTTTCTTAATCGTTTGGTTAGTGCCAAACCTGGTGTCAGAGTTTTTATGCCACTCATGGGTCTCTGACTTGGCTTTAAATGCCGTCGAGAAATATCTCTCAGGCATGCTGGTTTCCTCACGATGTTTCCCTTCACCGAAGCAACTGATAATTATACAATGCTCACATGAAACCGATAAATCAGAGCGTGTGCGTGTCTTAGGTGGGGTATCTGCTAAGTCACATTTATAGATCTAGTCAAAGATTCGGCAAGGCGATAACGAGCCTATATACCTGTGTATGACATTTATTTATTTATTTTACTATTTATGTACACACAGTAGACAACACAGGAAAATAATATTATAATATTTGAGTACATAGGTACTGCTTATTTCTTAAGAAATTTCTGCCAGCAGACCTGCAAGAGGAGAAATGAAAAAGAAATGTAGACAATAGTGTGTGAGAACAGGAAGAGAATAAGGTGTATATTTATCTCCTATTTCCTATCTTTTTTGCCAACACAGCAAATTCTTAATTCATAGTTCAATAATGAAAGGTTAAAATTCCCTCAGCTCTTAATTTTATCTTTACCCTCAAATATCACAAAAAACAAACCCTCGTTCGCACCATTTTTGGACCATCAAAACGTTTCCAAACATAATGTGACATAATAAAACGTTTCTCTCAAAATTCGCCTTAATTCGTTCCATTAGCCATCGCCAAGAAAAACAGGCTTTCAGCACTTAATGGGTGGATACAGAAGGCCTATTTTATACAACGAGCGAAAACAGGCGCCTTGTATTGTATACCGTGTTGGTGTCCGCTCCTTTACGTCCAAAGCGCGTATTTTGCGGAAGGGAGAAAGGCCAGCAATGTCTTGGTATTACTGAGGATCTTGTGGAATGTACCTGGGTTATCAAAGTACTTTGCCCTGTATCTGACGACGTTTGGGCAGTTTAGAAACACATATATCTTTCTTTTTCGGAATTTTTAATGGGTCCATGATGGGCCATGGGTCTCTAATTTGGCTTTACATGCCGTCGAGAAATATCTCTCAGGGATGCTGGTTTCGCTTCCTCACGATGTTTTTCTTGACCGAAGCAAGTGATAATTACACAATACGCACATAAATACGAAAAATCGCCTATGATTTGGTTGTCCGACGGTCGGTGTGAACGTCGGACAACCTAGGCTATCACTGAAGCACATGACTTGCTGTCTCGTCTTCTTGCATGCGGCGATATCAAACAAATGCCAGTCACGAGTGCGCTTGCACTCGCTGTATGTGAAGCGTGTCTATGTGTGCGTGTGATTTCGTGCGTTGTGTAGCTTCTGTCTTCTCTATTCCGTGTCCCCAGTGTTTTTAGATTTGTCTTAAAACGTGACAAATCCGTCTTTGTGCGGACAATATTGTTCTGTTTTAAAACCCTGTTTAGGTGTAACAGGGATTTATATTAGAGTATTTTGTTCCATTAGTGAGTTTTTCTGCTTGTCTGTCAAAAACTAAGCTTAGGAGTTCAATATGCAAGTTTGACGTTGTGGAAAAGGTGATTTGAAAGATGGGTTTTAAGTTTTGGGACAAATAAAAGGTTTTTTATGTGTCGTACTATATTTAGCTTGTTTATTTTAAAGCTTTATTGCCTTCGGATTAGTTTTAGTTAGTTCATTTTGGAAATGATTATTTTGTTCACATAATACTTATAATACCACCACACACATATAATAAGTACCTCTCTTCGCTCGCTTAAAGGAATTAATTGGCGAATGGTTTTATTTTTTGAAAATGTACTGGTTTTTTATGAAGTGTCATACTGTATTTCTCGTTCATTGTCAAGGTTTATTATCTTCGGATTAGTTTTATATTATAGCTAAAAAGATTATTTGTACCCTTTCATTCTCCCATATCTCCCTTCGCCCGTTTCAAGATGGCCGTTCGAAGGCGACCACATGGCTTTTTCACTTTACTTTTATGCACTTCTGGCGGTGGTGACTGGTGACTGTTTGCATAGATTTACATACAAACCAGTAGTATTGCTATGGTGTGTTATTGTAACAGGACAGGTTTGCGGTATGGTTCCCAGTTTAAAAAAGAAAACTAAATACATCTTCTAAAACCATTGCCTCCTTTTAGGACTTCAGTTCGGGCTAAAATAACTCAGTCAAATCAAACATAAATTACGAAGATGTCCATGAAATTAGTTCATCAATAAGCAATAAAGCATGTTTACCTCGGATCATTACATTATGTGGATGTATGGTAGACATAACAAGTTGTGTTTATGGATCACATTCGGTCGTAATTAGTGACAGACTGTCAGTCAACTGCTTCAGACCACCAATAATGAATTAATTAGTAACAGAGTTGAGAATATGTGAGAAAAGCAAAAAGTTTTGTTTGACATTCTTTGGTTTTATTCTCTGGATTTTTAAATACGATGCTGCATTTTTTTTTTAAGTTTTTTTTTATACTAAATAGGCTTGCGTTTGACCGCAAATCGCCTGACGTGAAACGATGATGCGGCCTTGGGTGGAGCACGCTCGCCTAGATGAAAAAAATCACTCGATCTTTGATTAGATCCAGATTATAGTGATCAGGGAACAGGGAAGCCGGAGTGAACTCCACAGACTGACGTTCACACAGTTAATGTGGAAGCGCAGCACTTTATTTTGTTAATATTCTATAAATTATTATTGTTTCTATTTTATTGTTTTATATTATGAGACACGAGAGCGAGAAACAAGAAAATAAACGCGTTTTATTTTTCAGGATTTCAGTACAGGAGTATGTAAACTTTATTCTATATAACTTATATTAATTACTTAGGTACTTACAATTCGTTGAAATCGGCATTTATTTATTTATTGGCCTATCTACAATTGTTACACTTTTTACTCTAATAATACAAGCTGTGTACAATATGTTGCGATAGACAAAAAGTATTAAGTATTTGATTAAGTTCTCATTTTATGCAAAAACTTACGTTACTTTATGGATTGAAGTCACATTCAAGAAAATTAGTGAGAAAACCAAAAGTCAAAACAAAAATATGTCCTTTAAAATCTTTTTTTCTGTATCATTCGCCCTGCCTGATTTCATGAAAAATCTTTAAAAACCCGGCGTCAAATAACTGAAAGTGTACGTTACTACAAGGCCACTTCACACCCCGATACGGAACGTGTTTTAAGCGTCGCCACGCTAGTCTAGTGGCCTTAAGCGACGATCACGCCTATAGAAATCAGTCTCAAGAGTGTTAGTACTTGTTACCGCCTTGTATCTTTATTTTTCTGGTAATATTAGCGTTGTTATTTTCCGGGAGTTAAAAGGAACGTATTAGATTATTATCACTGGCTTTTGATAAGAAGGTTGATTTTGGGTTGCATTAATTTAAAAACTGGATTTGTGCCCAATAGCAATAGGCTCGCTCCCCCATTCCATTTTTAAATTGTCATCATCATAACATCACGCCTGTAGTCCCCGAAGGGCTAGGCAGAGGTGTACCTAATAGTACACCCACATTTCGTTATGTTTAAGTCCCATGTGATCGGGGGCGAGGCTATTACCATCAACCGGGCACAAATCCAGACGATGTGGTTGCTACTGAGAAATTCCTGATGGAAAAACTCAATAACACTTCGCCCAACCCGGGAATCGAACCCAGGACCTCTCATGCTAAGACCTCAAAATTTTAGTTACTTGTAACACAATAATTACCTAACCATTTATTCTAAGTCTTAATTTAATAGATAGTGAGTTTCAGAACATGTAGAATCTTAATGTGTAGTTAACGATTTATTATTATGTTTCGACCAACACCTTCTGCCTAAGTCTTCTACCGACCCTCCACTTACAACCAGCATGAAGATACATCCATTGAAGCCCATGATTCAGGCCAGGATCAATTTGCGTGTGCGATTTACAGAGTAATGGCACTCTGGGTCGCACGACCGACGAAGGGGACTCACCTGTTCAATTCGACACATCCTCTCTTGTATTAGGCATAGTATTTATAGATAGATTAGATATAGCTACACAAAACAGTGCTAAAAAATGGAGGAAATGGCCTAGTTGCAAAAAACACATTGTGCATTGCACTGTTATTCTGCGGTTTCTGCCTATTCCCATGGGAAAACGGCGTGAGTTTATGTATGTATTTCCGCATTTGAGTTACAATTCCTAGCCTTGAAGGACGTTTATGCACTTTTCTTGCATTTGCTATTGTCGGTAAATCGATGCGAGAGAAATATATAGGTAGTTAGTTTCGTCATAAAAATGTGTTCTTGGTGTTCTTTTAATAAAAAATGGCAGTAATTCTAAATGTTTAATTTTGCAGAAAATACTCTACTGTACTAAAAGAAACTACAGCTGAAGCGCGTAATTAGATGTTTTATAAATGTACCAACCTACTAAAATATCAAGAAGAACGGTGAAATGAAAACAGTGGAATGTTTGTATTTATACGCAAATATAACTTTCATGTTTTATATTAAAAACCTTTTACTTAACATATATTTTTACAGTATCATTTCACTATTTATTAAATTAATAAAACGTTAAATAATCCTTGAAATTACTTTTATGTCTGCAGACAAATATAATAACAGATTTCGGGGCGTAAATAATAAATGACTTGTAGTAACCTACGTATTTTGAGAAAAACTTAAAATTTTCAGACCGCAAATATTTTTGCTGATTTAATAGTCAAAAATAAATATAAATAAAACTGTCATAGACTAGACAGATGTGCTTATTTCTGCGAATGAATTAATGAGTAATAGACAAATAAGTCTATTTACTGTCTCGGTATTTATGCAAAATGAATCTTCTTTTGATTTAGACGTAGGTAATATTTTAAATGAAAAATACATGTCAGTTCAAGTAAAGGTTACAGTCTTATTTAAACCACTTTTGTGAAAGTCATTAGATAGGTAAGTTTATTTTTATTTTTAATATTAAATGGGCCTACTCTTGACCTCAACCTGAGGTCGACAATGGAACGAGCTAACCCAAAAGAAGCCTATGTACTCGCTACTTAAATACTACGTAGGACCATCTATGGATCATCATCATCATCCTCAGTATCGTCACTGACAGCCTTGTTCTATCCACTAATTAGCTTAAGCTTCATTCTTTTGCGCCATGCTTGCCTGGTCCGTGCGAGTCTCAACCAAGTCTGGATCAATGGATAACACGTATAATTTCGGGGCCAAAGGAGTTAATGTGAGGCCAAAAAGGGACTAATACAAAGTAACAACTTTGGTGAGACTTTTTCTAGAAAAGAAACCTTTACACCCCCCGTAGCATGACCACCGTAGACAAGGATTTCTTTGACGGAACAATCGACAAAATGACAGATTGTGTCGACACAATAACAGATTTCTTTGCACTATCTGTCATTTTGTCGATTCTTCCGTCAAAAAAATGTCGACGGTGGTCATGCTACGGGGGAAGGTTTAATTAAATTCTTGAACTAATATTTATCGAAATTGATTTTATTGTTTGACAAATCCGAGATTGAATGAAAAATTAAGATGGTTTTTCGGATAGCATAAATCTATAAACACGAATACCTTTCAAATATTATGGAATCACTAGTGCATAAATAATGATCACGATCAAAACGGTGTATTGAGTGTAAATATCTATAGAAATGTCATACATTTCATTAGTTCACAATAGATTCCACTACACATTGTACTACTAATGCTAGTAATTCATTACTCCTAGTTATTATAAATTGTTTCACTGGAACACAATGGACTGTGTATTGTAATTTGTAATATTTTGACTTCAAAAGCCGCTGAAGGCATATTATGTGTAAAGTGTAGCAGAGATTTAGCATTAAAATGTATAGTTCTTACGGTTTAAAATACAATGTAATTTAGTGTAGTTTTAACGGTACATTAAATTACAGGTTTTTCCACTGTATTATTGAAGGTTGACTTGAATTTTCTGAAGTTTTAAAATTAGTTTTAGATAAGGAAAAAGCGTAGTCAGTCATGTATGACAAGAGAATACCTTTACAGTGTAAATATAATTTAATTATTACTTTAAAAACTTGCCATATTTTTACATTATCAGTTACAGAAATAATTAAAATATTATTTACCTCAAAAGAAACACATCCACTTAACAAAATCACAGCACGAGACACAGATTCAAAAACTCACAAAAACGGAACGTCTGAAATTCGAACCCCAATTCAAATGACCATCGAATTCAACCGAAATCCAATTCGCATTTCGAACTTCGATTAACGGAATCCGATTCATATTTCGAATGCTTATTTTTGAAAACGGCGAGACGCGCGCGCGCGCGCTCTTCCAAAGATATACTAATTTACGATGGCGCGTGAGTCGCTTTAGCGCTATAAATACATCGCTCTGGCGATTTTCAGCTGTGTCCAATGGCGATTATCGTTTAGGGATTACTGGTGTTTAATTATTAATGGAATTATCATTTTGACCATTATTATTTAGCACCTAATATGATATTTTAATTCATCGCAATTTCGAGAGAAGGTCCACCAATTTCATACTAGGTGTTAATTCAGACGAAGGACATATTTTAAGGTGGAAGCGGCAGGTAGCCCGCGAAATTCAAATTTTCTTATATTTTTTGCAATTAGCAGGTCAGTGTCAGTGTTGTATGTTGATTAAAATATGATTCGGGCCGTAAAACATTGTAGTTACAGCATTATAATGATTAAAATCATCAGTAACAACCCTCAAAGTTCATTTAACCCCATTGAATGACTTTTTCATGAAATAGTTATTGAATGGGATTAAATAGACTTAGGGGGTCAAACGTCAGGGCTGCGGGACTGTTCGAAAGAGATACCGCGGCCCTGGAACACAAAGGGCAAAGAAGGAACATGGATGGGTTTTAGTCAGTACAAGTCTGACACTCCCTTCCGCTCCGCCCAGAGCGGGGGGTTCATCTGATGATTTCCCATAAAATTTGTTCTTAGTAAAGATTCTTCCGACACACAGTGAGAATGTGGTGCTATTGACCAGACGATGTCGCACTTGTTGGACTGTGCGAAGTGTTCCAACACCTGCCTTTTAGAGGACCTTAAAAACACCACAGACGCCGCGATTAACGTGGCCCCTAGAAATTTAAACAAGTCTTACCATCGAAACGAAAAAAGAATTTCATGCAAGTATATCACTCCCTTAACGTTTTGTCCCTCTTTTAATCTATTACCCAGTGCCTATAACCACCACAGTAATTATAAAGAATGTCAACCACGCGTTTACGACTTACGGCATGTCATACAAACTTTCAAGTCCTTATTTTTCGAAATGACTGAACCTATTTTAATGAAACTTCATACGCATAAGCAGGATACATAGTTTTAAAAAGTTTTGAGAAAACATTTTCTAAAAATAGTGTTACAGCTAAATTAGACCGATTTTAGATTTTCCATAGAAATAGAAATTTCCAATTATCTTTTTTTTTTAAAAGACATCTCGAAAATGTTCTCTGATAACTTTTTAAACTTATGTATCTTGCTAAATGAAAATGAAGCTTCATTAAAATCGGTTCAGTCATTTTGAAAAAAAAGGACTTGAAAGTTTGTATGAAATGCCATAAGTCGTAAACTAAGATATTTTTTCAATACCTGTTCTCAGATATCTAAATAGTTCACCTACCTACGTATCATTTTCTATAAATATTTAAACACGTTGGCATAACAACGTAATTACATTATTATAATAATCGATGTTTACGTAATCCAAATCGAGTTAGTGTCGTAAAGGCGATTAATCGATCATTCTAGGTGAATGAGCAATGTTGCTAGTGCGTACCTACTTATGTAAAAGTAGAAAATGCCATTCATGGAAAATTGTATAGAACTTGTTTGTAAACTGTTGGTAATGAAAATGAATCTATTTCTGCTGGTTTTATTTAATATCTAGCACCAATAAATAATTTATTTTGTTTTTGTTTTGTCCTATGGTGCATTACTGTCAAATCTAAGTGATTTTTGAGCGTGTTACAATAACTTATATATTTATTGGGTTAATGCCACTGATAAGTCTGTCAAAATCACGGTATTTTTTATTCGATTTAAAAACTATAACTGTGAAGGGGCTATTAATTTCAATTTTAGGATTCCGTGCCAGAAGGGTAACCAACGGGACTCTATTACTAAGCCTCCGCTGTTCTTCCGTCCATCCGTCCGTCTGTCTGTCAGCGGGCTGTATCTCATGAGCCCCAATAGGTAGACAGTTGAAATTTTCACAGAATGTGTATTTCTGTTGCCGCTGTGGCTTCTCTACTATGATGGTACGGAACTCTTCATGCGGGAGTCCGACTCGCACATTTATACTGGACACAGTTCTCATCTCTTTGAGAGGTAAAGAGCTGACCTCACAGGCCCAGTGCGAGGCAGTCGCTAACAGCTTGTATTTAGAACTAGCTGTGCCCTACGGTTTCATCTGCCGTTTCGTTTTTGCTCGGCTTTTGATATTAAATAGCCTATTATAACTGCCTCAAAAATTGGGCTAACAAATGCAAAAAGATTTTCAAATCCGACTGATAATTCTCTGAAACTATCTAAACTGACTGATAGTTCTCTGGAACTATGAGTCAGTTTTATAATATTAGTATAGAGTAGCCAAGGGCAATAGTTATTACTATGATGATAATATTTAAGTGTGTTTAAGATGAATTTAAATCTTCATTTAATTCAGTCTCAATTTATCTGGCTAGAATGGAATTATTATCCAGACTAACTTTAATCTATCTTAAGTTAATGTCTGTGTTATATGTCTATGTAACTTAGGCAATATTAATGGTTAGTAATATGCATACAATTACAGAACTTAATGTTTGTCATACAATACTGTAAAACTTTATCAAATGTCTTAGTGTTTTGTGTAAGATTATGAAACATTATGTCAGCCGTCAGTCTTTATTTTCAAATTGAAATTAATTTATTATTATTGACTTACACAATAGAATACTGACAGGTTTAACAGCGGGTCCCAAACTAGGCATAACGCGTATCTTTGTCACCCAGACAATATACAAAGTTAAAAAAATACTAAGTTCTGCTAGCGCAAGAAAAATAACTTAGATTAATTATTATTAGCAAAATGCGATCAAAGAAATCAAATATATACTAATAAATTTTATACTAAAGTTGACCCGTAATATTACATAACATCACGCCTGTAATCCCGAAAGTTTAGTCGAGATGTACCTAATATGTATATACCCACATTTCGCGAGTTATGTGTTAAGTCCCACGTAATCGATCGAAAGAGACTGGATTTGTGCTCGGTAAATGGCAATAGGCTCACCCCCTATGCAAGAAGGGACTTAATATACATAACTGGCAATTCAGTACACACAGCAGCACATCAAGCTATACATTTCCAGCATAACATGCTTTGTATAGATTTCCCGTCCAATGAGAGATCCGCATAAACTGGTTTTGTATAGGTTGGTTGGTCGTCATGCGTGCTATACGTACACCTCTGCCTAACTCTGCAAGGAGTACAAGGTTGATGTTATGTTAGCTATCATACAGAATTCCCTACTCGGCCGCAGATATAAAGATTATGGCCTACGTTTATGACAGCTACTGCTTTTATTACCTTCTACACATATCGTATTTAGATTTGTACAGACGAGAGATTTTTGTGTGTTGCTCGTTGGTTGCCGGCCACTAAATAGTGGACCATGCGAGTAATTGTTCTGCGTGTCGAAGGCATTTAAAAAAAACTTTTCAGTTAAGCAATTTCCACCCACTGAAGCAATCAGAAGACCATAAAGTGGGCAGGTGGTAGGGTTGTTGTCAGTTGTTGTTTAGTATAGAGAAGCTAGAAAAGCGGCAATCGCCTTTAAATCGTTTCGTATTTTCATTATGATTGGTTTCTGATTTTACTATCAGTTGCTTATAATCAGTCCAATAGATTTTTGACTTTGCATCATATTTATTTTTTTACTAAAAACACTCAACCAAAAGTTTTAAAAACAAACGAAGTGAACGAGAGGTTCTTGAGTTATTCAGTTTAAAAGACCATGAGCCTTTCTACAGCAGATTTTCCTGCACACTATGAACCATCTTTTCAACAACAAATTATTTAAATTGTTCAAGAACAAAAGCGAGCATCAGTTGCGCAACTTTAGTTTCTCAGTCTGACAATGATCAAATGACACGTATGTTGTCACATGTCATAGTTAACTTGTCTATCTGTGACCATAAATAATATTCTTTTAACGGTGTCAATCACACCCGTTAAATCTTAAATGTACGGTTTTATAACGCTGCGATTTGTTGAAATAAACGCGGCGTTTTACCATACAGTTCGGTGCCTACATAGCTGTTATGTCCATTTCAAGTCAATTTTCAAATATCTTTATTTAACATAAACAATAACAAAAATGCACTTACCCAAAGCTACATTAACACACTAAAATTAAGACACTTTATTAGGCTCGCAATTCGCCTTTCAAAGCTTTTAAAGGACAGGTAGTTTAAACTGGTAATAACATAATCTTAACAATATATGGGTACATAATGACAAAAATGTAAATTATTTAGTTAATTATAATCTACTGCTTGCGTGTAGGTAAGTCGAAAATATTTTAAAAGTTAACTGATCACGCAGTCTACGAATGTAAACACAAGCAAACGCGCGACCAGTCAACCATCAGCGGACGGAGTTTCCAGAGCTGCCTACTTCAAGTAATTATACTAAACGACTTATGAATGCCTAAATATTTTTGCACTGTTGGAATTTTGCTCTCAGCGGTGAGCTGAACGTTGAAAATTAAATGGCAATTTTATTTAGGTATTCATTTGGGTAAATAAAAACAGAAAACTCATTGAAATATTGTGTATCCTGCCAGTTCTAACTTGCGGCGCTCAGGCCTGGTCGCTCACCGAGTCACAGAAGTTCCACCTTGGAGTGTACCAAAGAGCAATGGAGCGCAGGATTCTAAAAAAAAAGACCAGACCAAATACGGAACCCCACGCTGCGTTCCAAAGCAGAAATTATTGACGAAAGCAAAAATGCTGCTGCTCATAGAATTGGGTGGTATATGTAAGCCGCATGCATAACAACCGCTAGACAAAAGTCTCCACGCCATGGGCAAGGATGGACGTCGCCGCCGAGGCTAGCCCAAAAAGAGGTGGCGAGAAGACCTGGATGCACACTGCAATGCCTGGTACCTAGAATATTATAGGGGAGGCCTTTGCCCAGCAGTAGGACATTAAAGGCTAATAAAAAAAACTTTTAGGTAGTGTGAGCGTAAACAGCCATGATACACACGTAGATAAGACTTATTTTACGATTAATTCATAGTTTTAATCAACATTACGAAAAGAAAAACTTTTACACAGAGATTTAAAAAATAACATAACATTATACCTACCGAATTACCATAGACATTTACATTAAAACAAACAACAAACTGAATTTCAAAGTCAGCTAATCTGTGTGACACGAAGTTCTACAGCTAAACAATAATTTGAAACTGGAAGAAACACATTTTAATAATGTACCAACTCCAAAAGACCTAAGCGACCGTAGAAGCTTTATGCATTATTTTTTCAGTTACAACATTAAAACTGAATATAAATGGATGTCTGCCACTTAAACTAGGCCATTCTGAATTTCAGGGACGTCTCCTTAACATAATTAAGCAGTATTTTGCGAGAAAAATCTTTTTAAAAGTTTTTTTAGCGCTAAATAATTCTACGTTTGTGTTTCGTGAGAAATAAGGTCTCATTTTAAATTTATTAAAAAAAACCTCAACTTTCAGGTTTTGTTTGTCGAATTTATGTTAAGCTTCTCTGTATAATTCGTTGTTTTTGTTCTTGAAATATGATTGAAAAAACCTTTTAATGCGATACTGTAATTTCAGTTTCAACACCCACGTAATCCATTTATATATTTTATTCAAACAATATTTTATGCTTGAATATAAATAATTTTAAATAATCGCTTATTGTGGGTAGTATACTTACTTAACTAATGCATCCTTTAATCTCGATGTACCTTTAAAAGAGAGTACCTAAGTAGTAAGGTTGGTGCTTTTAAAATTAATGTTTTTAGTTTCAATTAAGTATTTACCAAATTAAGGCAGGTCTCGTTTGAGAATATGTTTCAACTCGGCCTCTCATTGTCCACTACTGGATAATAGACCTCCCCGAAGCTGCTAGACAACATCCTGATCTCCACCTTTCACATCCAGTCTGACCCAGTCTGACCCTGTCTGTTCTGTCCCACTGCTAGACAAAGGCCTCCTCCATGGCTTGGTCTATGGTCTTCTAGCATCTGTACGAGGAAATTAATAGTTGTACCATATTCTAGCATGCCGCTCGATGATATTTAGCTTGCAGATGAATGATGATGATAAATCAACATAAACACTGGAATAATTTTATAATCTTACTTTTTAATACGACTAACTAATTTTTCAAAAACGTCAGGACGAATCTAATACCACAGCTATAAAACCGACCAGAAGGAAACATCAAACGACCGTCCAAGGCACAGGGTCGCACACTTACTCTTTATTAGGATAACCATAAACGCTGCGTCAGCGGGACAGGACCCGTTCGCGAAATCTACGCAATTCCTCTAATGGCCTACGATTCATAATAAAACAATGATGTCCCCACTTTACGATGGATAAGGAGGAATATTCACGATGTTATATAAATGTAAGATTTCGTGGATACGGCTGAGTGGTAATATTTTTGGAATAGCTCGTAATTTATTTGCTGATTTGGTAGATTTTTTATTAGGAAGCGAGTTTTATTTTGTTGTATTTTTGTGGTTTCAGATTTAATAGAAGAAAGATTTTAAGATACTTTTTTATTGCTTTGTATTAAACCCCGCAGAATCAAGTATTCCTCCAACAAGATTCAACAGCCCAAGGAGTTTTTGCGGCCTTTGAATTCAAGTTTTTAAAGGCCCTATCATAGAAAACAGAAATCACCCAGCGGGGAGCAAAAACAAATAGAAAATGAAAGGGAAATAAATTATTTTTTATTCACAAAAACGTTTAAAACGTAAAATCTTTATAAAGTTTAGGGATTGTTCCACGAAAAAAATACTACTGAAACAATTCCCCGAATATTTTTACATACTAAAAAGATAGGATGGCCGCGTGTCAGATGAACCAGAATGTGATTGGGTTCTGTACGTTGCATATAAGATTTTAAACCAGAAAACAAACATTAAACACACATCGAATAGTTTATTAAATTGCTTTTTTTAACATGCAGTTGCTTAATGAATACTGGTTTTTAAATCCCAATACAAGTTAATATTTTCCATTTGAAGACATTTGGCATCGACTAACACACGCTGGGCCCGGGCTGTGGATAATTATAGTCCACTCCCTTTCACAGAGATCAGGTCTATGTCCCAACAGTGGGAAAATTATAACATTATACTTGGGCAGGCCCACTCTCCGCAACTTAAGTCTTTAGTTTTTGTTTTTTTTATTAAATTCTAAATCGGAAAACACCGCACGCAAAATCAATACAGTGTATACTTAAGATACAACGATGAATTAATGGAATTTGAAAAGAGAACCAAGTTAAATTGGTGTGTTCACATACGGCAAATCCGTGCAATATTAAACTCTCTCGATTCATCGACTATGTTTCCAACACTTTCATGAAAGTTACTATTTACCAACAAATATAGTTACAGTCAACGTAAATACAAATGTATTTTGTTTAAAACATTATTTAAACGCGATATTGGAGAAAAAAGGTTTCCGCGAAAATGTTTATTGATAATCAGATTAATTAACTGATTTTAAATTAACAGTTTTTCGTAAGTTTCTTTACATAATAATAACATGCAAAATACTAATCATGTTACAAAAATAATCACCTAAAGGGAAATTTATCTGTATTGCTTTTCCATGAAAAAAGTATAATTATGCTACAGATTATAAAATATTTCATGTATTCAGATTGTTAAGTTACAATTAAAATCCGTATTAAGATACGGATCTCTAAAAAAATATGAAAATATACGGAGTGTTTATTTAGCTTTATCAATTCGGTAGTCTGCACACAATTGTCTCGGCGTAGGTGGTATGACATTAATCTCAGGACCTTGTTTCAGATTATCATACAGTGTGGACACACGAGTGTGTAGTTGTGAATGCTGAACAAATTGTTGGTATGATAGATCATGGTTATAATATTTTTATTGTTGTTTTTTTTTTGTAATTTGTTGAAGTTGAGTGTTACTATATAGATATTAGTGTGGTAATGAAAGATTATTTCTGATCGTTTAATTGTAGTGATCGCATTTTCTAAGTCATGATATTCCTCAATTGTGATAATTGTATCTAGGTATTTCATTCATCCCTTTTATTTTTTTTTACTTTTTTTTTTATTTGCTTTAATAAAATAACCGTGGTAATTGCACAGCCAACATAAGTACACTAAAACCGCAACATTATAAAAAAGTCATTAGATGGATTCGAAAAAAATTTTTGTAAATTCGATAAATTATTTAAAGCGTTCTCCATGATAATTGATTGTTGTTGAGTCAATAAAAATAATAAAACTCAGACAATTTTTTTTTATTTCTGCCTGTTCAGTACATCCGAATACAATCCCGTATGACCCCAAATACTTAAGAAAACGAGCGCACATTACACTCTGTATGTGTTGCGGCTACAGTTCTAACAAACGGCTAATTATCATACTCACGCATTACATCACACTGATGTAATTTATTGTGAGAAAATGGACGGCTGAGGAATTGTCTCGTGAAATACTGGTGGTATGGTAGCAGGAGTCTTTGAGGTGACGGTTTTTTTTTGATAGGTACAACATGTTTTTATAAATTTTTAAATTATTAAAATAGTGTCTACTTATTACTATTGATAGCAGACAAAAAATAATATTTTCAGGAAAAATATTTTCCTCATTACCACTGAGTCTGGATTTGTGCCCGGTTGATGGCAATAGGCTCACCCCCTATTACATGGGACTTAAACATAACTCGGCCTAACCCAGCGATTACAGGTGTTAGCTTTTGTTATTATATTTCCCTTATTTAATTGCAAAGGTAATTAATTAATTGAAAAGTAACTTATAACATTAGGAACGATAGACGATACGACGAATTTTTAACTACTCGTAAGTATGTAGGCGAAATTTTCCATCATAATTACAATTTTGATAAATCATCCGACAGTTGACTCGCGATTTTAACACCTCAAAAAGAAACAAATTAAGCCAACTTACAATTTAATTAATCGTTGAAACTAATAAATATACTTAGTACAAGTGTGTGAGTGTTGAAATATGTAGTCCTTCTGCGTCGATGCTGTTTATTAATGTTATGTGTGGATTGACATGCTGTTTATTAGCCAAATAAATGCGACCACAGATAAACAAACGTCACGTTATTACCAAAACTACGTCGTAACGTTTGTGTAGGGTAGTTTTACTGCTTCACCAACATTACACTAATAAGAACTGTCCCTTAATTTTTTATTCCACTCTCATTTCGCCGTCCATACTCAACTACACAATTCGTCACACGGCTCTTTGTTTCAAACCTATTGTTTCGATTTTTGCGGTTTTCTTTTGTAATTTCCAGCAAAATCTCTTTATTTTCCGTCACTGAAGCTTTTTCTTGACGTAACAAATTTATTATTGCGCTCGGTTAAATCGCCACCCGCTTCATTTCTTGCGGAAAATTAAATTACTCGACCGCAAAGTTAGGTTGGTTTTTCTTTAATCATGATTCATTTCCTGGGTGAATGGATATGGACTTTATTTAGTGAGGTGTAAGGTTGGTTTTTAATTGGTGGGAGGCGAAGTTTTCTAATGATATAATGCCATATTGTTTTTGTTAAATACTAGTGGTTTTTATGAAGTTTCTTTGTAGCCGCGCAGAATGTTTGTTACGAAACGTTTTTGATATTGGATTGTATGTTTTTTGATGGTGAAAAGGCTCTCGACACCTTGTGTTTTAATTAGGACTTAAAATAATACCGCTTTTCACGACATTTTTTCCTCCATACGTATATAATTTTGGCGTGTCTCCGTCCTTAATTCATCATCTGCCTAGCCTTTTCCCAATACTGTTGGGGTCGGCTTCCAGTCTAACACTGATGCAGCTGAATACCAGTATTTTACACGGAGCGACCTGACGTCCACAACCCAGTTAGTACTGGGTAATACGATACCCCATGGTAAGACTGGTTGTCAGACTTTTGGGCCACTGACTACCTGTAACGACTGTCAAAGATTTACAAATGACAGCCGGTACCAACGGCTTAACGTGCTTTCCGAGGCACGGAGGAAAGTCGGTATGAAATGGGTGGTCTCCCATCAACGGATCAACCTAGGAAAGCGCGGCTTAACCTGAAGATCGACCCGAGTGGCTGCTATTATTTAGCCATGAGCTCCTCCCCCTGGGGGATTAATTGTTAAGAATTATTTTACACACAAAAAAACAAAAAAAACAAAACATAAAAAAAAAAACAAATAAACAAACAACAAACAAAAAACAAAAAAAAAAAAAGTTACAGGGGGGAGGGGGGGGGGTTAGTTAGTTAGTTTTTTTTTTTACAAATAAATTACCCTTTTATCAGCTTAGTAAAATCAATAAGTATATTACTAAATTAATGATATCTTCTACAAAACTTTCAGTGAAGCAGAAATACGCCTTGATTGTTTTGTTATAATCCTGAAGTTCAATAGAAATTCCTATCTAAAATTAGTAACATCTATTTGATTTCCTGTATCAAACAAAGAACATTTGGTATCAAAGGTGCCGATCTGTAGCTTCCTGCGATTCGGCGGTCGTAAATCAGCGAAGTTGCAGCGTTTCGAGAACGTTGCGGGAACGCAGCGTGAATGCTACGTAAATGCTGCGTTTCTATGAACCAAGGCTGGTATGGCTCTGTTTATTATTACGGGCATTTGAAATCCGTTTGTAGAAATGTGAAAATTCAGGGTAAATAAATTTTACACACGTATGGTTCACACAAGAGATAAGTATCATGTATGCTGGTTGTAACAATTTTTTTTAATCGACTTCAAACAAAGGTGGTGGTTTTGCTTTCGGCCAGTTGTTTTTTTTTCATGGTTGTACAGTCCCGGGCCCCAATAAGTATACACATTCATAAAATAAATTTTCGCGAGAAATAGCGATTGTAACTTGGATATAGGATCTTTTTCATCAAAATATGAGTTGAAAAATACTATGTTCGTAGCAACATGAAATTTTAATCAAAGCAGTTGGTGAAAATCACTTTTAAAAGTTGTTAAGTGTGTACATGTTGGTACTCATGACCGTTAATCAGTTTCTCCGTGATTTTGATTTTGACGTGATTCTTTTTAAAGCAAATTATGCGTATACTGAAACATCACGTTAATGATCTGCTTACTAAACAGTGTACAATATCTGTTATCATATTTAACAACTCTGTCACACATCACATCACTTTTTAATATTCAGGATGACCTGCCTAGCCTCCACAACAATCCACAACTTGGCAGACAAAGTCTCGATTGACAGTAAGCCAAGATGGCCGCCATGTTTGCATAATTTCGTTTGTTTAGGATCACCAACAAAAGGGCTTTTGAAAGACTAAAAGTAATTTAATAAATATTAAATTTTTAACCTTCTTGTCTTATTGGATGAGTTAGTGGGGTTGATTACAACGTTGAGAAAAATATTATTATCCTATTATTGAGAATATTTTTTTTTAATATATCACTGGAATTACAATATTGTTTTAGAAGTTTCTTGTCCGTTCTTTTCCACAGATATCACTGTTTTGTAACTTTCTGACTAACTCATCGAAACCGTGGCAGTTCAAAAGTGCCTACCTGTAAATGGTTTATTGGAATAAATGCTTTGAGCTTACAGAGATATGAAGAACAGGGTGTTAAGTTCCTCAATGCTCCATTAAAAAGAAAGGATCCTCCAACCAGACGAGTGTTGTGTCTGGTGGGACACTGCCCGACGGTTGTTGTCTGGTTTTCATGTATACGGTATACTCTTTAGTCGCGGATAACTTTAATAGCGCTATTCGGAATTTTGATGTTAGTTCTGCCTTTGTGGCATAGATGGCGCTGTAGTACTTTTTGTACCATGTTGCTATTGTACTTTTAGTACTATCCGCTACAAGTTTGATAAAGTACTCAAGTTTGTAGTGTGTGGTATCTCTTGTACTTTAATTATCTAATTAAACGTTAAAATGGCTAGACGGTAAAAAAGATAATAATCATAGTGGTTTGGTATACTTGCCCGAATCATCATCATATCAGCCCAGAATCATCCACTGCTGGGTATAGGCCTCCACTTTCTTCTGCCATACTTCCTGCACGTCACTCATCCAGGTGTAGGCCGCGATTTTGACGATATAATCAGTTCTGAACGAGCTTTTGGCCGGCCCCACTTTTTTCTTCCCCAAAAGGACTCTCTAATTTCATCACAGTTTGTACAATTTTTCATCAGACACCAGCGAAAATAGTAGTTGTGTTAAAAGGTATTTTCTATCAAAGACCTAACTTTTCTGATAAATTCATGGATCTACTACAATACTCAGTTTTACGGAAACCAAGCCTGAAATAACAACAGGTCGAACAGCAAATCGTAACCCAATTCTGAATGCCACCAAATTAGACGCCAACTACTATTATGACATAAAAAAGATAATTTAAATTTACGCCATCCTCGTGGACCACCGAGGCACCAACAAACTAACATCCGTGTCCAACATAACACATAAATCATGGTCTAATGTGAAATGTGGAGTATGCAACGCAGTTTGGTTGAGCAAGCAACCCAATACTGATACAGCAGTTGTGTTAAAGCTTCTAGTGCTGTACATACCGACTATAGAACTCATATGTACCGCCAAGAGCTGCTTATTTGATTTGTGGTGTTCCAATAAGGTTATAGAAGACTTAAAGATTATCTTTAGTTGCACATACTGCAGACATCTAGTTCTTCAGGGTAGGTGTCCAATGGCTTTCTTCATTTTTTTTTTTTTAATTTGGGCCATAGACTTCATTTCACTTAATTTCATTTTAGTTTATTCACACAAATTCATGTGAACACTATAAACGTGCTAAAATATTATTGTTCAAATCACGGTAGCCCCTAATTTCCGATTATAATTGGATCTGGTACTCCACTATGCCTAATTGACTTCTATTCATCGTAACCTATCTTTCTATTTACTTTAAACAATTCCAGAACTCTAAAATTACTAATTCAAAACCAGACAGCACTAAAAGGAATATAATTTTTAAGCGTATCCTAACAGTTATAGCCAGCAGTTCTGGTGACAGTAATTTTCATTAACAATCTCTATAACCTTTGAATTTAGTTAGGATAAGAGTTCAGACTGTGCCCTAAAGCCTGGCTTTAGATTGTGGTGGGTCGTTAAAATAGAGAATATCTATAAATTTTAAGCTACTAGGGAGAAAACGTACTTCTAGAATGTTCTTACTTATTCAAGTCTGTTTCGAGTTGCAATTAAACAACTAGTGTGTTTGGTTTAGCAGCTCAGCAGTAGTGTACACACGGCGGCACATGAAGCTGTACATTTCCAGTATACTTTGGCCTCGCTTTGTATAGATTTTCTATACAACGAGAGTTCCGCATAAACTGGTTTTGTATAGCTTGATTGGCCGTCGTGCGTACCTAGCGGTAACACCTACTTACATATCGAAGGTCGTGGGTTCGAACACAGGCAGGCATTTAAGGCTGAGGCCAAACGAGCGTAATTTTTTGAGCTGTGATACGCGTAAAATGAGTCGCGGAATTTACGCGACATTCTTTTTCATAATAAAGTCCTGTTAGTACCACACGGCGACGCACAATAAGTTGTACCACACGGTGACGCATTTAAGCTTACTGTGTCATCTATTTCATGACCACAAATTTATATAAAAAAATTCGAAGAAGTGACGTCCACCAACCTGCCCTGGGCCTGCTCCCACTCACAGAGAGAATGTTTGCCATTATAGGCTCTTTATGCTGTGGGCAAAGTATGCTATGTTTGCCAGACCAAAACTAGTTCAAATAATGCGAGTAAAACTGATCTACAAAAGTGTTGCCACTCGTCTTATTAAATTAAATAATCAAGTGAAAAACTAATGATGCGATGGCTTTTAATATCTAAACACGATAAAGCAAGACATTCATAAACCTCACAGCCTCACATTATTGCTCATTCAGAACGCATCTATCATCTAAACGCATCCGACTCAACCTCCAATTTCACGCGGGACCGCTCAAAAACGTTCGGGACCTTCCGAAAAACATCGGAAACGGCCAATAAGTTCGTGGAAACGGCTAGAAACGTCCAGAAAAAGCCGGACCGGCACGTGCGATGCCTTTGACAACTAGTTAGTCGTGATTCGAGGGGAACATGCTTCGTGAATGGACACGAAATTGTCTTTTGAAATTCCTTTTTTTATTTTGCCCCCATGTTGTTCCGTTTTAGTCCAAACAAATGTTGGAGGAAGAGTTTTTTCGATTATCTTCGTATGAATATGTCAGTGGAATTTTTTGATACGTATCTTTGACAGTGGAACGTTAGTAGAAAACAACAAGAGTTAACTGAATGTTGAAATGTTGGAAACTGCAAAGCAGTCTTATATTCAAAGTCTTGTATTCAGATCTTTAACAGAAACAATAATTATTTTGGCGAAGTTTTCTTAAACATTTATTGTAAATTTCACGTCAAAATCATAAGAGTAAATCATCACCCAGGTAAAATAACTCAGTTCTCAAGAAGTGTCTCTCTAGATTCCTTTGAGATATAAGGCTGATAGTTTTCTATGTAATCAGGCATATAAAGTCACACAAAAAGTTGTTAAACAACTTGACTGCCAATTTAACCAAGGTGTAACATAATAAACGTAAGACCTCCCGTGTGGTCTGTTGGACCATGACCAATTAAACAGCTTTTGTTTAACGACAATAATTCGCAAAAAAAAATTGGACTTTAAAAAGGAACTGACGCGATCAGCTGATCAACATCATCATCATCATCATCATTTCAGCCGAAAGACGTCCACTGCTGGACATAGGCCTCCCCCAAGTGTCGCCACATTGACCGGTCCCGTGCGACTCGCATCCAGCGGATCCCTGCAACCTTCACCAGGTCATCGGTCCACCTAGTGGGAGGCCTTCCAACGCAGCGTCTTCCGGTTCGCGGTCGCCACTCCAGAACTTTTCGGCCCCATCGGCCATCCGTTCTGCGAGCAATGTGCCCTGCCCACTGCCACTTCAGTTTGGCTATTCTTCGGGCTACGTCGGTTACCTTGGCTCTCTTGCGGATGTGCTGATCAACATGTATGGTAAAAATAAAAAAAAGTTTTGAATTTTCAAAAGTCATGGAACAAAAGTTGTTCAGTTTCATGGTCTGAGAGACCACACGAGAGGACTTGCGTTTATTATGTTACACCCTGTACAACACCAAACACATACACACCACACACATTTTGATTTGTTAGTACTTACCATACGTATCAATAAATCAAAATGTTTGGTGTTGTTTCGTTGGTGTAGTGGCAAGCGCGACAGCTGAAGTATCACCTACTACCTACTGAGTTTTTCCAACAGAGACTTCTCAGTAGCAGCCACGGTGTTTGGGTTTGTGCCTGTTTGATGGCAATAGGCTCACCCTACTTGGGACTTAAAGAACTGGTGACATGTGGGTTTATTATTAGGTACACCTCTGCTTAACACTTCGGAGATTACAGGCGTCATGGTATGTAATGGTATATCAGAAAACGAGTGCTTAATATAGCGCACTTGACGCAAATCATAATACGAACGTCTGACTTACTAGGCAAAGAAACAATCAACAATCATAGCATATAACTAGCTTATCTTACTAGCTAAACCACTGAAGCATCAGCGGATTAGCCAGTAAGTTCCTCAGTTCAGAATATCTCGAACCACTCATAAAACAAACTATGCAGCTTCACTCCAAGATCTGTTACACCGCAGTACTTTATCAATTCGCTTGTATTAAAATGTCGTAACGTTTATTAGAGCAACTGGATCAACTGGGTGCAGTTATAAAACATGATATCCGTCGCTAATTGTGGTGCAAGCGGTATTAATGACGTTGGTAGTTGAGGCGCGTTTAGAGGCGTTTTTGAAGGCTTACTTAAGGAACTGCGCGTGAGAAATGTAAAGGTCTGTGCTCCAGCTCCATGGCCAATACCGTGTGGTTTTAGGCAGTAAGAGTCTGACAGACCCCAGGACCGAGATCAGTCATGAGGATTTCCACACGCAAGAAAAAACGGTTAGGAAGCAAGAAAGGCTTAATCGAAGCAAGGTTCCTGTTCGGTTCGGTTCTAGTTCTGCCTAGTCGATAATTTCGCCACTAATGCATTAGGAAAAACCGCGATTCAGATAGGGTTTAAACTCACAAAATGCTCACAAAATGCAAGGCACAGCGGTAACATGTGAAGATCGTGCCTAATCAATGTAATAAGATGTGCATTATTTCATTAAACTCGTTCAGTCTACAAGTCTTACAATAAAAAGTTATAAATATGTATTGAAATATTTCAAAAAAATAAAGTTAAAGACAATAGAAAAATGTTTGTATGTTTTCCAAAGCAAATATTGCAGCTTATTTATGTGCAAAACGTTACAATATGGCAGTCTTATACACAAAGCTGTAGTTAATATATAAACATCTATGCAATAACATAATAGATGTCTCTGTTTGCGATTTCCAAAGCTTTTTATTGAGTGCTATGAGAGTATATGAGGTACTTATTACTTACAATTTTTTTTGCATCTAATCTCCAAAACGGCTTGACCGATTTTGACGGGATTTTTACTGACAGATAGCTGATATTATAAGGAGATACTAAGGCTTTTATTTTTGAAAAATAATTACGAGTCCATGCAAAAAAAGTAAAGGCCATGAAATCGTAAACAAAATCCGATTCAAATAGGGTAGTAATATTTTTATAATCATTTCAAGCGGGTGAAGGTCGTGGTCTACAGCTTGTACATAATACATATGTGGACACACCCTTAGCAACCTAGGAAAATAAATATGAATGAAGTGGTTTCAGTTTGACGTTAGATTGATGCATTTACAACCACACTGCAATCATTGTGTGACTCAGAGCGTACTTTTGCTTGTTTTGACTGTCTGCATACCAGCCGGATTGTCTGGGCTAAGTTATGTGCTTAGCCGGGGTGTGATGCAGTTGGACAAAGGGATTATTGGCTGCGTCATTGATGTGTATAGAAAATCATATTTTTGTTTTTGGACAGTAGTCTCGGCTATTTAATCATCATCTGCTTAGCCTTTTCTCAACTATGTTGAGGTCGGCTTCCAGCCAGACCAACCAGATGCAGCTGAATATCAGTATTTTACATAGAGCGGTTGACTATCTTACTTCCACGTGGTTAGTACTGGGTATCGCATTACCCAGTACCCCTTATTAAGACAGGCTGTCAGACTAACGAATAGTATAGTGCAATAACAACTACACACATTACTACATTTTTGCATGAAGTATACTCATTTAAATTAGACTGACAATGAACAACAGCTGAAGCAGACTCTGGAGAAGTACAATCCATGTCAGTATTGGACGGTTTTCACGATTTCCTAGTCCCAATCCGACCCAAATCCAGCACATTTGTATCAACACAAAATCTCCGAAACCATAAGCAAATAAAACTACTAACATCGAAGGCAACTAATACATTCGGATCAAACAAACCATACATTCATTGCTGAATCGATGCGAGTAATACCCAAATAAACTGAAAGCTAATCAAACAGCACATGGCCGACATAAAACTGTTGGAATCATGTATAGATGCTGTAAACTATCGTGTCAATAAAGGGTGCCTGTTTACGAGAACGACGGACAATGCAGATGTACAGGGGGATTTGGATGTTGAAGAGGGAATCAGGATTTTTGTGTGGATTAAAAGTTGCGGGTATAAAAAATTAAAACAACAAACAAAACCAAGCCAAGTTCAAGCCAAGAATGAACTGAAGACGCAGCGCAGGCCGTGTTATATTTACGAACCATTTAGAGCCAATGTTGCTCAGCCTAATTTGAATTTGATTTTGCATTATACTTAAAGTGAAAGCCAATGAGAATCTTTAGTATTTTTCCCAACTATGTTGGGGTCGGCTTCCAGTCTAACCGGAGTACAGCTGAATACCAATACTTTACATGTAGCGACTACATATCTGACCTCCACAACTCAGTTACTCGTTAGACCACTTAGAAGCTTTAAAATAATTCACTTTCAATTTACCGCATACCTAAGTAGTTAAAGCAATTTGAAACGGTAAAAAACTATACTTGAGAGCTTTTAACCGAGAGAGCTTTAGAAGGGCTTGATTTTATATTTTCTAAGTATACCGTGTTTTACACTACTGATAAGATTTTATAATGGAACTAGGTTAAAGGCATTACAAGACCCGCTTCAACGTCATTATATTGTGTCTGAGGAAAATGTAGTTTTTAAAGATAGATTCTACCGGACGCAAGTATAATAATTGTGTTCGTCCTTTGAGATATTAAATGACACTGGCACATCATAAAAAGATAAGTGCTATTTATTTCTTGTCTATTGTCTGCTTCACTAATAGCTCTTATCATGCGACATAATCATAGATCCCTCAATAAAAAGCGCACTGCTGAACGTCTTAGAGTAAAATTTCAACATAAATTAATATTTAGGCATCTAGGTTTTGTGTAGTATTGGTGTAGTGAAGAGGTTATAACTTACTAATTAGTGGTAGTTAGTAGATTGAAAGTATTTTCAACCTACGTAAAGTTTAATTTATTGGGAATTGTTGTCAAAAGTGGCTAAGCAACGTTACGTTATGTCGACTAAACATCTTGACTAGACAAAACTATCGACAGAAAAAATGAGATTTTTGTCGTTTCAAACATCATCTGCCTACTTTACCCAACTTTATTGGGGTCGGCTTCCAGTTTTACCAGATGCAGTTAAATACCAGTATTTTACATGGAGCGACTGCCTATCTGACCTTCACAACCCAGTTAGTACCTACTGGGTAATATGGTACCCCTTGGTTGTCAGACTCTCGGGCCACTGACTACCTGTAACAATTGTAAAAGATCTACAAATGTCAGCTGGGACCAACGGCTTAACATGCTTTCCGAAGCACGGAGGAAACTCGGTATATTATGATCGTCACCCATCCACAGACCAACCTTGGCAAGCACAGCTTACCCTTGAAGATCGACCCGTGCGGCTGTTGTTATTTAGAAACGAACTCCTGAAATTACCGGCCTTCCAAGAGTCTAAAAAATTGAACTGAGGTCGCGTCGTTATAAAATCACCCCATATAAGAACATTCCTAATTCTGGGCGACCCTGAAACATGTACCTACGTGTATCTAGGCGGGGACTACGCTACAGATATGGGTGATTTGATGAGGAAGGTCGGAAAGTCTTTATTCTAGTAAACTTTGAACGAAATCAGGTAACTACTTTGAAGTAGGCTGACATGGACAGAAGGTCGGAGCTTGCTCTATGGTTTTAAAATTGCAAATATTTTTTTTTTTAAATATTCATGCGTATATATGAGAAATTTTTGAGGTCGGCTCCGGGGGTCTAAAATGGTTTAAAGAGGCATACCAGAATCATAATTTAGGGCAATAATTAAATTCTTAAAATGGTCACAGACGCAGCTAGTATTATGAATTGTCACTTTGTGAACATTTTACGAATTGTAACGTAAATTATTTTATTTCTCTGTTAAGATACTGTTAAAGCAGCCATTTTAGGCTACCAGGTGGAGGTTGCTGGTTTGGAGTACTGCTGGCGAGATGACTTGAACGCGTGGCTGGTTCGGGGTGATGCAAAGAAAGAGTAGATACCAAGAAAGACATGAGTTATGCCTATGCCTAGTTAGTGTAGTTCTCTTTTCAAGAGACAAAGTAAGTTATAATGAGACTTTTGAGTCTTTGTGTCAAATATTTGAGTAATAAAATTGGATAAAATGCAATGAGGTAAGTAATGTTGAGCAAACAGTCATTCTAAATACCTTACTCTAGAAAAAGCCCTCTAAAACCCAAAAGAAGTAAAATAAAATTACCCCACAATTGCGGTCTGACCCAAATGTTTAAAAGGGTGAAGACACAATTTTCTAATGAATTTCAACCGAGTCTTGTGTAACTGCTGTAATTCACTTAATAATTATGTTTGGGAATAAACCCCGGACGAGTATTAGGCCACGTCCACATTTGTGGACATGCGATTCGGTCATTTGGACGGCGCCTTAGCAACGTAATTGATTCAATCCGCTCTATTGAAGCTATGGTGATGGCACAGCCATTATTTTAACTATGCTTTGTAAACTAAGCTGGTTTGTTAAGAAATGAATAACGAATCCTTGTTTTTTCCTGAGTCATCTTCTTTTTCGGTTTTATATTTGATTTCTCCAACAGTCTTGACGTCTCCCTCCAATGGTTCTGTTGTGGCTGAAATTAAAAAAAAGCAATTTAAAATTTCAGACGCAGATCATATTATTTGACGCAGATTTTAAGATTCACGCTCCGAAAGGCACTTACTCTAGCAGACATATTAGTCATATTAACCACTTTTGACTACCTCCAGCGCTAATCTTATACCTATATTCTTATAACCGTCATCATTATCGACATCCATAGCCCGACGTCATCCACTTTTCAACATAGTCTTCTCTTGGTAATGCAAATCCCAATACTTGCCAGCCTCATCCATGTTCTATATTTACCCACTGCGTAGGAAACCCGCTTTAGTGACAAAGCCTTTAGACCTTCACTTCTTCTCATCTCCTTCCTGGCCTTGTCCCATTCTACTTGTGGTCGGCGCAATACGTTTTCGTCTTCTATTCTCACTTACTTACTCCTTTCTCTTTCATATTATGATGGATTGTTCCATCCATCTTTTCTTTGGCCTTCCTCAGCCTCTCCTCCGCATTCATATCTCTTTTAGTCACATACGTTTCAATTCTCCTAATCACAATCATGTCCATACCAAACCAGACGACTCTTCAAGTTTTTCTGTAACATTTCCTTTTCCTGTTATCACTGTCATATAATTAGGGACGTTCTACTCATGTCTGTTATTAGGGAGCACACGGCTTTAGGGACGCGACAACATTAAAGTCTGATATGCCTACTGCCTACTAAATTAATTTTAACGCTACAATAAAGTTCCGTCTAAAATATAAGCGGCAACACTTAATCCTTTATGAGGAAAGTTTCAAATGTTATTAATACTAAAATAAGTTTTAACGCTTTGAGAGAAACTGTAAAAAGTAAGTGTATACTGTGTGAAATATATGTAACAGTTAAGTTGGCAACCTAATGCTTGCTTTCAGTAACACTATGCAGTACCTAAATATACCGTGCTGTATTTTTAACACTACGTTCAGCGTTGAGAGTTGAAATTTGAACAATAGAATTATATTTGGGCATTATTTTAGGGGTCGATCAGTGGAAACGTCGTCGCTGAACGTTCTGTGCTAAGGGCTCATATTAATAAATCAGTCTCACGTTAGTTCTCTTTTAAAAGAACTACATTTGGCAACATAAAACATGATCTTTTTTTCAAAGTCGACATCTTAAGTGTTAAAAAAGGATTACTGAATAAGATGGGCGTTACAGTAAGTATCTTATTTGATTAAGATATAAATAATGTGTCTCGTCGCTGTCTCTCTAAATACATACATTAACTCACGCCCTTTTCATGTGAGATCTGACAGAAACCCACCTGAATGCCACCTGCGGTTACTCACATACAAATTCCTTCATCCATTGTCATCCAGAGTTCACGTTCTTTTCAGTCAGGATTATGAGTGAAAACTAAATCACCATTTAGAAGCCACTATCATTGTATTTTAACTAAAATCGGAAAAGGCCTGGCAGATTATTATATTTTAAGGGTTTAATCATTCTTGTACATAACATCAAGCATGTAATCCTCGAAGGGTTAGGCAGAGGTGCGCTTAATAGTACACCCATATTCCACCAGTTATGTTTTAAGTCCCATGTAATAGGGGGCGAGCCTATTGCCATCAACTGGGAACACATCCAGACTCCGTGGCTGCTACTGAGAAATTCCTGATGGCAAAAATTAATAACACTTTGCGCTACCCGGGAATCAAACACAGGAGCTCGAGCTTGCGACCACTCGACCAACGAGGCAGACGTCAATTCTTGCACTCCCCAAAATAAACGAGAACATATTATAAAAAGTTAAACTTCGACAAATTTATTTAAAACGGTAGCAAGTTCATGGCCGCCTAATACTTTCATCTCAACACCACAAGGAAAACCTATAAACAAATCAATCGCACCCAACACATACCAGCTACCACAGAAGCTTCTCAATTATACCACCATTACAGTTCCAAGGAAATCCAATAATCATCGTATAAATAAAACATCTAATCGTTTCACGGACTGTATACACAGGAACATCTGAAACAGAAATAACGTTATAAATAACTACACAAATAACGATATAAATAACGGTTAAAAGGCATTTCTTTGTCGATACATGGAGACTGATTTGTGAACAGTTTTGTTTTGTCGCGGCATAGATTATGAGACAGAAGAGACGACTCGTTATAAAACAATCTGTAGGAATTTTCCTTTTTCTGTCAAAAGTAACGTTACGTCCTGAAAGATAGAATAGTTTTGGCCTCGCTGGTATTAGTAAAGAAATAAAAATATTTTCACATAACGCGCCTTGTTTTCTTTTAGCTTTTATAGTCTTTTACACAAATCATCCCATTACACAATTCGTTTTGCAAAAACCATTCATAATTTATTTTTTTATTGATAAATAAAAAACAACCACCACTTCTTGACCTAGAAACAATTTGAGCCACATGTTGAAATTATTTATAATTACCATGGAAACGTTAGTAACACCTGACTGGAAACAATAATGTATTGTTAAAATAACTAGTGCGGTGTAACTAATATTTGGTTAATTAGGACATTATTTTGAGCCTAACTAACATCAAAAACAAACAAATATCTGTAATTAAGCAAAGACACTACAAAAACTAAACTCCCACCAAAGTCAAGATCATACATGAATGCCTACACCTCACCTCTACACAAATACTCTTAGTCAAAATATTTTTAGTCTATTTAAAGCAAGAATGTTGGAAAATCGTGCGACTGTCGACTCTATTGTTAGCATTGCCGCATGTCCGATCACGTGACCTTGGGTGCTTTGTGCTTAGATGAGCATCTGCTGGCTTTGTGCCTAAGTATTGACACAGTCTAGCTGTATTCATTCCTTACAGTCGGTCAATGTTAGAAGAGATGACGGCTAACAGTAAAGGCGCAAACACACCGCGGCGCACGGATAGGCTACGCACGTGTGTTAGGCTTCGCTTTGCAAGAAAATGTATGTGATTGTGTTCACTTCAAACCACGGACCCGCTATGGATAAAATGACGTCATTAGTATTGACGTTATTAGTAGTATTTTCTTGTTTTTATAAAATATGTATGTTATGGTATATATGTTAAGGTCTTGTAGTACATGCGTGGCTTGCTCAAATAAGGCACCCATATAGCTCAACGCTGTCAACGCCATGCACGCTGTGCAAGCGGTACACGCTTTACACGAATATTAACCCACGACTATGCCGCGGTGGGCCACGCACGCTACAGTTGTACTTAGTTGTGGGTGTGTAGCGTGTACTGCTGTGGAAACGTACACCCACGTTGTCAAACAAATGAAATCACGAAGCTAAAATGCGCCGCGTGCCCGTGCACAGCGTGCACCGCGGTGGGTGTGCGCCTTAACGCCAAAATAAACTGGAATAAGGGAGGACGATGACGCTATGACAGACTATTTAGTCTGTCTGTAGCTCACTTTGACAGATTCATCTACGGATCAAAATTGAGTACTATATCGTTAATTGGAAAAGGAAGTTAATTTATTGATTGTGTCAGTCACTATGATCTTTTTCCTAGGACTTGCTTTGCATGGTTATCTCGGCGCGTGACAAAACTTGAAATTCACGCCGCCGTTGCTGTCTCGTTTTAATGCATTTCACAATACAATTTACGAACGTTTACCAACAGCGCCCTCTGTCAACGTCATTCAAATGCAAAAGGATCTTTGCAGCACTATACTAGTTGTATACATACTCTTCACGAAGCCGTCAAACAAGCATGCTGTATATCAAATTAAGTAACTCTACGCAAAAATTATTGCTGGTAAACGACTTTTTTTTTAGAGATCAAAAATCACGGTTACGTACGTGAATAGTACGGGGGTCGTGGAAGTATTTAAAGAAAAGTTATAACATAAAAAAATGTATTTAAAAAAAAAACTTTGGCCCCCAATATCTCCGTAACTAGAATATTTTCGGGTATGGTCCAGTACAAAAAAAAAGATAGCAATAACGGTGAGAACAAGTTCCTTTCGACTTCGTTAAGATTGTTTTTACACTGATTAAGTCCCTAAACTGTAGTTTTAGACATAACGTGCAAAAAAATTGACAGGTCCTGTCAAAGTGTTAAGTTTGAACCGCTGCAAATATTAAATACACTGTGGTATTGAATGTGGAAATAAGAAAGTATAGACGCACGTCAGGACAGATTAGCATTCCGGATTAGGGAGTCCCGATATGTGGTGATGGGTTTAGGATGTCTTTTGATCTTGGTTTCCAGGAATTTTTAGTGGGGTAGGTCTTGAGCTTGGGAAGAAAACTGACCAAGACTGCTTCAAAGCTAAGATATAGCTATGGCAAGGGAATGATTTTTACCAAAACTATACCACGAATGTAAATTCATGCCAATATTATTCTGTTTGTAAAAACGTACCTTAAATATGGTACTGTATCTGTACACGTAATTATTTTCGAGATTCATTTTTTTATGTATTTATTCAAACTAATTCCCGCAAGAATAGGGATTTTACCAGTTATGCTCAAGTCCCATGTAATAGGGGACGAGCTCAATTGCCATCAACTGGTAACGCATACCAGTCTAGATTTCGAACTGCTACTGAAAAATTCCTGATGGAAAAATCCATGAACACTTTGTCTGACCTAGGAATCAAACCCAAGACCTCTCAGACCTTGAGTTACGCTTGCGACCAATACACCAACAAGATAGTCATATTATTGTTCTAGACCGCTATAAATATTCATAAATATACTTACGACCTGCCCTTGCTTCGCATTGCGCCATCTATTGGGTCCAAAACTATCCCATCTTTCTGAAATCAACTATACCTACACATTCACAAAATTTTATTGAAATCGGTCGAGTTGTTTTTAGAGATTATCATGGCACGTGACACGTTTTATATATTAAGAATACGTAGTACATTATCAGAAATGAGATCTGGAGAATCAGAGGATCAGGAATTTCGCAGTAGCAGCCACAGAGCCTGGATTCGTGCCCGGTTGATGGCAATAGGCTCGCCCTCTATTACATGCGACTTAAACCTAACTGGAGAAATGTGCATGTACATGCACATTTCTCCAGTTAAAGAGAGAGAGGTGTAAAAAAAAGAAAGAAAAGAAAGGTACCTAGTAGTACTACTAGGTACCTTTCTTTTCTTTCTTTTTTTTACACCTCTCCTCCTCACCCTTTGGGGATTACAGGCATGATGTTATGTAGGTATGTATGTATAGAGAGAGAGAGAGAGAGAGATAGAGATCATTTTATTTGTTTAAAACATGAGTACACACACACATAGCATGCAAGATGTTACATCGAATTATAATAATGACAGTCATGTTTTGCCTGGACGGCGTACAAATTTTAAGATGTCAGACGCTACACAACATCAAGTGATTTAAAATTGGTTTACACACAGCAAATATAGCTGTTAACTATCCAATGTAGACCATACGTAAACTAAAAGGTACAATGGAAAACAATCTAATAGTGTCATAATAGTAAATAATACAAATAAATAACATAAAAAAATAAAAAACAAAGGATAATGATAAACAATGTATTAAGTACCAAAGTAATAAACCTAACAGAATGACCTCTTTCGCCAATTAGAACATGTATTTATATGGAGCCTGTTACTAGAATAAATTAATTAATTCCTACGACGTGTATGTATTTCCATTTAAATCTAGAATTCTAGATTAAAATAACGAGTAGGTGTCAAATTGTTTATGGAAGCAGCAAACTGGGTCTAGCTTTGGAGAAATCCTAGGAACTTTATGAAAGTTACCTTTGTATTCAGAGAAATACTATCATAAACATACATAATATCACGCCTGTAATCCCCGAAGGGTGAGGCAGAAATGTGGGTGTACACCACCTAATAGTACACCCACATTTCACCAGTTATGTTTAAGTCCCATGTGGCGAGCTTATTGTACGACGTAATTTTTACAAACTCTTTTAATTGATACCCATATATCATGGGGGTGCATTAAAAATAACTAGTCCGCCCTCTTTGGGAGTCCACCAGTCCACCATATTGCATATAGAATGATTGAATTGTCATCCAAACAAATTGAAATTTGAAATCCAAATTTCAGCTCAATCAGTAGGGGGGGATAACTTTTTTAAAATTCAGTTGCAAGATTTGACCTAAGCAAAGTACAAACATTGCTAATAATTTTATTCCAACCATTAATTCGCCAGGCAACAATAATGCCAATAGCAACAAAGCCCATACTTTGACATTACATAAATAACACCTATTAATCTAACACCCATAAACATAAAGGTAAGTTTACACAACCAATATTTATCACCCTATTTACAATAACAGGTCAAAAATAATTTACATCAGTCCTTAAAATCTCAATAGCGGTTGATAAATCTAAACTAATTGACAATATGCTGACATGTTGGAGTTACAAGCACTCCAACTATTGCAGCATTTGGCATGTTTGCCAAACATTGGCGGAGTTATTGGTATCAGTCCTCCGGATGACAGGCACCAGCTGCAGGCCGTGGAATTCATGGAAAATGGGACGTAGGGGCGGGATCGGAAGATGGTGATGTTGGACTTGGCAATGACTGTCCTAGTTTTGGTGTTGATAGCAACAAGACTCATCAACTGGAGATCAAAGCCATCTCCTTATTGTCTTTCTTTTCTAAAATACAGGGTGGCGACACGATTTAGTAACATACGAATCGTTTATGAGTTTCTTTGAGTAAGTTGTATAATATGAAGAGTAGACTCATCTCCTTGAAGGATCCAGGTAAATAAATCGCCACTCTGTATGTTTGAAAACAGTGAAAAATATTGGCTACAGTTGTAAACGTGAGAATCGATTTAATTGAGTGTGTAATTTGCAAAGAAAAGAGAGAAAGAAAGAAACTGTGCTTATTTGGTATTAAAAACAAACACACCTTAAAAATTATACAAAATAAATATTCAAACAAAACTAATAAGGCCAATAGGGCCTCGGCTCAGCATAATGCGAGATGGCAACACAAGGTGACGCTACACCTTGACTGAACACGCTGATTTTCAGCTGCAGCCCACGAGTGCCATACGCTCGAAAATATAAACATAATTATAAAAGTCTAAAAGCAAAGCCACATTCAATCATTTGAATTTCTACGATTGCAAAAGCATGATTTATTACGATACTTTATCATAATTAAATCACTAGTTACTCTTAACAAAATACCAAAATACATCTGATAAAAGTAACTCGAATACAATCAATAGTTCCAACAAATCCAATCTGTTATCCGACCCTGCCAATTTGAAGCTAAGAACCAAGAAAACTCCAATAAATCTATCGAATCATAACAGTAATGAATCATCCTAATTTCATAAAACAATGATATATCATGTCCGAAACAGTTCACATTTCGTACAAATGCGGGAAACTTTCAATTACAAAGTTGGACCCACGGTACCTGGAGTCTTGCCAGGCCAGAGTTGCCATATGAAATTCTGGAACTACTATAAATTCAATTATTCAATTCTATTTGCAACTGAGACATTTGTACGTCTAAGTTTTTCTTTGCATCTCTCATTTAATGCTGGAGCTCTGCAGTGCTGATCTAACAGAATACTCGGCTTGAGTATGGTAATAAATTCAGGAAAGTTTTGACAACAGATATTCTTTTGCCAAAAAGGAGTCGACTCCTTGGATTTTGGAGACATAACGAGCTCCTATACGAACTATTTCGAGTCATTCAACATTTTGTTGCTAGTATTAAATGAGGGAAGGAAAATCATTGTGAGGAAACCTGGAGTTATCGAGTATCGAAAATTGTCAATCTACCTTGCATTGCTTATCATTTTCTGAACAGAAGAGGCCATTTACTACAGGCTGATAAAAATATTGATAAAATCGTGAAACCACTACAATAATGGTTACTTTCTGAGATGATGAGTAATAGAGAAGTATGGAAGAAAAAGACATGATGCGCCGACCTCGTATAAATTGGGATAAGGGCAGGTGAGTGTGAATAATGTATGAATTTAATATCTTGAAAACGCCACAGTATTAGAAGTAATATCGTGTTACAATCAATTATGCGATAGTGATAGAATGATTGCACAAAAACTACTTGGATACTGTTGTTTGCAAAAACTATGGGAAATAGCAATCACTATGTAATAAAGGGATAGCTTTACTTACAGGGGGTTTTAAGGGTAGCTTTACACCTGACGACACGATCGAAATAATTTACACAATGGGAGTAAAAAAAGACTGACCAACTGTCTTACCAAGCCATGTTTCCAGAAAATGTATTCCATGTAAAATACTGGTATTCAGCTGCATCCGGTTAGACTGGAAGCCAACTCCAACTGAGTTGGAAAAAGCTAGGCAGATGATAGACTACCAAGTCTACATAGGTCTCGAGTTTGAACCCAAAACACGCAGCTCTGATTTTTATTCTCGTGCGTATTGTATAATTATCACTTGCTTCGGTGAAGGAAAACATCGTGAGGAAACCAGCATGCCTGATTTCGAGATAGCCATAATCATATCTCTTTCTTGTCGTTATTTCATTATTGTTACTCTTTTGTCTTCTTATTTGCGTTATTGTATTTTAAAACATTTGTATTTTTTTTTTTTTGTAAGTGCAATTGTAATTGTCTACACTGTATCTTTAACCCAACTAACATGTGGAAACGAAGTGGATTGTACATTAGCTTACCTCTAATACGTTGTAATATTTACTGTAACATATATTGTACAATTGTTTGTTTGCCCTAAATAAATAAATAAATAGCCAAGTCAGGGGGGGCGCCCGTGGGGGCGGCATAAAAACTCTGACACCAGTTTAGACACTAACCACACGATAAAGGAGAGATTATAGTGTTTCGCATTAGTAATAACGGTGGTTCACATCATTACGGATAAACTCAAAGTAATTATAAAATAATAAGAAATTATTACTATTTTGTATACAATGTCGTTCCGTGTTAAAGTCACAATAAAATTACAGTTTGTAACGGGTTAACTGCCACCAATCATGGTGACAGTTCTCAGCCCAAGTAATTAACAGTTAATAACGCTTTGATTGCCCCTAATTGTGTAGTTTTACTTCATGATCGTGAAGTACAAAGATGACGAATGTGTTTTTTATCATCTTACGCAACAATATTTATTAGTGCGTATCGTGTTTCATGTATTTGATGGAACAAAAACTAATAAGCGATGTGATTTTTTTTTAAATCCTGCTCACGCAATGTAAAGTAATAATTTATGACATCATACAAGCAGTTCTAAGTCCATTATTACAAATTAACTTTATTTAGTAGACAAGGGAACAAGGACCATCCTCGATTAAAAAAAAACATCATTCTGGTCTCAACTTATTTAGGATCAGCGCAGCATGTCATGTATTGTCTTTATTCTCCATACTTCTCTATTCGTCATCTGTACATACATCACAAAATGATTCGATTCTTTGGTCATCATCTACTTTTATAGCCATCTTGAAATGCACTCTTAATCAAAAGATTCCTCACGAGATTTTCCTCATTGGTCGGCTTCACATCAATATCCACCCATACCAACCGATTTCCACACAAAAACTTTACAGTCACCGAATAACCGGTAACTATAAAACTCAAAATCGTGTACACTTCTAAAATTATCCACTTTTAAATGACACAATAAGCCCTTTTTACCACACAACATCAACATGAACAAAAACTTTCAACCACCAAACTGCCCATAAATCGATATTAACCCTAATATTTAACAAGCGAGTAATGAATCGTCTGCCACTCGATAATCGGAGCGTTCGATTCGTATTTAATTATGTCGATACATGTAAATCGGAAGATGAAAATTGATCGCCGACCGCGCTGTTCATGAATATTGAGCTATGACTCGAACGGGGCAAATTTCATGTAGTACTATCATAATGTGTAGGATTGCAGCCGGCAGATGGAATATTTAGGGAATTTTGTGTAACAGTTTTCTTTTTGAAATTTTGCCTGTTTTATAGAGACCTTTTAATAATAATCGTTTATTTTTAGGCATAAAATTAAAAATTATGCACAAGTTTTTACTTACATGCACATTAAAAAAAGTCAGTCAGTCGTCGCGCGCGCGCACTAATGAGTGGTCGCCGATTTGTGCGTTAAAAATGTCTTTGAACAGTGTAAATACGGTCAAGTGTACCAATTGTAATGTGGTTATCTCGGAGGTCCTTGCCTTCATCCGAAATAGGCATGATGTAGTGGACAACGAAAGTTTAATAAAAATATGCTCATCGGCTTTTTCCGAGGAAGATATTGATGAAGCAAAAAAGTTATTGTTTGTTTCTACGAAGACAAGCCAAAAACTCGTGTCGAGGCGTAAGAACAAAAAGCAGAAAGACCTGGAGGACATGATTACGGTGTTTAAAACCATGGATCCCGAACAAATCCCGGTATTTGTGGCATATGACCTTCACAAATTGCCACCGGTTTGCTTTGATCACGTAGATGTGACGAAGTTGTTGAAGGATTTATTGGTTCTGCGGTCAGATGTTAACGCAATCAAAAGTGATTATGTGACTAAAGAGCAGCTGGAAAACATGAAATTGAATGAAAGTATTTCGACGCCGGCGCCGTTACCAAGTTTGAATGTGAATATTGAAAGAGGAGGGTATATTCAAAACAATAACTCAGAGTCGTTAAATGTATCTCAAAATACACTCTGCGCACCGCCGTCCCCGAGTCAACGAAGCCCCAGTTGTATGAGCCATGAACGTTCGAGTGCTGTGCTGCTTACAAGTACTGCCAGTGATAGGGATACTATACCTGTCTTGCCCGTCCCGCAGCGCCCGACCGGTTCTACGATCGCAGAGAAACAGCTGACAGCGGCAGAGATTGTAAGCAATGGCAATTGGAAAGAAAATAAAAGAGAGGATGGTTGGACACTAGTGCAAAAATCAAAATATAGAAATCGTTTTACTGGTTTGACAGGGAAGGCTGTGTCAAATGTACCAATAAAGTTTCGCGCTGCAGATATGAAAATACCTTTGTTTATATCATATGTAAATAAAGAAACTACAGAGGAGGATATATGTGACTATATACAAAGTAAAGTTAACGAAGTGGTGACCTTGGAAAGAATTAACATGAAAACTGATAGGCAATATAATGCATTCAAGTTGTTTGTTCCTAAGCACAAAATAAATACGTTTTTAGACGACAACTTGTGGCCTGAGGGTATTGCTTTCAGAAAATTTATACGTTTCAAGAACAGGATAGGCAATAAGATTTTGAATGTGAATTCATCTCAGAATAATGGCCAAGGAAATAAAGAACACATACCTAGCGACGTTTAATTGCAAAAATATCACACGATCAGCTGATTGTGTGAGAAGATTATGCGGAGTGGCTGACGTCATCGCGCTGCAGGAAACCTGGCTGTTACCTCATGATCTAGCCTACTTAGGCACAGTGAATGAGGACTTCGCGTATACTGGAAAATCTGCTGTCGATACGTCTGCCGGAGTACTCATAGGCAGACCCTACGGAGGAGTTGCCCTACTGTGGAGGAAGTCGGCTTTCTCAAAGGTGTCGGTAGTGTCGTGTAATAGCGATCGTTTAGTTGCTATTAGAATTGATCACACGGATCGTTCTATGTTAATTTTCTCAGTGTATATGCCTACTGACTCGAGTGATAATTTAATAGAATTTACTACATGTTTGAGTGAGATTATTGCGATTACTGAAAATAGTGCTACGGAGGCGGTGTGCATATTAGGAGACTTTAACGCTCACCCGGGTGAACGATTTGCAAGTGAACTGTTAACAGTGTGTACAGAGCAATCGTGGTCGTGTGTGGACATGGAGTTGTTACCGAATGATACTTATACATTTAAAAGCACAGCTAACGGTGCGCTGCGGTGGTTAGATCATTGTGTGGTGAGTAGTGCAGCGAGACAATTAGTAATGAAAGCAGCTGTTTTTTATGATGTTTACTCGTCAGACCACATTCCTTTGGTTATTGAGTGTAACATAAATTTAATAATACCTAAGTTAGTGAGCAAAACCCGTTTTTGTAACAAGGTCATTTGGGGTGAAAGAAATGGTAAACAAATTGATGAATATACAAACTTTTGTCATTCAAAATTAAAATTAGTAGATTTTCCTACGGAATTTCGGTCTTGTTCGCATGGAATGTGCTCTGATACTAGCCACCGCAGTCTGTTAGATGAGATGTACGAAACAGTTATAAGTATTTTGAAAGAAGGCGCTGATATTTCATATATAGGTTCTGATAACCGTTGTACTAGAAAATATGTGACTGGTTGGAACGTGCATGTACGTGACGCTCACAGGGAGGCTCGCATGCATTATCAGACGTGGTTACTGCATAACAAACCCACATCGGGGTGCATACATACAAATATGTGTAAATCCAGGAAGGTTTTTAAAGATAAGCTAAAATATTGCCAGGATAATGAGCAGCAAATAAAAATGGATATTATAGCTAAGAATCAGACTGACAAGCAATTTGGTGCTTTTTGGAAGGCAACAAATAAATTGAATCCGCGGTCTGGTTCTCCTGTGAGCGTGGCGGGCGTGCATGAGCCAACAGAAATAGCTAACGTATTTAAGCAGCACTTTAAGGTTGAGTCACCACTTGTTGGAACGACACGGGTTGTCGATGCTGAGGCCGTTTCTGGTGACATTGACGTTCATTTTACTCCTAAGGAAGTTGCATCGGTGGTAAAATCAATGAAAAGAGGTAAGTCACCAGGTCACGATGGCCTCAGTATCGAACATCTGAAATACGCCGGGGTGCACTTGCCACGTGTACTTGCCATGTTTTTTAACTTGTGTATCAGTCACTGTTATTTGCCTAATAGCTTCATGTTTACAGTTGTGGTACCTGTTATTAAAAATAAAACTGGGAATGCCTCTGACGCTTCAAATTACAGGCCTATATCCTTGGCAACTGTTTCAGCCAAGGTGCTGGACAGTCTGCTTGACGCACAATTGGCTAAGCATATAAAACTGCATGACGCTCAGTTTGGCTTTAGGCCGGGGCTGTCCACTGAAAGCGCTATATTGTGTCTTAAGCAGACTGTGCAGTACTACAAGGATAGAAAAACGCCTGTCTTTGCCAGTTTTTTTGGACCTATCGAGGGCATTCGATCTTGTCAGTTATGAAGTCATGTGGAATAAATTGCTATCTGAAACTTCTGTACCAGCTGAAGTTATATCAATATTCAAGTATTGGTATAGCAATCAAAGCAATTGTGTAAGGTGGAACGGTTCCTTCTCGAGTGTGTATCGGTTGGAATGTGGGGTGAGGCAGGGCGGGTTGAGCTCCCCTCGCTTGTTCAACTTGTACATTAACCGGCTGATTGTTGAGCTCAGCAGCACCAAGGTCGGATGTCATATTGACGGAGTGTGTACCAATAATATTAGTTACGCTGATGACATGGTGTTGCTGAGTCCATCAATCAGCGCTATGAGAAAGCTAATGTCAATATGTGAGTCATATGCGGTGGCCCATGGGCTCAAATATAATGTTGGGAAGAGTGAACTAATGCTCTTTAAAGCCCGAGGTTTTTCTTACCCAGCATTTCCCAACGTATCTCTGTGTGGCACTCCTCTGTGTAGGGTGTCTAAATTTAAATATTTGGGTCACTGGGTCACCGATGATTTAAATGATAATGTGGACATAGAAAGGGAACGCAGGTCGCTGGCTGTCCGTTGTAACATGCTGGCCCGCAGGTTTGCACGGTGTACGAATTCAGTTAAAATCACGCTTTTTAAAGCATATTGCCAATCTTTCTACACCTGCAGCCTGTGGGCCGGTTATTCGCAGCGGGCATACAGCGACCTGCGTGTCCAATATAATAATGCGCTCAGGGTACTGTTGAGGCTGCCATGGCGCTGCAGTGCGTCAGGGATGTTTGCTGAGGCGCGGGTGGATGGCTTTGCCGCTATCGTTAGGAAAAGATGCGCCTCCCTACTCGCTCGCGTTCGTGGCAGTACCAACACTATACTGGGTGTTTTTACTGATCGGTGGGAGTCCCCCATGCTGCAAAGGTGGGTGCGGCTTCATGCCGTAATTTAAATTTTGTTTTTGCCTATACTAACATTAGTTTTTTAAGTACATTGTTACTAACAAAATATGGACCTAGTCTGAAATAAATGTTTATTATTATTATTATTATTAAGTTTTCGAAACTGTTTAGGAAAATAAAGCGTCTATACCGTCTTACCACAAAACAATTTCTTTGTTTTTGTCTATCTACGTGACCGCTCAGAGTTTCTGAACTAAATAATGTATTTTAATGCTCGTTTTCGCCATTATTTATAATATTTATCCCGAAAGTTTGTTTTATTCCCGATTGAGCACCAAGCTAAAATATTGATAGGTGCTCAAATGGGAATATCTTTAGTGATCTAAGAATTGGCGCTCAAAGGGGAATACTTCAGTATAATACCTATACCTTGTTAATATAACACAGAAATCTCGATGTTATCATTGCTCTCTTGCGAAAAGTCGCTCTTGAATGAACCACGCCAGTAAACCGTATCCATGGATGGTAAACAATTTATCGCCCAGATATTGCGATAAAGCGGTTCTAGGCTTCATTAAAATTTGCCCTTTGATCTTTCATACATTCGTACTACGCTGTTAATATACACACGAATATTTCAATAGTTATTTAATTACTCTGCTCTGTTTGAGTTTATGTGAAATTCTTGGTGTGAAAATTCAGTTTGTTTGGTATGTGTGAGTTTTATGAGCTCTTTCTTTACATTTTCAAGTTATGGAATCAGGTGGGGGATGGGTCGCGCAAGTGACGCGTGTGTGGTTGCAGAGTTGCAGTCATTAGAGTTATCGATGCAGCCTTCTAGGTTTGTTAGACCCCATTGAATGACTTTTTCATGAAATAGTTTTTGGATGAGGTTGCATGAGCTTGGAGGGTTGTATTGGTGATTTTGGTGATTGCGTTTCTGTAACTACATGCGTGTTGCTTGCGCGACTCTTTTTTCATAGACATGCAGCCTGATCCTCACAAAGTGAGGGGCATTTGAATTTCGCAGGCCGCCCTGGCGCTTTCACCTTAAATCATAATCGATAGCGCACATAATCTTACCTCAAAAATATTTTTTTATGAGGAGCCCTTTTTTTTTTAATCATCAAATGATCCGCCCCCCTCCCCCGCTCTGGGCGGAGTGGAAGGGAGTGTAAGACTTGTACTGACTAAAACCCATCCATGTTCCTTCTTTGCCCTTTGTGTTCCAGGGCCGCGGTATCTCTTTCGAACAGTCAGATGTGGAGCCCTGACACAGCCAGAAAGCGACGCGGTAGAGCTCGCAGGAGATGGCAAGACGAGCTGGACAAAACTAACGACCAGTGGTCCACATTGGCCCTGGATCGAAGAATTTAGAAATCATGGAGAGAGGCCTTTGCCCAGCAGTGCTAACAGCATCAGTATTTAATTATTCAGTACTGTTCGACGAGTCAACATCTCCTGGGGATGCCCTGATCTCCCCGTGGATGGTGAAACTCGTGTCAATTATAAGTTTGGGTTGCGTGCTCTTTTTTAGTTATTGCATGTGCAAATTAGTTTTTGGGCGGGACGATGCTGCTTTCTACTTTCCAAGTCTCAAAATTACATTACCATTCCATTCATTTAATTAATCAATCCTTCAAGGTGTAGTGAGCGGTTATGGCAGTTTTACCCTTTGTTAGTTTAGCAAAACGGTTATTGAGGGCATTTTTGATCACTTGAATCAATTGGTTTTTCTATAGCCGACTCATGATCTTTATACCCTTGTCCCATGTTATTTGTGGTCGGTGCAATTCGTTTTTTTCTTCCATTCTCCCCTGTCAATCGTCACGCTATCATTGACTCCTTTTTCCTTCATATCCTTCATATGTCTAGCTTACTATGATTATTTAATCTTTCCAGTATACAAAATTAGTTTCGCGCAATCCGCTGCTATCAAAGTCCTTCTGACATCATCAATATCATTGGTAGCCTTGTTGCAGCACTGCTGAATACAGGGTGTAAACGAACCCTTCACGAAGCCATCAACCAAGCATTATATACAACATTAATTTTAGTATATGCGAAACCTGAAACACGTGTCTAAAATTTTCATGTAAAGAATCTATGTACATAATTTCAAAACTGTAT
Source organism: Noctua fimbriata (assembly GCA_905163415.1). Lineage (NCBI taxonomy): Eukaryota > Metazoa > Arthropoda > Insecta > Lepidoptera > Noctuidae > Noctua > Noctua fimbriata. The sequence continues at coordinate 1,709,166 of LR990936.1, forward strand.
CATGGAAAATCACAAAGTTATAGCATGTTCTGTTACCTGGTTGTCCTCACAAAAACGTGGGAAACAAGCGGCGCCGCCGCGCGCGCGCCTCCAGCGTCGTCTTGAGCTCATTGATAATAATATTTTGGCAGTAGGTACCTAAATGAATGCGATAGGTACTTAGTGCCGCTCGGTGTCCAACTTGTAACTTTTTAAATATTTTTTGGACAAATTATTGAAATCGATTCAGTTACTTGTTTCGCATATACTAAACATAATGTTGTATAAGGTCCCATTAAAAATAGATGGACAAATTTTAACACAGCGTTCAGTACGTCTAACCAAAGATAACCATGCAAAAAAAAACACTTATTAAAGTGATTTTATTTTGACTTGAAATCATTGGGAACCCAACATTTTTAGTGTATTTTCGTTAGCTGATTTTTTTTCTTGTTAGTCTTTAATGCGTTTTTCTTTTTTTTTACCATTGTACTTACTTAGGTAGTCTGAATGATTTCTAAAAGTTTGTCCATCTATTTTAATGGGACCTTATATAAAAGGTGTAAAGGACACTTAACGAAGCCTAAACGCACTTGTTTTCGCCGTCATTGCGATATTTTTTTTTGTTCTAGACCATACAGGTTCCACTTTCTAGTTACGGAGATATTGGGGGTCAAAGTTCCAACTTATTCACAATATTTTTTTTTTTTAAATACCTGTTGTAATGTAAGAACTTTACTTTAAACACCTCTATTTTAAAGGCGTTATATTGAGTCCTACCGTAAAATGTGATTTTTCACCCCAAAAAAAAAGTCGTTTCCCAGCAATAATTTTTGCGTAAAGTTACTTAGTTTAATGTACAGAATGGCTTGGTTGACGGCTTCGTGAACAACAGGCTTCTATGTAAAAGGAGAATTTATAAAATTACGTCATCTTACGGAAACCCAGTCCTACAAATTAGTCAAAACTTTCAAAAATAACCCTTATCGACAAACACCAAACAGACGAACCCTGAGTAGTGAAACAAGACAAGACAGTAAGTAAAACTACTGGTTATCTTGCTAGCCGCGAGGAATTTAATCACAATGTTCTTGCTAACTTCCTTAACCAAACAGTGTGTTCGGTGATATGTGCGCATAATATATGTTGTAGGGAGACGGGACGTTGTGAATTGTTAGGAAATTACTGGAGATGGTATTAAGCTGTTATTTTTACCCGAAGCCCAAAAGGAGGATTATGTGTTTTTTCTGTATGTGTGTATGTCTGTTTCTATGTTCCCTTGTAACTCTCAAACGGATGAACGGATTTGGATAAATTATACGTCGTTATATTCGTCTTGGTGGCGCGAGTGTCACTGGTTTGACATTGAAATGAAAAACTAAAGAATAAAAGTTGGAAGCAGGCGGGGCCTATTCCTTTTTTAAAGTTTCGATGCCATAAGACATGTTCCATCAGGAATTTCTCAGTATCAGCCAGGGAGTCTGGATTTGTGCCCGGTTGATGGCAATAGGCTCGGCCCCTATTACATGAAACTTAAACATAATTGTCAAAATGTGGGTGTACTACTAGGTACACCTCTACCTAACCCTTCGGGGATAACAGGCGTGATGGTATGTTAATTCACAACAAAACAACAAAAAAAACGACCTTCCGACAATAAATTTAATCTAGACTTTCAGATCACACATTCGATTTACTACCGCGGCAAGGCAGACAGAACACGGAGCCTGTGAATACGTTTTTGGTTGAGACTACATATTTTGGCAAGGTGGTCGATATGACCATGGCCATGTAGTCTGGTATCTAGTGTCACAAGTGTTATCTCGTAAAAGATGATTTTTTTTTCTCGAAGCCATTGCCTCAACCTTATTAAAATTGCCAAAGGAACAGGTTCTTCGAACTAAATCAAATTGTTCCCGCTTTATAAGTTTCCACCAAACTAGTATTTCTAAGAATATTCCAGATTGCCATATACACTACCACACATTCATATTATAACACTAGCTGACCCGCGCAACTTCGCCTGCGTTAGGATTTTTCTTCGTTTTTGCAACATTTTTCATGAATGTTCCGCTCGTATTGGTCGTAGCGTGATGTTATATAGCCTATAGCCTTCCTCGATAAATGGGCTATCCAACGCTAAAAGAATTTTTCAATTCGGACCAGTAGCTTCAGAGATTAGCGCGTTCAAGCAAACAAACAAACAAACAAACTCTTCAGCTTTATAATATTAGTATAGACTAGCTGTCGCCCGCGACCTTCGTCCGCATGAAATAATTATAAAAATATTACGCCCTATTTGAATATAAATATATAAAAATTTCATGAGTTAAATTTTTTGGCACGCGGCCCTAATCATTTTTCTAAAATAAAAGCCTTAAGTTAATTCTTATAACATCACCTATCTGCCAGTAAGTACCGTATGTACTTTCATAGGCATTCAGTCATTATCATCGGCCTAACCTTTTCCCAACTATGTTGAGCTCGGCTTCCAGTCTACTAGATGCAGCTGAATACCTGTATTTTACACGGAGCTACTGCCTATCTGACCTCCAGAACCCAGTTAGTACTGGGTAATACAATGATACCTTTTGGTAAGACTGGTTGTCAGCCTTTTTTGGGCCACTGACTACCTGTAACGACTGTCAAAGATCTACAAATGACAGCCGGTACCAACGGCTTAACGTGCTTTCCGAGGCACGGAGGAAAGTCGTTATGTAAAGTTTGGTCTCCCATCCACGGATCTATCTAGGCAAGTGTGGCTTAACCCAAGATCGAGCCGAGCGGTTGTTATTATTTAAACACGAGCTCCATAGGCATTCAGTAAAAAGCAGAAATTTTGAAACAACAAACAGACACTTCAATTTTAATTATTTGTATGGATGTGTATGCAAAACTTTCCTAGTATTACTACCCTCACATACGCAAACCTACCCTTACATACGCAAGTACATACCTCCACTAAAATAACAGACGATATTAATTTCCTAGAAACTGTAAGACTTCGACTCCACACTTAATAGACGTTCAAATAAACCAATCAGAACTCATTTGAAGCGAAATTGAATTGAATTGCTTGATATTATATTATTTTTAGGGTTATTTTTCTTTGAGATTACTTGAGACTCGAATGAAATTTTGATTTGTTTGAGTATCATGGATGAGTACGTTAAGATTTTGATTGCTTAGAAATGTCAGAGGTAAGAGGTACTTGGATATTAATGTTACTCTTATATTTCATAGCAAGTTTCCTGAATTTATTGTTGCTCGCCTACTACGATGGTAACGAACCCTACATGCGCGAGTCCAACTCACACTTTGCCAGTTTTTGTACTTAGAGATAGACAATGTTATCTCCATGTTAGATTGCTTGGACAAATCATTGTATTGCCTACAGAGTCTTGGGAGAGCGGCGAAATGTCCTAGATTATAGACCGACCGCTTTCATGAGTCCTCGCGAAGGTATCAATTTAAATGGAATATTCTGAAGGTTGATCACGTATTGGTTCAATTAGTATCGTAATACCTATTTGGGTTATGGTTATTTTAAAGCAAATAACCTGTGGAATATTTTTATGACTTTGTGGACGCTTAATGTGCCTTTGATGGGGCACTACGGAGGACTCATTTAAGCGGTCGGTCTATAGTTTTAGAACCTAAAATATAAAATAGCTTGTACCTGCTTTTCTGCTGAGTTATAATAAAAGATGTTATATTTCGGGAGTAATCTATATTTACGTTCCATGTAAATGATAACAGTTTAATCCAGACTAAAAGACATTGAGGAATTTATGGAAAAAAAACTAATAACAATTTACTTGTCCTGGGAATCGAACTAAAGATCACTGTAACCATTTGATCAGACAGAGAACAGTAAATGAGATTCCTTGTACCAAATGCTTTGTCCAGAGTTTCCTCGGTGCCTTGAAAGACACGTGAAGCCGTCGGTCCCGGTTGTTATTTGTAGATCTTTGACAGTCGTTACGGGAAGTCAGAAGCCGAAAGTCTGACATTCAGTCTTACCAAAGCGTTTCGTATTTTACCCAATTACTAGGTTGCGGAGGTTAGACAGGCAGTCGCTTCATGTTAAATACTGGTACTCAGCTGCATCCGGTTAGACTAAAAGCCGATCCCAACATAACATAATTGGAAATTCGCTAAGCATGTGATGATTGATGTATCTAATGCTTTGAAAGTCATAAAAATATAAATACAATGAAAAATCTCAAAGTTACATAAAAACATAAATGATAAAACACCTCACTATCATGCAAAATAGTTCTCATAAACCCGATATCGAATGAAAACCATCAAGAGAAGCCATAAGATCTGTATACTATAAAAATATAAGGTAAGGCGCGTGTACTATCGCTCGCTGACACGTCAAACGTACCGTGAAATGTTCGGGAGCTAGGGAATTTTATTATTATATCATGGTTTAGATAAAAGATTTTTTATGGGTGTAAAGAGATAGTGTGTTTTGACTGTGGCAAAACACACTAGAGCATGCAAAACCATGCTTCGACCCCTCAGTAAAACCCGGGAAAACCCGTTTTTACTGTAAGACCGAAACCCAGTACCGCATGCCGTAGTAGTATTGACTTAAAGAGGCAGAGTTAAAAAAAAGTAGGAAAAAACAAAAGACAATCAGTCATTAAGTTACAAATTGGCCAAATTGAATAGAAAAAAAATCTAGTTTATTTTTCGCAAATAAATTCGCTCAATGACACGTCAAACGTACCGTGGCATGTTCGGGAGCTAGGGAGCTTTATTATTATATTATATTGAGGATATGGTTTAGATAAAAGTAGTATTTTTTATGTGTGTGTTCTTAGATCGTGTGTTCTGGCCGTATTTTGTAGAAATAGTTTTGATGAAGAAATAAACTGCAGCAACGTAAAAAAAAAACAATCAGCCGTGTTAAAAATTTGCCAGAATACTTAGAATAAGATTCCTTATCTTTTCAATTTATTAGCCTCACTTGTCATTTAATAAACTATAGCTGAAATTTAAAATAAAACATAATTTTGTTGCTACAATTATTATTATTTAGGTAGTTCCACGATTGTCTGACAGTTTTTATGCGGCCTACCCAAATGTCCTTTCTTTGGTAATGTTCGTCGTGTCGTTGAACTCCTTGGATTATGAGTCGAGCTACACGATCACTGACAAATGCTTGCACTGTCTAGACAAGTCCACGCAAATTTGTGTGGTTATTTCTTCAAAAGACCATTTCAGACATTAATCTACATGGTCCTCATATGATTTGAGCAATGTCTGGACTTTAAAAGAGACTGTGATCTCTAAGTTTGTTTCGGATGTTTCTTCTCAGAGTAGTCAGGTACGAAGCACCGGCCCCATCTAGTTTTAAAACAACATGTTGTGACATGTAAAAAGTTTTGTAAACCAATTTACAGTAATAAATATAATTAATGATTCATGATTTACATAAGATCTAACTCCAGGTTAAACAAAACTAGTGGATTATGGAACGTTAGTTCAAACATGGCACCCGTGTAGAATTAACACATACGTGATTACAGTTACCTAACTTACAGAAAATATTTTCAGCCAAGTTAGTAAAAAATATTCTACAAACACAATACAACAAAAACAACACCCGAACCACAATAACCAAATCCCATCAACACATATAGATATCTATTACAGATTAAATTTCAATCTATAAATCTAAGCCGGGGTTACAAAATCCGTTTAAAAAACCTATCATGCCAAGGCAAATTGGAAACCGGTTCTAAACAAATTGTTTTATACAAGTCACGATCAGATTACACGTGAGAGCTGTGAAGGCAACAGGAGGATTACTGGCGATCGGTGTGCTGCCCTGAAAAACGTAGGTGCGAGGAACGAGTCTGAACGCGCGACGAAAATTTCAACGATTTTTGAACGAAAAATAAAAACATATCTCAATATCATTCCTGTTTTTACCAAAAGACTCGGCAAAGATGTGCCTGTAGTGGACTCACATTTCACCAGTTATGTAATAAGACACCTCTTCACCAGCTTACCTTACCAGCTCACCAGCTTATTGCCATCAACAAGACACAAAAAAAAAATACGAGCTGCTACTCAGAAATTTCCCAGGACCTCATGATCAACAACAGCGCTTTCGACCACTCGACCAACGAGGCAGACGAAAATACAACTATCAATAAGCCTTTTGGTTTAAATTCACGACAAGCACAATAAGTATTTTTTTTTTTTTTTATTATTGGGAAAACAAACAGTGACACATTACATTAATATAAAAAACAATAATAACAAGTATGAGCAAATGTGTTACCAACAACATTTTCCACGGAATACATACAAAAAATACGAAATACTAGAAGTAGTTATGGTATGAATAAGGTCTTAAATCTAACTAACGTAATTGTTATGTACGAAATGAGTATTTCAACATTTATATAGTTCGAATTTATGTTGCAATTAAGGATCTGTCGAACGGCACAGGCAAACTACGGACACTAATCAGACACTGACAAATATTTCAGAATTATGAATCTGCGTTTGTCCGTACATACCAAATTGCCTGAACCTTAACTCCGCACATTCGTGCAGGCCCCTTAAGCTAAAATGTGGAGTCCGCAAAGCTTGCTTGAATTGCGTGTGTGGCTGTGGCGTTAAGTTTGTTTTGTTGCTGTCCGGTGGATTTGTTTACGGATGGAATGTAAGGTAGAATTGCTACATCTCGAATTTGACATACATAACATGCATTCATATACTCAGATATTTTACCCATGGGGGAAGATTGAAACTACAGAACGAACCATTTCTATGATCATACTCATCGGAATTTTGTGAATTATACTGTCACTAGCTGTTGCATGGCTGGTTAATTCATGGACAATTTTTCATGGCTCCCTATAAACATAGCTCATAATATCCCTGTGTGCTGAATATCATCATCAGTTTTTTGAACTTCAGTCCCCTCATCAAGTGAAACCACTATGAAATACTCAAAGGTAGACAACATTCACCTAAAGTAAAAAAGACATGCAGGTCTAACATTCCAATGCATTTTATTTCAATATCATCCCACAACAGAAACTCCCTAAGCACCTCAAGTTTAACGATAAAGACACCTCTAACACTAAATCTTTAGCACCGAGCTCCTCGCCTATATCGCACGCCCCAGGTGTTCCGATGCACTTGTCTGCGAATAGGTTTCCATTGAGCCTCGTCTCTGCCACAGCAGACATATTTTTAATATTAACATACAGTATTTCAACTCAGGAAGGTTAATAAAAACAGCCGCAAGGCTCGGTCGAAGGTTAAGCTGCCCTTGCCGAGGTTGATCTGTGGATGGGTGACCATTCATTACATATTCCGATACCTCCGTGTCTCAGAAAGCATGTTCAACCATTGGTCCTGGCTGTGATTTGAAGATCTTTGACAGTCATATCAGGTATGGTCCAAAAGTCTGTCCAGTCCTACTACGGGGTATCGTACTACCCAATAACTAGGCATTCGATAAAACTGGTATTCCGTTGCGTCCAGTTAGACTAAAAGCCCCCAACATAGTTGGGAAAATGCTGGGCAGATGATGAGGAAACACTTTTTGAACTATCAACAAAATTGTGAGAAACGATTCACACACACATGCAAATAATTAAATTTATACCACTTTTTTTTTTTTTTTTTAGGATGGGAAATCATCAAATGACCCCCCCCCCCGCTCTGGGCGGAGCGGAAGGGAGTGTCAGACTTGTACTGACTAAAACCCATCCATGTTCCTTCTTTGCCCTTTGTGTTCCAGGGCCGCGGTATCTCTTTCGAACAGTCCCGCAGCCCTGGCAGGCATCGGCCCGTGCGGACCCCTACGTGGTTGCTGACATCTCTTTGAGACGCGCGTGGAACACGAACGCGCCGTCGACACGGCCTGTCGTCATAAGACGGCCGGACGGCGAGCTAGCCCATAACTCGCCGTCCACAGGCCCGCGCCGACGGTGGCCGGGGGCCACCACGTGACCCCCGACGCCCAGGGCGTCTCCCGCGGCGGCTGGGACGTGAGGCTCTTTCCCTCTCACGTTCCGCCACCTCCTTCACTAGCATGACTGCTTCGCAGAAGGAGGTGACGGCTTCCCATTCCCTCTCGCTCCGGACCATGGCTTGAACCAGGGCCGGGCGCGAGAGGTCGCCGCCGCCAATCGCCTCTACGAGGACACGGCGCTGCTCCGCCCAAGCAGGGCAGGCCTCCACAGTGTGCTGCACCATGTCCTCCGGACGATCCTCACAGTGGAAACACCCGGGCGTTTCCTCCCGCCCGATTCGGTGCAGGAACCTCCCGAAACAACCGTGTCCGGTGAGGACCTGCGTCAGGCGGAAGGTGAGGGCGCCGTGGCGCCTCTCTAGCCACTCCTCAAAGAGGGGACTTATCGCCACTATGGTGGCGTGCCCTGCGCGGGGTTGCGACAGTCGCTCTCTCCATGAGATCGCGCCGGAGGTCTGTCCGCTGAGCGGCGATTTGCCGCGGCAGCGGAGTTTCCCCCCGACGGTAAGGTTACTCGTGAGTAAGTTGGGGCTGTCGCATCGAGACAAATGTAATGCAACATAATAAAAAGTTTAGTTGACAACTATCACAAGCGTTAGATTTCACAAAATATGCCTTGTTGGTCCACTGGTTACCTTTAAACTGTGTCCCTACTCCCGTACTGCGCTCAATACCACATGATCCAACGCTGTGTGATTTTATGATAGCTGTATTATCAGCTCTGGGATATTGAATTTAAAATACGCAGTGTTTGAATTGATTGTTAAAGACAGGCAGGTTGCTGTTTTATACTACGTACATAATCTAGATGACTTTCGGGGTATCGTATTAACCAGTACTAACTGCATCCGATTAGACTGGAAGCGGACCATAGTAGGAAAAAGGCTAGGCAGATGATCATGATGATACTCTAGATGACTTTATCACTGTTTGGAGTACTCCCTCCCTACCCTCTCTCTGTGAGAGGAGGTGGTCCATAATCTACCACGCAGACCGTGTGGTGGGGTTGGTGAATGTCACATGTATTAAAATTTTCGGTTCTAGGACATACCGGTTTCCTCACAATTCCTTCGCCGGTTTTGTGTGAGCAGTGCAGTGATGATGGAATAAATTACACAAAGTAAAGTTCCTGCTGAGGTTTAAACCTACGGCATGTTGTTACAAGCTGTCAGAATATTTTCCGATATTTTTTTTATTGTGTCTTGAAGTTTGAAAAGCAAAATCCAAAATAACAATTCAATCGTCACCGCTGATAGAATGTCCATTTGTATATGCCCTCGGGGCTGGATTAAAGTTTGGTCATACAATTTCTATTAATCAGTTAATTAACCTTCATAGTCAACAGAGAAGGAAACTTAGGTTCATTTAACTCCACCAGAGCAAATCCTATAAAAAATGACAGAATCAATGTCAAATATACTCATCATCTATCATCCGTCTCAAAAGCTTCAACAAACACGCTCAGTCAGAAATTATCAACAAATCAGAATGAGTCACAAGTCACATCTATAAAAATATTTGGACCATACCAAAACATTGTGGGAAAGAAGTCTTCTTTTTAACTGAAAGTTAAAAATTAGGGACGGTTCACACTAAACGTATAGTCAGCTGCCGAGACGAGTGTGAGTATCTTTAAGAAAATATTATGAAAATCCCAAACTTGAAGCATTTAATTCAATTCCAATTACCTTTGAATCAAACTCAGAATAGTAAAATGTAATTTTTTTTCAATTGCATTTAATTTAATTAACAGGTACTTTTGAATTGTGTAGGAATCGGTCAGCTAATCAGATAGTTGCAGCTAGTTGCCTTAAAACCTAGATAACAAGAACGGGGTAGACGCTCCATGGACAGTCTTTTAAATTAAGTTAGGTATTGCAATATTCTGGGTATATTATTCTTGTTGCTTCTACAGTGTCACAAGGATTGTCGTAGTTCATAAAAAAATTGAATAAATTATCTTGAGAAAACAAAATGGCGGACTACGTTTCGTATAAAAATACCTGTGGTACCTACAAAAAATGTCAAAAACTAACTCCAGTCATCCACATTGCTGACTTTGTAGGAAGCGTAATAGTGTAAACCGTCCCTAAGTTTACGGTTAATATAATTTTTAGTGCACGGCTTCCTAGAATGAGTTATGATTGAATCTCTGACATGATGCCGCCATGTGTCGTTAATGGCTGTTAGGAAATTTTTGTCCTTTTGTGTCAGTGCGTAACAGTAGTGAGAAAGGGTTATTTTTGATAGCCGAAAATATGGCTTTAATTTCAGGACAATGACAGCGGGTAAGTAAGCCATTGTTTCTGCTTAATCATTTAATCATTTGTTGTTCGGTTGCTGAATTTGTATTCTCTGGACCAATCTAATTTTCTAACCAAAACCAAAATTACTAAACATTGACAGTTACCCTATAATATCAAATCAGACCTATTCTTATTCTTATTCTTTATTGTACCCAAAATAACAAATACACATACAAATATCAATAATATAGCTTATGTACAATGGCGAGCTACGTAAGTAAATAAAATAATTAATATGTTATGTTAAAAATTACTATCTTTCAATTAGTAGGTGTTCTGATTGAAAGATAGTAATGTTCTTCTTGAACTTTAAGTTAAAAGTTTAGGTATAAGAAACATGAGTGTGCACTGTGCAAAACAACATTAAATACTGCAAATAAAATTAACGATTTTGGCTGTTTTATGTCTTCAAACACATGATGGGGAACAAATTTTATTAGAAACGAGGGCTATTTAAAAGAGAATCGGTTATGGTGTGGTATTTCACCATGTGGCCATCAGGGTCATCGTGTGTGGGTCCAGATTTTGCACCATTTAATGTGATTTTTATATCCCAATCAAGACAGCGCAATATTTATTACAATGCTACGAAATATCGCGTTTAAAAGCAAGTGTGTACGATAAATTAATAGCTTTTTTTGATACAATTGCAAATCCTGACAACCATTGGTTGAGCTAGTTTGTTTTTTCCTAGCATGCTCTGTCCCATTCTTGGGCAAAGGCCCCCTCGCGAGAAACGGAAATAGTGGATCTTTCCGTTTCTCGCGAACCCGCGCGTTCGCCTTCTAGTTCTGACGGAACCTGTCCAGTTCGTCCCGCCATTGGCCTGCCGGGACCCCGTCTCACTGTGTCAGAGCACCAGTTCCCTGCTATTTTGGCCCACAGTTTGTCCGGCATGCGACAGACATGTTCTGCCCAGTCCTATTTGAGTAGTTGAGCTAGTTTATGACCAGTGATAGGAATAGGTAGTGCCTATTTGCCTAAACTTCGAAGAACAGAGACAAGAAACGGAGACTTCCTTAGGACTAAATTTTTTCCGAGACATCTGTCCCGAAATTTTGAGATAACACATAAATACATTTAAAAAAATTGTTATTTGGAATAAGTAATTCGTCTATATTTATCTAAAGTTTGCGACTAGATATATCTTAATAAATAACATACATAGTCGTTACAGCCATAAAATTTTCTTTCTTTTTTCTTTTTAAACCTTAAATTTTTCCTTCTGTACATTTTGTTTCATGGTTTCCAATTACGTCATATTTTAAAATAATATAAATATACATATATTTGTTACAACAATATTCTATGTGTTTTATTTTTCCTTTAGAGCCCATTAATTATTTAATTAACCTAGAGCGATATCGACCGGCGATTTTTGAGCATTTTTTTTGCATAGAAATCTTCTAAAAATCGCCAGACAATATCGGTGGTGTGAAAGGACCCTTACGTTTTTTTTTTTTAACTAGTTAATGCCCGCGGCTTTTCCCGCGTGTACTATTGTTTTTGTATCCCATGGGAACTATACTTTTTTTTTTAATAGGAAGTAGCATATGTGCTATTCCACACCTTAATCTATATCACTACCAAAATCAGCATTTTCAGTGGAATTGAGTAATGGACATCCATACAAACTATCACATTTATAGACAAACTTTAGATAAATATAGACGAATTACTTATTTCAAATAACACATTTTTTTAAATGTATTTAAATGTTGTCTCGAAATTTCGAGACAGATGTGCCGGAAATAATTTAGTCCTAAGGAAGTCTCCGTTTCTTGTCTCTGTTCTTCGAAGTTTAGGCTAATAGGCACTACCTATTCCTATCACTGTTTATGACTTTATTTATTTTTTGCGTTTCTGCTAATAAAATACTAATCATAGAAATATTTTACCAATATTTAAAAACTAACAACCCACCCTTGCTTCGCACAGCGCCACCTATCGGGTCCAAAACTATATCTAATATAGCCTATATTTTAAGTTAAGCATCTAGCAGTAGAGCGGTGGAAACTGCGTTCAAATCCATGCAGTAGTTTTTGCGTGATGCGCGTACAAATATACAGACAGAAAGACAGACAGACAAAAATTCTAAAAACTGTTGTTTTGGCTTCTATTGCTCTAATAAAGACCCTCATATGATTTTTTTTTTCAATATCTTCAATGTACAGACATCGGCCTGTTACAATTTTATTATATGTATAGATATGACACCTCTCAACGATTCAAAACTCTCCAATTAACACGTGAACAGCCCCCTTACTGCTTCACTCAATCAACACACAGGAAATGAAACAGATAGACAATCGAATCACACTCCCTTAGGTAAAAGGGACTGGGCTGACTACACGGTACAGTGTAGGGGTGAAAATATTTCAATATTTTCAATTTTCATTGAAAACGTCATGCGTACTGACTAAGGGGCGAGAGAGAGAACATGCTATTTCGTATTCATTCATTCAAATGTGAAGTTTGAACTTGTCAGAGTATTTATGAAATAGATGGCACACGGTGACATATTATTAACATTTGCAGTATAGCATGGACTCGCTTCGTATAGATTTCCCGTACAATGACAGATCCGCTTATACTGGTTTTCTATAGCTTGATTGGTCGTTTTGCCTACCTACTGAGAAGTTAGTTTTTAAATCAATTGAGCATCGTTTTCTATGTGAATCTAAAACGGTTAATGTCAGCATGAGTGGATGAATGGAGAACATCGTCAATCTTAAAAAAATAAACCAGTTTGAAATAGAAAATACGCTGGACGCCGCCATCTGGTTGACTGCTGAGCATGAGGTCCTGGATTCGATTCTCGGTTTGGGCAAAGTGTGGCTTTTCCATCAGGATTTTTTCAGTAGCAGCCACGGAGTCTGGATTTACTAAAGCAAAAGTTTCTTGAAGCACTGTTTCCTTTTGCCATCATAATATGGCAATCTGCAAACCAAATCCATCCACCATTTCATCTAACTGCACTATTGTCAATCTCCAAATTAGGGCAGTACCACACTAACCCGGTTTGAATATTTAACGCTCTGCTGGCGACCACCCTGCGTGCTGTGAATACGCCCTTATTGTAGTCTTCGCAATAGGGACGTGATGGTGGGATCTGAACGCAGATTTCAGCTTTGTTTCGGTTGTGTTGTGTCTCTAAATTTGATGAATGGTATTCAGCTTGGTGCGTTTCATTTTTCTCATAGCCCGAAATTCGGACAACCAATTTTACTACAACACAACAATCTACAGTAACTGGATTTAAAAGATCAGATGGTACTGATCACTGGTACTTTTTAGGGTCCGTACCTGAAAGGTAACGAACGGGACCCTATAACTAAGCCGTTGTCCGTCCGTCTGTCTGTCAGCGGGCTGCATCTCATGCTCCGTTATCCGTTATAGATAGACAGTTGGAAATTTTCACAGAATGTGTACTTCTGTTTCCGTTATAACAATAAATGAAAGGGGACTCCCCTACTACAATGGTACGGAACCTTTCATGCACGAGTCCGACTCTTACTTGGCCGGTTTTTTGTCTAGATCCACACCGCGCAAAAACTGGAAAGAATCATTTTTGATTAGCCCTTTGATTCCTCTGAATGTGTGTTCGTCCAAATCACAACACGCACGTTGTTAACATCAGCGATGCATCGAGAGGTAGCCAGGCTAAAGACAACAACAGAAAGCACGTATTCCTGTATGCCTGTACAACACATTATGCCATTAATCCCCGAAGGAGTAAGCAGGGGCGTATATTGCTTCCACATTTTGCGACATCGTTATGACTCCCATGTGGTACAGCGCAACTCTATTGCGTAATAAGAGGGAAGGCTATTTGTCATATTTTCCTAAATAATGCTCTCAAGAGAACATAATGTTTTGGCACGATGCAATTGAATCATTTGGTAGGTAGAATAGACATGACATAACTGGCCTAATCTGCCTCTAGTTCTGCTATAAAATATTAATGCCATTCGATTCCCTGGTCGGGCAAAGTGATATTGGGTTTTTAGCTTCCACAGAGTCAAGATTTGTGCCTCACTAATGGCTTTAGGTTCGCCCCCTATAACATGGGACTTAAACATAACTGGCGAAATGTGGGTGTACTGTTAGGTACACATCTGCCTAACCCTTCAGGGTTCACAGGCGTGTGTTTTGTTATAATTTGAATTATAAGTCCAGGTCCTCACCTTGATTCCTTCACCGATGATAGAGATGTCCAAGATAAACCAAGGAAGTACATTGAATTGGAAAATTTGGTACTTGCCCGGCAAAAACTATTATATCCTCTATGTTGCCCATCCTTAACCTCTGCCGGCCATCATGATTCTTCTACCCAATCCTCGTGGAATCTTGAAACGAGGTTGTTAGTGATTTTGGAGAAAAATGGTTGAGCGTCATTCAATTTATAAGCCGAAAAAACCTCGACTACTCATCGCAGTTAATTCATGCCATTCCTTGAAAATTCATTCACGAAAAATTCATCATATCGCATACAACAACTACACTATCTCCTTCTAACACCAAACCCTCCCAAAGTGAACCCGAATAAAGCAGAAACTATTCAGAAAATTCATACTTGAAGTTCACTAACTATGAACAAAGGTTAATCAAGCAGGTACGCGGTGCAAAATGCTTCATATCGGTGCTCAACTGCTATATTTGAGCATTCTTCGCGTGTCAGATGCTCAACTTTGCCAATAAATTCAGAAGTATTGGAGGGTTAGTGTCATGGTGGTTATAGTTTGATGTAGTTGAAAGTGAGATATGGTTAGGTCTGGAATTCGTAGTGTGACATTTAATGGGGGACGGCGCTGTGATGTTAGTGTCGCTTTGTCAAATTATGTGTGCCGTGGCTTACTCGGGAACTTATCTTTCCATTGTTTCATTTTAGTTGTGTGTTTCCATTGTTTCAGTTTGTTGAGGTGGGCTACCGTGACGTCTTAAAGCAGGAGTAATTCCAGTGTGGGAAAGAGACGGCGCTAGAAGACCTGTATAGGTCTGTCTCTTTCTCCCGGCTTTAAGACGTCATAATGTCCTGCCTGGTGGAAAATAAGACAACAGGTGATCCAGTTGTATGTTCTTATAAATAAATTAGTTTATTATCTATAGAACTTGGCACCTAATTAGGATCTCAATTCTTTTGTCGGTGAAATTAAAACCACGCAAATTCTTATTATTCAATTTGGCTCCGATTAGATTATCAGAAAGTTTCAAGTCTACACGCAGGTACCTCTCGCGCCCGGCTCTGGTTCAAGCCATGGTCCGGGGCGAGAGGGAATGGGAAGCTGTCACCTCCTTCTGCGAAGCAGTCATGCTAGTGAAGGAGGTGGCGGGACGTGAGAGGGAAAGAGCCTCACGTCCCAGCCGCCGCGGGAGACGCTCTGGGCGTCGGGGGTCACGTGGTGGCCCCCGGTCACCGTAGGCGCGGGCCTGTGGACGGCGAGTTATGGGCTAGCTCGCCGTCCGGCCGTCTTACGACAACAGGCCGTGTCGACAGCGCGTTCGTGTTCCACGTGCGCCTCAAAGAGATGTCAGCAAACACGTAGGGATCCGCACGGGCCGATGCCTGCCAGGGCTGCGGGACTGTTCGAAAGAGATACCGCGTTCCTAGAACACAAAGGGCAAAGAAGGAACATGGATGGGTTTTAGTCAGTACAAGTCTGACACTCCCTTCCGCTCCGCGCAGAGCGGCGGGGGTCATTTGATGAATTCGCATCCTAAAAAAAAAAAAAAAGTGTACACGCAGGTGTCGTTAGATCTTTAGCCAGATTGCTAGAGAGAACCAGTGGATATTTTCCCCCTACAATCAAACTCAAAGCATTAATTTCAAATAGACCAGTTTCAGGCACTTTTTAATAGTCAAAAACAAGATGTAGGTATCTTCCGAGAGTCCAGAAAGGTCGGTAGTTTCCCAGTAAATGCTTTTTTTTTGAGACAAGCCAGCCACACTATTCATAAACCACTGCAACTCCTGAAAGCCAGAATCTACATTGGCAACCACCAGTGAAGCGCCGAGACAATGAAGCTCGACGAAGTCCCAGAGAAACAATTTAACTGTCTTGGATCCCGCAACGAAATTAATCAGAAAAGAATAGCGGAGGAGTAGAAAAAAACATAATTTCCACTTCGCACCATATCAGCAGGAGACAGAACAATACAAGGCAAACAAAGGGACGTTTACAACTGAGATAACCCTAACACCAAGGATAAATATTATCATTAATCAATCATTTTATTTT
This sequence comes from Noctua fimbriata, assembly GCA_905163415.1. NCBI lineage: Eukaryota > Metazoa > Arthropoda > Insecta > Lepidoptera > Noctuidae > Noctua > Noctua fimbriata. The sequence goes on from LR990936.1 coordinate 1,725,704, forward strand.
CAGGCAACTGTGGCCCATAGATAAAAATACTCAAAATAATTAACTATAACTAGACACGAATCGTTGACGGCGTCGTGTTTGTCGCGTGGTGTCGCGTAACCGTCCTCGGAATCGTCGGTATACGACACCTTTCGGCCAAAAGTCATCTTTGAAGAAGGTCTGCAGATGGTGAGTTGGAGGTCGAACTACGAACGACTTGAAGTTGATGTTGTTAATGTGAGTGGGTCCTAAGTGGTGAGCTGTTATGATTGATTTCAATAATAGGTATTGAAGAAACGCTTGAACGCACGAAAATTTGTTCTAGTTTCTGTAAGGTCCGTATAGTAAATAACTCCGGATATAACCTGTTAGGTACCTAGTACATGGAAGGGAATATGCATGTAATTTTATTTTCACTTAAATCAATAAAATATAGTACTATCAACCCAAGTAAATAATTAAAAGTTAAGTTCAACTACTTCTACAATTTTCTACGACAGTTTAAACGTCCGTGACTGTCGCGGAAATTCATGTCATGTTATGTGACGTCATTTACCTCTGTCGGCCTTGTTTACATCAATTTTTTTACCCCAATATATTAATTGTATTAATTGTATGTGCTTTATTCAAGCAAACATTGCAATAACAATATTATAATAAAATCTTAGTGAAACTTTAAGTACTCAAATAAAAGTGTTTCTTTGACACATAGACTTTGACATCACTACCGGCGCTATCGAGGGACGATGCGTTTTGAGTTTGCATTGCGTTTCACCAAAAACACGCTACATAAAATATTAAATTGTAAAACAAGGGTTGTATTAGAAAATTAAACAAGTGTACCACAATGTTTTTATGGGCCAATACAAGAAATTTTTAAGAAATAAAAAAGTTTTGTCTTTCCTGCATATTCCCTATTATGCAGATAGATAAACGCATTTTTAGCGACAAAATTGTGTATTATCCTTAATTCGAAACCAAAAAACATCCCGTAAAGGTTTAACAGCGCTGAAACCGATCAGATATCAAGTAATCTGCTTTCGCGAAACCCAGCTAAGTAATGAAAAATTATCTCCAACAATTTGATAGCTCGCTCCTAATTAATTAATGAACTAAAGTACGGTATTACCTTACCGTCTGTTTTGTCATAATATCTGATTCGTAGTACCTTAATTACTATTTGAGAGAAGACTCGTATCGTTGATGATTACTGTTCCATTCGATCTGTGTAGTTTTTGGAGATGTGAATCTGCTGCCAGATTGGCAATGATAATGTCTTGGATTTTGACAATCCAACACAATCCATTGCGTTATTAACGGGTGTCGAGCAGGTGATTCTTTCAAACATAAAAAGCAATGGATTACAAGTTCTAAATCCTTCGGATTCTGACTAAAGCTGTGTTACAGTTGGGGTGCTAGTCCTTATTCAATTAAGCTTGCAAAGGCTATTAATCTACTTGACAATACAAAAATACAATTACTCGTACAGATAGATAAACAATCGGAATATAAAACTTGTTAACGGTAAAAAAAAATATCGTTACAGGAATATTATAAATGTCAAAGTAACTCTGCCCATCTGTTTATTACCCTTAGACTACGAATGCACTGACAGGCTTGCTTAGTGGCAAGATCCTAGCGAGTCGCATAGCGAGTAGAAAAGTGAAACGGACGTTCTAGAATCTTCGCAAGCCACCTGTCAGTGCGTTTGTAGCCTTGTGACCCTATTGACTTAACCAATAGTGCAGAAGTTTAGCACACAAATAAACTATGAACTAGGTCAGAACATAGGACCCTTCTGATCCCGGGAATACCCGTGTGATATAATTACCGACCACACATTTCACGTGAATGAAGCAGCGAGCAAAAGCTCACCTGCCAACCCCGTGCCATAAATGCATCTCTCTCTGCATAAGTACGTATGTCTGTCTGTTTGCCTGATGTCTAACCCTTTCCCCTTTTATCAGAGCTGTAGCTATTGCGCAATAGCCTCTGAATGTTTGCGATATTGATTGAATAGGTACTCCCTATTTGCCTTGCAATGTCAATTGAAAAAGGGGAGTGCATTAAGAAGTCTAGCTATAGCAAGTCTGTCTAGACTGAAGGGTTTATTGACGACTGAGGATTATATTTTCAAGGGACAGTCTATTTGATCATTATATCAGGTTGATCCTTGGATGGGTGATCACCCATAATATACCGAGTTTCCTCCGTGCCTCGGAAACGCACGTTAACCTGTTGGTCCCGGCTGTCAACTTTGGCAGTCGTTACAGGTAAAATTCTGATATTCAGCCGCATCCGATTAGATTGGAACCCGACCCTAACATAGCTGGGAAAAGGCTAGGCAGATGATGATCAGCTGAACTATCGCACTGCTGGGTATAGGCTTCTCTTTTCCTCTGTCATACTTCTCGGTTGCATAAGTCTTTCATCCAAGCGTTTCCCGCAATTTTAATGATGTGGTCCATGCGAAGCCCTCCCACTAGGTGGACCGATGACCTGGTGAAGGTTGCAGGGATCCGCTGGATGCGAGTCGCACGGGACCGGTCAATGTGGCGACACTTGGGGGAGGCCTATGTCCAGCAGTGGACGTCTTTCGGCTGAAATGATGATGATGATGGTCCATGCGATAAGATTGTCTCCGTTTTTAAATAAGCATAAAACCTAACCGTTTATCACAAAAAACCCAATCACCAATATATTTTTTGTGAACTTAAACTCAGCAAGAAAACCGCAAACATGGGCCAATGAAAGAAACCCTTACGCTGAAATGTATTAAATGTTAAAGTAGGAATAAAAAGGACACCAGTAAAACCCTATAGCTGGTCATATCCTTAAAGCCCGGTTTCCACCGGCGGCGGAGACGAGCGGTGCGGTATTGGCCTACCGCATTGGTTGAAATCCACATCGCGTCTTTGTCCCTTCTGTGTGTTACAAAACTCAAAAACTCTAAGCATTTATTTCAATTAGACTTTTACAGGCACTTTTGAATGTCAGAAAAACCAAGAAAACGACGCTACAGTCACAGTCACAAGGCATAATAACTTTTGAAACTAGTTGCTAAACTATAGTTGCCCATTCCAAAGCGTAGATCTCTATGGAGAAGAATGGGCAAGAAACTCCATGGACACTCTTTTAAATCAAAATAATTATGTTTACAAGATCTTGGTTACATCATTCATGTTGAGATTATACATATATATATGTGTGAACGATGTAGAAAGAAATGCCGTTAAAATAAACCATGACAGCTAAGAGATGACCTGTCCCAACTGACAGCGCCCGTTCACGAACACGACTCATGGATCAGCACAACCATATTGAAGGGAACATTGGGTCATTTATCCAACACACTCGCCACCATCAGCGAGACATTTGAGTTAGCATGACATTTTCTCAGCCTCCAGGGCACATTCGAGTCAATAAAAGATAACTAAATGTAAACGGTAGCTACTCACACATGTGTTTCCTCTCCGCTCCACTCATCTCCGCTTTAGTGGGAACCGTGGTCAAGGCATAGCTCCAAGGCCACTGGCCACCATTCTACTCACATGTTGACATCCACGACTAGCTACGCACGAATGTGTGGCTGGTAATTAAATTAATCGCACGGCTAATGTGGCAAATCTCATTGTGCACATCTTACATAGAAGTATCTGCCCCGTTGGTCTCGTGGTCGCAAGCGCAAATTCTGAGCATGGGGTCCTGGTTTTAATGTCCATTTGGAGTTTCTAAGTAGCAGGCCGAAGTTTCGATGATAGAGGAGGGTGTGATATCCCCGTGGTTTTTAAATCGTTGGTCTTGCACCTTATTCCTCGCCGGTCGTGGCGGTTTGGCGTTCCATGTCACTACGTGAATCAAGGAAGAGACAGTGCACCTGCCCACACACTTGTGCAGCATAATACCTCCCGCGTCGGTGGCTAGTCTCCGCTGCCATGGCCGCCATGACCGAAAAACAGCCTGGAGGACTATACACAGCAGTGGATGGTCGACTTTACCGTCAGCGTGTGCGCACATGGTCGTCAAGTTATTACCCACAGTGCGCGCTCGGACTTAGTTCTAGTACTTTATTGTGAACCGTTAAATTTTACAGCCATGCATAAGCTGAACGTTTGCGGCAAAGAGTTGAGAGTCTCGGGTTGGTAGGAAAGGTGGTGTTTTATACCTATTTTGTTGAAGGATCTGTGAGGAAGAGCTATTAAAGAAAAAAAACAAAGAAGACTTTGAAATTAATTCAATCCGTTATGTTTATTGCTTCCAAAATATGACACAGTTGGAAATAACCGGAACATAAAACATTCGCATCTTTATAATTCTTATTCTCATTTTAGAAGTTATCATAATGACGACAATAGGTTTAACGCTACCTCATCAATAACTTCCTGCCCTTGTCCCATGTTACTTGGGCTCGGCGCAACACGTTTTTTTCTTCTGATTATTCTACCTAACGCCCTATCTACACTATCTACCTCTCCGTCCGCACTGACCATCAGGGCGAGTTTTACGTCGCTGTCCGCGCCACACTTTTTTCCACCAACTTTTTGTCTCGCAAAGTTGGCAACACTGGCAGGAGCGCCACATGCTTCGTTCACACTACCAACTGTTTCCTCTATGAAGTTAAAATTAAATGTACCTTTTAAAAGCTTATTGTTTAGAATCTAACCATTATTAACTTTATTGTAGATAATAGCTGTTGCGATTTTACTCTAGTTTTTACCCATTATTAATGTAGATTAAAATATTTTCATTATTTTCCTTCTCCTATCCCATCCTATTATTAAGGGTCGGCAAATCATATTCTTCTTTCATACCAGCCTATTACTGTCCTATGTCCTGTTCTGTCCTTGTTACTGTCTGCTGCAGGGCAAAGGCATCTTCTAGAGAAGGCACGTGCATTGATCATCACGCTTGCAAAGTTGACGATTTCAGACCTAACCTTGTTATATTTTTTTCCAAACTTCCCCAGTCGTCATCTCACAAGTCTTTTCATTGTTGAAATGAAGAATGAGCTTTAAAAAGTTTTTTATTGTTAAGTTACCCTTTAAAAAGTACGGCACAATCTCCCCTCTGGTAGAAGTTTCTGTTAAACCGGTTTAGTTCCACCTTGTTTCGAGAGATGGCGCTGTGCATTTACGTCACGTTTCTGAATCGCGGTGTTAAGATTCTCCGCCGTTTGGTTGGGTCTCTTGTACTAAGTTTGTTCACTATCTCTGGTTTCCCTTCAAAACGCATAAATCTTTCGCCTTTTACTAAAGATTTCCGTGGAGGGGAACACTCAAATGAGTCTTATATATTTTTGAAATACTCTGCTTCGGCAGAGTTTATTAATCAATGAATGAATGGTGACGGGTGTTATTACCGTAGCCGCACCTAGTGAAATGAGTCGTCGTACTATGTAAATTTTGTACTATTAGTTGAACCGGTGAGGTGTAGACAGGTGTAAGTATTTGTACGGTACAAATACTCTATCCTCTAAATACACCTAGTCCATGAAGTACACAATACATTAATTAAAGTATGCTTCGCGCCCTAGGATAGATAACCAATAACAACTAGTCTTTCCAAGGGGTACACCGTATTACCCAGTACTAACTGGGTTGTGGAAGTCAGACAGACATTTTCTCGTATATAAAAAAACGATGGAAATAAAAATGGGGTCATGTCCACCCCTGTCTTTAGAGTTACCGCTGCAGGTACTTACAATTAACTGACCAACATAAAAAGTGTAGTACTAATTACGGGTAGTTAAAGTCAAACTCTTTATTACTGTTGTGTAGTTACGTAATATGGGGTGACTGGTAATTAGTGACCGATTGTATTCATAATAAAATTATAAACAAGTTTTAAACTATTTCAAAAAGAATTCCTTCGTAAATGGAATTAATTTCACGAATGGGGTAAATGAACTTAGAGGGTTGTATTGTACAAACCGTCTTTGGTTTGTTTGTTTGTTTGTCGTTTGTTTTGTACCATTAAAGGTACAAAACAAACGAATCTGTATTAAGACTACGTTTAAATTAAAAAAAAAAAATGATGATTTTATTTCTGTAACTACATACATGTTACGGACGCGACTCATATTTTAACCTCACACAGGCCAGACACAGGCCTCCTCTCTATGAGAGGGAATGGGCTATAATCCACCACGCGGGCCCAGTGCAGGTTGGTAGATGTCACATGTCTTCGAATTTTTAGTTCTAGGACATGCCGGTTTCCTCACGATGTTTTCCTTCACCGTTTTGAGAGCAGTGGTGTTGAAATAAATTACACAAAGTAATGCGCCTGCCTGGGTTCGAACCCACGACTTACTGTTCGTAAGTCGGGGCCGCTACTACTGGGCCACCGCTGTTCTGGTTGATTACGTATTGGTTCAGTTAGTATCTTAATACCCACGTGGGTTATGGTTATTTTAAAGCAAATAACCTGTGGGATATTGTATATATATTGTATTGACTTTGTGGACGCTTAAAGTGCATTGATAAGGGAAAGGCGGAGGACTCATTAAAGCAGTCCGTCTGTAGTGGTTTGTAGTGGTTTGTAGTATTGTTCACTAAACAATCCTTTCCTTATTACTTAGACAGGAAACGGGATATTTACCATGTTTACTGTTTTTGTTCTGTATGGTGTCCGGACGTAAAGAATAGCACCATCCCATATCTTCCCGTGGGTGTCGTAAGAGGCGACTAAGGGACTTACCAGAGAATGGGCAGCAGCGTTCTCTGTGTTTTATAACAACCATACTGCGATCGCCAACCCGCCTGCCAAGCGTGGCGATTATGGCAAAACCCCCCTTCTTGGGGGAGGCCTATGTCCAGCAGTGGACGTCTTTCGGCTGAAATGATGATGATGATGACTGTTTTTGTCGAGTTCCCGATATTCAAAAAAAAAATCGAAAATCCTTTCCTTTTAAAATTAAAGTTCGCGAGTACATTCGGAAGAAGCTGGCAGTTTCGTCACAACGGTAATGTTTTCTCCATTGTTTGTGTTTTTATTTTAGTATATTCGTAAAAATGTCTATTTACATTAATCTAAATTTTGATATATATTTATAGTATTTTATATATCCTTGTAGCTAATCTTAGTATTAATTAAAATTATTTCAGATATACACCTACCACTGCTTGTCTCTGCATCAACCAAAGGTTGACTGGTAGAAAATGCCTATGGCATTAAGGGCATTACATTGCTCGATGACCTTGATGATTTGACCCCTGTACTGGTTTTTGTTTATTTGGCGCCCCTGCCGGCAAACGACCATTACTACAATAAAGATTAAGCAAGAACACAGATGTGTCGCACTGTTGTCATCGTTTTTGCCTAATTTATTCGTTCTACATTTTGTTCCAATTTATATTTATTTTGAGATAAATTATACAGTTTGACTAATGAGCTAGCATTTCATCAGTTATTTTACTGAGCACGGGTATCCCTACTTGATACATTCTGAAAGTCTGATGATGACCAGGTAAGTGCTTATCGGTTCTCAGTAACAGAAATAGTTACAATGATATAGCTTTCAACTTTAATCTAATTGACCACGGGTGCTTCTACATTTCACATTCTGAAGGTCTGATGATGACCTTTATGATTGAGATTTACACCTTATAGTTTTACAAGATCAAATTTTGATAGCGAAACTTCACATGCATGATGTGTATCGCCAGATAATTTAACTTGACTGTGTATTACATCGTGTAGAAATAAAGTTGGATGTCTGATGATGAGCGTAATAAATAAAATATAGCTTTGTTTTAATGTTGCCACGCTCTGATAAGAACAAAATGTTTCCATTCACAAAAAAGTCATTAAAATTCAAATATCTTGAACAGGTCGGTTGGTCGTTTATTGGAATTGGTGTTGGTGTTAATGGTGCATGTAGACTTTCTTGAAGTAAGCACCGCACACATTCTTATCTCCGCTGCGTGGAATCGTTTTTCATCCATCTTTTTCACAGCCCAGCATTCTGATCCATACAGTACGACAGGTGTAATCACGGACTTGTATATTTTCCCCTTTAACTTGAGAGGCATCCGTGAGTCGTAAGTTGCTGTTCCAGTGACTTGTCGCCATTTCATCCATCTGAGTTGATCAGGTGCGTTACGTCCCGGTCTACTTTGCCATCCCCTTGGACAAGCGATCCGAGATACCGGAAGTCGAAGCAGATCGGTATGGGCGTTTCGGCAAGGGTTAAAGGCACTAGACTGGAGAGACCGATGAAATCGCAAAATAAGTATTCCGTTTCGGTTCTACTCAATTGCAGACCAACATTCTCTACTACAGTCTTTGCCATTACACCTCCAATCTGCTCTGGAACTCTTGGCCACTCTTAGCAACCAGCAAAATGTCATCGGCGAACAGAATACACCAGGGTGCCTCTTCCTGGATGTCCGACGCGAGAGCGTTCATTATCACGAGGAAGAGGTAAGGGAGGAAGAGCTAAGGGATGAGAGCCTCCTCGTAGCGGCGATTGGCGGCGGCGATCACTCGCGTCCGGCCTTGGTTCAAGCCCTGGTCCGGAGCGAGCGAGAATGGGAAGCCGTCACCTCCTTCTGCGAAGCAGTCATGCTAGAGAAGGAGGTGGCGGAACGTGAGAGGGAAAGAGCTTTACGTCCCAGCCGCCGCGGAAGATGCCCCGGGCGCCGGGGGTCACGTGGTCGCTCCCGGCCACCGTAGGCGCGGGCCTGTGGACGGTGAGTAATGGGCTAGATCGCCGTGCGGCAGTCTTTTGACGACAGGCTATGACGACGGTGCGTTCGTATTCCACACGCGCCTCAAAGAGATGTCAGCAACAATGAAGGGGTCCGCAAGGGCCGATGCCTACCAGGGCTGCGGGACTGTTCGAAAGAGATGCCGCGGCCCTGGACCACAAAGGGCAAAGAAGGAACATGGATAGGTTTTAGTCAGTAGAAGTCTGACACTCCCTTCCGCTTCGTCCAGAGCGGGGAGAGGGTCATTTGAAGATTTCCCAACCGAGAAAAAAAAGGGATGAGAGCCGACCCTTGATGCAAGCCGAAAGCCACATTGAAGCTGCCGGGTATTGCTGGCTGTAGACCGGACTTAAATTGGATACTGCATCGACTGTACATCGCACGGATCAACTGCACATACTTCCCTCACGGTACCTCACGGGGTACCCGGTAGTATGCCTTTTCGAGGTCTACAAAAACCATGTGCAAATTTTTATGTGCACGTCTGTATTTTTCGCTCAGCTGGCGGACAGCGAAAATGGGTAGTCGCCTATCCACAGACCAACCTAGGTAAGCACGGCTTAACCTAAAGTTCAATCCGTGTAGCTGTTATTATTTAGCCACGAGCTCCTTTCATACTATGTGACATTAGCTCTATTCCTCTACTCTATAATTGTTGCACTCCACCACATCACCTTTGTTTTTAAAAATGGGCACCAGCTAACTGTTACACCATTCGTCAGGAATCGTTTCTTCCGGCAACAGTTTACTGAAGAATAAAGCTAACCACGCCCATCCGTCCATCAGAAAAAACTTCCATACTTCTACCGGTATTCCGTCCGGTCCTAATGCCTAACCATTCTTAATTCCATTTCCTGCAATCCTCACTTCATCCAAACTAACCTTTCTCACTAGTCCCTCGTTCGCTGGTTTATTTTCAAGCACACCACTCCAGTCATTCTCCTCATTCATCACTCTTTCAAACCAGTAACCCTTCCACCTATCCTTAATTTGTTCATAATCCGAAATAACCATTCCAGTTTCGTCTTTTACGTATTTAACCTGACATACATCCTTCGCCTTTCTCTCTTTAGCTCTAGCAAGCCGGTAAAGGTGTTTTTGGCCTGCTGGACTATCCAGTGTATCATAGAGCTGTCTTCGTTGTAGGTCGAATGTTCCCTTAGTCGCCTTTTATTTATGGGGTGGTCGTATTCTTTAATTCCAGGACCACACGGAATTGCCTGTAATATACAGGATGCAATTTGACAACCTCACCTGGAGGGAAAGTACTCTAAATACCGGAGATAGCAAATTTTACTCAAAGGAAACATTACTTAATTTTTCAAAAGATACAAATCTGCTTTAAAGATTTTCGAAAATTCGCTTGCCACACTCGGGAGTCGAACCGACTAAAATTCGAAAAAATAACATCCTGTACTTTTATGACATGAATCGATCATTTATGGATGCCAAAAAGGCCAGAAATCGGTCCAGCCGTTTCGGAGATTAGCCGGCACAAACAGAAAGACAGACAGACAGACCGACAGAAAGACAAAAATTAAAAAAAAAATGTGTTTTTGTTATAAGTGCCGGATATATTTTCATATGCATTCAGTAAAAAGCTGTTATTTTGATATTACAAACAGACATTTCAATTTGATTTATTTGTATAGAAGTGTTGATTTAGGCATAGCTGTCACTTGTCAGGCTTACTCTATGATAGGTGCAAACAACAAAACGAAATTACAAACTACTTTAAATGTATTTTATAAACGTATTTTCTATTCTTATTTTACGAAATATTTGTAACAGTACCATTTACAATATTATTTCATTCAGAAATCATTAAAAACGTGCAGTTTTGAATTTTATTTGGAAAAAATAACACGCGTACGTCCACCCGTCACAAGAGCCGTCAAGGCACTGACGTATCGCGGTCCCAAGCATGCTTGCTCCGCACATTTCGCGAAATTTCGGTTTTTTTTTATTATTTAAAAATATTAAAAGAAATTACAAAAAAAAAACAATACAGATTGTTAAGTATATCATTACGTATTTGTTGTTACAAAATTCATGCCGATCTATTCAGCCGTTACAGAGATAATTTACAATTAAGATTGAAAAAGGACCTATTTTCTACGATTAACCAAAAAAAATCGAGAAGGTTTATTAAAATTTTAAACAATACAATTTATTTGTGATGAACTTAACTATAACATATATTTCTTACACGGAAAACGTACGAAGGGATTCATCAACAAATTTCTTTAAACATACGCTGTTTTTGGGATTTGAGCCATGTAATGCCCTTAAGTCCGCTTCGGTACTTTTGTGCTTAAATTGTTAAATAAATAAATAAATCCTTTATCCATAAAAACTTTAACAAAAAATTACAAAGTAAAATGTTTACAAAATATCGCCAAACGGAAGAAGTAGGTACACACGGCGACAGATCAAGCTATAGGTACATGTCCAGTATAACCTGAGCTTTGTATAAGCTTTCCGTACAATAAGTGATCAGTTTAATTTGGTTTTTGCATAGCTTGATTAGTTGTCGTGCATACTTTACGCATTCGGCGTACGGTCGAATTACATTAACAATTGCGGTGTTTTTTATTAGTAGCTTGCGTAAGCGCAGACCTGTGACGAAACAATGTAATAGTATTTTATTTAATTTTAATGATATATGGCATTTAATTTAATTCGAATAATAATTTGAATTTAATTATTATTTTTGTCTTTTTTAAATTAGTTTTATAAGTATCCGAAATTTGTATGCCTATTAGGTTAAACATAGCGATCCTGACAAAACTGGAATTAGATCTTATTATATTGTACCTATGTTTCACAAATAAATAATTTGAATTTGAATTTGTATTTGAAACGTTCGGAGCCTGTTCTCGAGTACAAAGTACCTACTTACCTTCAACTAATAATAATGGAGAACACTCGATAACGACGACGACGACGACTCGATTATTATTAGCTTTCATATGGATCGTGATACTTGCATTAACTAGGTATATCTATATCTGTGGTCCCGTATCCAAAGGGTGCTAGCAAAGTGGACACTATTACTAAGGCCTACGCCACACTAGACGGAAATTCCGACGCCGAACTTCCGTTGCGGTAAATCCGGAACAGACGCAGAGGGCGAGCTGTCCGCGACGGAACGACCGTTCATCCGCGTAGTTTGCCCGTTATTAGTCATTTATTAGCAATAACATGTAATGGCGTTCCGACGCGGAAGATCCGCGACGGAATTTCGGTCAAGTGTGGCGTAGGCCTAAGGCTCCACTGTCTGTCCGTCCAGCCGTCTGTCGGAGGCCTTTATCTTTTGAACCATAATAGGTAGACACTTGAAATTTTCACAAGAGTGTTTATTACTTATATCGCTATAATAAAAAAATAAATAATTTACTATAAGATATTGCTTCTTCTCGCCAATTCGCGAGGAAGCCATCCAAGACGTCCCGCCATCTTCTCTTCGGTCTGCCGCGACCCCGTCTGGCTGTTTCAGGACTCCAGTCTTGCGATATTCGGGCCCACAGCTGTGCCGGCATCCGGCAGTCATGGCCTGCCCAGTCCCATTTTAGTGTCGCAGCTTTATAAGCTACGTCGGTAATTTGCGTTCTGGAGCGCAGCACACCATCGTGAGAAGTGGAAGGAATGGGGGGAGGCCTTTGCTCAGGAGTGGGAAAATACGGGCTAAATAAAAAAAATAAAAAAATGATATATTGATAACAAATTACAAACACGATATTGACGTGCTTTCTCGAATGTTTTTTCTTTAAAACTATTTAAAATACTGTTCTAAATACTTGTCGCGAACAAAAAGAATACCAGAGACATCTTGATGGCTTGTTTGTTTTGTATGAACAGTCACCAATTTGGTGACTGGTTTAACCAGTGGCTTAAACCACGTTCTCTTTCGTTCAGAAAAAATCTGCTGTTCCAAACATTTTGACCTTTTTGTGTCTACAGACTTTAGGTATAGCTCGTTTGTAGGAAACAGCTGTTTTTTTTAATTGCTGAAAGTTCTATGTCCGGTTTAGAATGATGTGGATGATGGGAACCGCTTATGCGTCGAGTCTCTTCCACCCTGTATTAGAGCAAAGTCGAGGAAAATCCAAATATTATTTTGTCAAATAAATCATTTACAGACACTCTCTAACTGTCCAGAAGTAGGTCAGTCAGAAAGTTGAAACTACTGGCCCAAAGCTTACAGAGACAGCTCCCGAGGCACCGTCCCAGCCTAACAACAGTAGGCTCGTAATTTCCCAGTCTAAATGATAACTTCTTATCGAGAAAAACTGGACAAGAAATTCCATGGACACTTTGGTTTTAAATCGCGAATAACAAGTCTAGAGAGTAGCATAAGCATAATCAGCCTATAATGTTCCCACTGCTGGGACACAGGCATCCTCTCTATAAGAGAGATTGGGCTATAATCCACCACGCGGGCCCAGTGCGGGTTGGTAGATGTCACATGTCTTCGAATTTTTGGTTCTAGGACATGCCGGTTTCCTCACGATGTTTTCCTTCACCGTTTTGAGAGCAGTGGTTATGAAATAAATTACACAAAGTAATGGCCGCATTACTTTGCCTGGGTTCGAACCCACGACTACTGCTCGCACTGCTGTAGAAGAGTAGGTATCACAATAAATAATAGCTAGTTCCAAGTGTGGCATAACACCAATTTTTGGAAAACTGTGTTTTATTCCTGATATTTCATGTAAGTAACCAGCGATAGGCAGGAGCTCGTGGCTAAATAATAGCAGCCGCTCGGGTCGATCTTCAGGTTAAGCCGCGCTTGCCTGGGTTGGTCCGTGGATGGGTGACCACCCATTAAACACCAAATTTCCTCCGTGCCTCAGAAAGCACGCTAAGCCGTTGGTCCCGGCTGTCTGTTGTAGATCTTAGAAAGTCGGTATAGATTAGTGGCCCAAAAAGTCTGACAACCAGTCCTACCAAGGGGTTTCGTATTATCCAGTACTAACTGGGTTCTGGATCTCAGATATAGGCAGTCGCTTCATATAAAATCCTGGTATTCAGCTGCATCCGGTTAGACTGGAAGCCGACCCCAACATGGTTGGGAAAAGGCTAGGCAGATGAACCAGCGAGTTGCCTCAAAAAAGACAAATTATTTATCAGTTAAATATCACCTAACACGTTTATGCAGTTTCACTAGATAATTTATTTTGACCCAGTACAGGTACATCTCTCCCTAATCCCGGATTACAGGCGTGATGTTATGTTTATGTTGTTAAAGGCTGGTTTTGTTATTTGCTATTATTCCAGCGTAGTTCCCCCATCAAAGGCTAACCATGTCCCAAGACTATGTGTCTAGGGGAGTGGATATCACAATAAGTAATGGCTGCAACTGTGGGTGGCATAGCAACGAGTCAGAAAAGTGCAGCGTCACAAAGGCACTCAGTTCCTACTAGCACGTCGAGTGGGAAATTTTATTTTCCTGTGACGTCTTTTAGTTGTGGTGTAGGAGAGAAGCTGGAGCGGGTAAGATCTCGGCTAGGAGTAACTTCATGACGAAGACATTCCAATTCACGACAAATCACTTTTCAATTTTTATTCAATCAATTTTCGCGTGAATTATAATAATGCATTGCCATTCAACGTGGCAATACGCCCAGTCTTCTGAACCAGCCAGGTGCCCAGTGTTCCGAATGACAGTGATGTGGAGATATGCTTAAGTGTCCTATTCTGCCGTCGTAAGAAAAAAGGGCACAACTAACATTTTCGTCAAAATTGAGTTATATACATATTTAGAATCAGAAAAAAAAGGCATATCTACTCAATTTTTTATAGAATTTTATCTTCAAGGAATTCGGAGATACAGTAGGCTCAAAAGGCACAAATGAGACTAATATTCATGTTTTATAGAATGAAAAGGCACATTTATTTACCATTATATTGAAAAGGCACAAATACGTAGATGTGACTATTACTTCATACAGATTTTTACTAAAAACTACATTGAAAAGGCACACTTCACTACATAGTATAAAACAAAGTCGCTTTCTCTGTCCCTATGTCCCTTTGTATGCTTAAATCTTTGAAACTACGCAACGGATTTTGATGCGGTTTTTTTTAATAGATAGAGTGATTCAAGAGGAAGGTTTATATGTATATATATTGCACCTGTGCGAAGCCGGGGCGGGTCGCTAGTACAACATAACATAAAGAAAACCAATAAAAACTTTAAAGTCGATTTTCTCCATATTTATAAAATGTTAGTTGTGCCTTTTTTCATTATGACGGCAGTATTGTGGTCGTTGTATTAGGTACTTAACAGTTATAGGTACTTAGTGTTAGTCCTTTTTTGTAAATATTTAGTTTGTATCTATACGAAGGTAATTATAATTTTGAAAGAAAAAGTTTGAAAGTGGCACCTTTGACAGAAAAGTTGTGAAGGAATCGAGTGGTATGGTATGTGATGAGGTGGAACCAAACGCATGTGACTAAAAGAGTCATGACTGTAGGAAATCGTTGATGGATGGAGAGGGAAATAAAAGGCAAAGAATAAGTGTTGGTTGACAGAGGGAGTGGAAGAAGAAAATGTGTTGCGCTGACCGTAAATACCATGGGATAGGGGCTTATTGGAAGTTTTATCGCCGTCAAATACTACTTGATCGAAACTTTAATACTTATGATATTATAGAGCTGTAAAGTTCTTCATCCTCCATAAACAAGGGAGCTGACTGCTGCGCTACTGCCCGAAAGTTACGGGTTTTTCTATGTAGTCTTAAGTCACGGATAACTAACTGCGCGATCTAGAATATTGATGTTAGTTCTTCATTTGTGTCATAGATGGCGCTGTAGTACATTTTGTACGTTGTTGCTGTAGTACTTTTTGTAGGCCGCTACGATTAATATCTATATTATGTATTATATTTATATTGAGAAACGGGAATACAATAATTTGTATTCCCGTTTCTCACCAGACGACAAGTCACATTGAGCCTACAGTTTACAACTTTCCCCAAACGTAAAGCACAACTTTAATTTTATAGATCAAAAGACAGACACGGTGTCTTGCTTTTAGACATACACATACGCTCATGACGCATGCGCGATACAGTGTAGACGAAACATTTTGTTAGAAATAAGGAGTGACGTCAACACTAGGCAGAGTGAATAAACCATTTTGTTTTCATTCTGAGTGGTATTAAAAATGAAGGAAATCATATTTCTCTTGATGTTGATGATGACAGTTATTTTAAAGATATAAATTGAATAAATTTGTAGGTGTAGTAGTTATTTTTGTCATTTAGGAGCAAAAATTTAAAATCCATTTCAATATAATTTATTATTATTATAGCTAGCACATATTGTCCCACTGCCGGGCAAAGACCTCCCACCATTTCTTCCAAATGTCACAATTCTGTGCTACTTCTTTCCAATTCTCAAGGAAGACATCCAGTTCGCCGCCATCTCTTTCGTGGTCTGCGAGACCCCGTGTCACTGTTTCAGGGCACCAATCCTGGGCTATAGTGGCCCACAGTTTGTTCGGCATGCGACAAACATATCCTGCCCAGTCCCATAATTAGCTTAAAATATTAAAAAAAAAAAAACCGACTTCTAAAACAGAAAAATTGAAAAATAAGTTTAGCTTCAGAAGTCGGTGGCAAAAAAAAACTGAATCAAACAAACAAAAGTCATCGACTTCTAAAGTTTTTTATTTTTCCATTTTTAGCAGCTAATATTATACTATATATTATAGCAAATATTTGCGCACTACTCCAATGAGACAGCGAGGTTTCGGAATAAAAGAAAATATCATCGATGTATAAAATTTTTAGATTTTTGTTGATTTTTCAAAAACCGCTCGACCGACTTCGATAAAATTTAAACGGGACCTCCAAAAACCTTTTTTCCTTTAAAACAAAAAAAGAATTTTCCAAATCGGTTCAGGCGTCTTCGAGTAATCGGTGAACATAAAAAAAAAAAAAAAAAAGATTCAGATTGAAAGAAGTGCTTCCTTTTTGAAGTCGGTTAAAAATAAAGGTGTGTAATGTTTGTGCGACGAAAGTCTATGACCAGTGTGTGTTGCCAGTGATTACATACGGGACCGAAACGTGGTCGCTCACAATGGGCCTTATCAGAAGGCTTGAAGTCACCCAAAGGGCAATGGAGAGGGCTATGCTCGGAGTTTCCTTGCGTGATCAAATCAGAAATGAGGACATCCGCAAGAGAACCAAGGTAACCGACGTAGCCCGAAGAATAGCCAAACTTAAGTGGCAGTGGGCAGGGCACATTGCTCGCAGAACGGATGGCCGATGGGGCCGAAAAGTTCTGGAGTGGCGACCGCGAACCGGAAGACGCTGCGTTGGAAGGCCTCCCACTAGGTGGACCGATGACCTGGTGAAGGTTGCAGGGATCCGCTGGATGCGAGTCGCACGGGACCGGTCAATGTGGCGACACTTGGGGGAGGCCTATGTCCAGCAGTGGACGTCTTTCGGCTGAAATGATGAAATGATGATGAATGTTTGTGCGTCGATATCCCTTCCACTCTGTATTATGTTTTACTAGCGTCCCGCCCCGGCTTCGCACGGGTGCAATATACAACATTAGTTTTAGTATATGCGAAACCTGAAACACGTGTCTAGTATTTTTATGTAAAGAATCTATGTACAAAATTTCATATCTGTATCTTGAAAAATCACAAAGTTATAAGCTTGTTCTGTTACGTGGTTGTCCGCACAAAAACGTGGTTACCCGCGCGTGCGTCTTCTGCGTCGTCTTGAGCTCATTGATAATAATAATTTGGCAGTAGGTACCTAAATTATTGCGATAGGTACCTAGTGTCGCTCAGTGTCCAACTTGTAGCCTTTTTAAATAATTTTGGGACAATAACATGGTTTAAAAATTATTGGAATCGATTCAGTTACTTATGCTGAACAAACTATATTCAGGTTTCGCATAATTATACTAAAAATAATGTTGTAGATACACTTATACATTCAAACCCTCCTCTTGAATCACTCTATCTATTGCTGCATTAAAATCCGTTGCGTAGTTTAAAAGACCAAAGTGACAAACAGCGGGAGCGACTTTGTTTTATTAATACTATGTAAAGATTAGAAAATTAATATTATCTTGCGTTGAAGGAGCTAATTTTAAAAATACCTAATAATATCGAAACATGTTTCCTACTTTCATAATTACTCACTAACATTTCAGTAAACTATAAACGTTTTCCAACTAAATTAAACTCTAAACTGAAATAACCAATTTACTACTACTTACTAACACTCACTCAATTTACCACCAAACAAGTCAGTCAGTCTAGTCAGTTTCTCATTTATACCTCCTCCAGGAATTTCAACCTTATGTCTATAAACTTTAGAGTAATAGGGTAAGTTCGTGAGTTGTAAAATGTATGTTGGTTGTCCTGTGAAAGAAGTGTTCAGAAGTAGCGTTGACAAGTGACGTCGATACGATCAATTCACTAATTGATGTGATAATAAGGCGGCCGTGTCTATGGAACTGTGTAAATGTATAGAAGTCCAAAGATCATGACACATTGTGACAAAGTAGCGAATTTGAAGAAGGTACCTTTTTTTTTTTTTTTTTTTTTTTAGTATGGGAAATCATCAAATGACCCCCCCGCTTTGGGCGGAGCGGAAGGGAGTGTCAGACTTGTACTGACTAAAACCCATCCATGTTCCTTCTTTGCCCTTTGTGTTCCAGGGCCGCGGTATCTCTTTCGAACAGTCCCGCAGCCCTGGCAGGCATCGGCCCGTGCGGACCCCTACGTGGTTGCTGACATCTCTTTGAGGCCAGACGGCGAGCTAGCCCATAACTCGCCGTCCACAGGCCCGTGCCTACGGTGGCCGGGGGCCACCACGTGACCCCCGACGCCCAGGGCGTCTCCCGCGGCGGCTGGGACGTGAGGCTCTTTCCCTCTCACGTTCCGCCACCTCCTTCACTAGCATGACTGCTTCGCAGAAGGAGGTGACGGCTTCCCATTCCCTCTCGCTCCGGACCATGGCTTGAACCAGGGCCGGGCGCGAGAGGTCGCCGCCGCCAATCGCCTCTACGAGGACACGGCGCTGCTCCGCCCAAGCGGCGCAGGCCTCCACAGTGTGCTGCACCGTGTCCTCCGGACGATCCTCACAATGGAAACACCCGGGCGTTTCCTCCCGCCCGATTCGGTGCAGGAACCTCCCGAAACAACCGTGTCCGGTGAGGACCTGCGTCAGGCGGAAGGTGAGGGCGCCGTGGCGCCTCTCTAGCCACTCCTCAAAGAGGGGACTTATCGCCACTATGGTGGCGTGCCCTGCACGGGGTTGCGACAGTCGCTCTCTCCATGTCACCATGAGATCGTGCCGGAGGTCTGTCCGCTGAGCGGCGATTTGCCGCGGCAGTGGAGTTTCCCCACGACGTAGTGCCTCCGCGCGCCATTCGTGAAGGCGCGCGAGTACTATCGCCTCCAGATCCCATGGCGGCAATCCGGCAAGGAGGCTAGCCGCCTCACCGGAGATCGTGCGGTACCCCCGGACTAGCCTTAGGGCTATCCGCTTTTGGGGCGCGTTCAGGTAGCGGGCGGCTTGCCGCCTCAGAGAACGCGCCCACACCGGGGCCCCGTAAAGGGCCATGGACTGCACGACCCCCGCGTAGAGCCTCCGGCAGGAGGCGTTTGGACCCCCCAGGTTGGGCAGGAGCCGCTTGAAGGCAGCCCCGGTCCGTTCCAGTTTGGGGGCCAAACGTCGGAAATGCTCCACGAAGTTCCACCGGCTATCGAGGACGAGTCCCAGGTACTTCAGCGTCGACCCGATGCCGATGGAAACCCCTCTTGCCGTCAGTAGGGATCCCGACGGTGGCGCATTCCGAGGCCCATGAAAACACATGGCCTCAGACTTGTGCAATGCCACCTCGAGACCCAATTGCCGGATCCTCTCCACGACTATCGCAACCCCGCGTGTCATGTTTTCGGCCGCCACCTCGTGCGACCTCCCTTGTGCCAGTACTAGCGTGTCGTCAGCGTAGCAGACTACGCTGACGCCGCTAGGGAGGTCGGCGCGCAGCACCCAGTCGTAACCGATGTTCCACAAGGCCGGCCCCAGAACCGATCCCTGTGGAACACCGCACGACATCTCTCGCCGGTTCCATTCTCCGCTCCGACCGGGGTAGATGACGGCCCTATCCGTCAGGTAATCCCCGACCACACGACGAAGGTAGGTCGGCACCCGGTGATACCGGAGTGCCTCCCCAATGCAGCTCCAGGGCATGGAGTTAAAGGCGTTGGCGATGTCAAGAGACACCGCCAATACGACCCCGCCTGAAGAAGGTACCTGGAGCTCGTGATTCTTGTGTTCAGCCCCCGTAGCATGACCACCGTAGACAAGGATTTCTTTAACGGAAGAATCGACAAAATGACAGATTGTGTCGACACAATGACAGGTTTCTTTGCACTATCTGTATTTTTGTTTTGTCGATTCTTCCGTCAAAGAAATCCTTGTCTACGATGGTCATGCTACGGGGGCTGGTGTCGACACTAGTGGTATAACTAATAGAAACTCTAGTCATACACATTTTCATATTCGCCAGAATTGCTTCCCCCATCCTAAGTCTACAAGGTCAAATTCATTTTGCTGAAATAATGAGTACCTATCGAACATCAAACATGATAACCATGGAGTCTCTTGCCGGTTCTTCTCCATAGCAAACGAACCGTGCTCCTTTTCTAGATGTTTTATAAGTGCCCATCATGTAGGCCTATGTGTAATAAAATATTTAGATTTAGATTTTTGATAAAACTGAAAATTTTCTAAACGCATACTTCAAATAACTACAATAAGTCTGGTCGTTAAAAAAGAATCTTATTTTTGTTTCGATGCCTATGCCTCTTTATTGTAACAGGTATTACTGGCTGACCAGTGCACTGATACAAGCGTCATCGAGGTCTTTCGTATAGAATAACCAGGGCGTAGTAAACAGTGGTATGTTAAGTTGGTACAGCTGAGGAGTTAACTGTCATTCACGAGTAATACTTATCAATGTCAAAATCAAAATCAAAGCAATTATTTCAAGTAGGCCAGTTACAGGCACTTTTGAATTGTCGAAACAAAGACAACAATGAAAAATAGCTACAGTCCCAGTCACAAGGCATAAATACTGTGAAAGTACTGTAGTTGCCCATTCCCTAACATAGATCTCTATGGAGAAGAACGGGCAAGAAACTCCATGGACACTCTTTTAAATCAGAATACTTTTACAATAAATTGGTTACATCATTTATGTTGAGATGGTACATTATGTGAGAACGATGTAGCAAGATGCGTACGTCAAAAGTGTCCATAGTAAAAATAATTTAAAAAAAAAAAAAAATATTGAAATAAGCCGTGGCAAACAAGAGATGACCAGTCACAACTGACAGCGCCCGTTTACGAACATGACGCATGTATCGGCACCATTCAACTCAACCATATGGTAATATGGTAACGTTCTACTATAGCTCTGAAGTGAATATTCATAATCATCCTCAGCCTACAGCAGTCCACTGCTGGACATAGGCCTCCTCAATCGCACGCCACTCAACTTGATTCTCAGCAAATCTCTTCCAGTTGCTACCAGCCAACTGGATGAGAGTTGCTGAGAATCGAGTTGAGTGGTTGAGTAGTCGAGGTAATTATTTAATGCTTGTTATATTCTGATAATTATTTGAAGAGGCATTATTATCGCAGTAAAAACGGTACTACATATTATTTTAACGAGAACCACGTGTAGCCCGCTTTCAGCTCTGTTTACCCCACAAGGGAAAACAAGCTTGAATATATCTCATAATACGAACTCCTCAATGCGCCATTTGTGTCCGTATCAGCTAATATCTTGGATATAATGCTCATTTCATATTATATCGTGTATATTGTATCATTAGTTCAATGCCGCTGGTATATCGACGCTATGGGAAGGTTGCGAATCGAGTATGAATTTGGCTTTTATGAATAAAAATCCAAAAAAAAAAGAAATCGAAAACCTTTTGATTAAATTAAACTGAGAATCAGGGGGGTCTAAAATGGCCACTTAAGCAGAATCATAATAGGATAATAATACTAATTACTTTAAAATTCTTAAAATGGGCACAGACGCAGTTAATATTATGAATTGTCAATTTGTGACCGTTTTCGAATTGTAAAGTAATTCATATTATTATCCTGTTATGATTCTGCTAAAACGGCCATTTTAGACCCCCTGAACTTTTAGATAGTCAAAATAAGCCACAATATAAAAAAAGGTCAAATCAGCGAGTTCCTGGACAATATTTATCGATTGTTCCACTTCTTCTTCCTTGACCATATTATTTCAGGAGGCTGTGTCAGCTTTTCTGAAACCAGCTCTGCCGTTAGCCAAAGAACTTTTTTTCAATAGTCAATCGAGTTGTCGTTTTCACTATATATATTTTAGCCATGAGTGACTATGTAGTAGTAAATTAAGATCTTAATTACTAGTTCTTTAAAAAAAAGTCTTAAGTGAAAGTTCACCAACAACATAAACATGTTTACGAAGCCCTATAGAGTTAAAGTGAAGCAAGATATGTCCCTATTAGGGTTACAAAATATAACGGCCATTCTCGGAAACGATCCCGTAGGGAAATGTGCAATATTCGAACTGAAAACGAATTTCAGACACGTCGCCCGTTTAGACGTAATTCTTAGTTGTCTACGTGTTTTATTGGGAACGCTGGAGGTAAATAATATAGGGTAAAATGTTAAGGTAATGTTTACCCTTCTTTATGTAACTATCTTTGAATTTGTTTGGTGGATTTGGGTAAAGGGCTTTAGGCTTTGTTTCAGTGGTTGTTTTAACAAAGGGATTTATTAATAATGTTAAGTCTGTCTTCTAATAATTACGGAAATATTTCTTTACCATTTTTAACTTTAAGTTATTTTCTAGGAGATCTAAAATTGTATTGTATTGTAACCTACATGATTCACCAAGAACCCCTTTTAAACGAATGTAAAGTCTTTATTTTTAAAAGAAAATGTTCACAATTGTTGAAATAAAATTTCTGAAGTATAAGCATGATGTGATGGAAAGAGCCATTTTGGATTTAAGACTTTTATCTTCGTGAAATATTCGTGTGAGTTTGAAACAGAATATTAGGGAAAGTTATCTTTACACACGTAAGATTTTAAAACATAGTTTGGTACTTTATTGCTGCGATACTCCGTGAGTCGACTAAAATAATTCCCATGTTTTAGAACCATTACACACCTATCCGAAATGTCTTAGAGAGTCCCGTCGGCCTATGGCGATGTTTTCAATTACAAAAAAGATAACTTGAGTGGAGTCCTGGAGTAGAGACCGCGTATATGAGTAGCGTGAAACACCCCTAGAATGTGGCTGAGACCACTTGAATGCAAAATGTGATGGACCAGCGTTATATTGCAGCGTGGGACAGGCCTATGTCCAGCAGTCTACTGCGATAATCTCAGATGACTGATTTAAGTTCACCTTTATGTTATGACGATTATCACAGGACGCCGCTCGTCCGCGCGGTCGTGCGGAGGCAGCGATGATTTTGGTGCTGTGCGCCACGCGAAGATGCGGTAAGCGCCGCTCGTCCGCGCGGTCGGGCGGTGTGCGGTATTAGGTATAAACGAAATTCATGCAAGCTTCACCGCGTAATAGCCGCCTATGAGCCAAAGTTAGAAAGAATAATAAGCCAATTTTTCAATATCCTCAAAATATTAAAAAACAAAATGAATCTGTTTATAAGTTCTACTTTTTATGCGTAGAATGTTAGCCCTGAAGGCAATTTTATCACGAAAGATGATGAGCCAATGAGCACGGTGTAAACAAACTTTAATAATGTAGGTATATTGACGAAATGCCAATAAGGAAATTAATAAGTAGTCCAGAAATGAGAAAAGTAATGAATTCTCAGAAATATATATTAATATAACTAGTTTATGCCCGCGGCTTCGCTCCCGTGGAGTTCGGTAATGGTCCCTCGGGATCATACTTTCGGGATAAAAATCCGATGTATTAATCCAGGTTATAAACTATCTATGTGCCAAATTTCATCTAAATCCGGTCAGTAGTTTTTGCGTGAAAGAGTAACAAACATCCAGACATCCTCACAAACTATCGCATTTATAATATTAGTATGAAGTAGGATATTAGTAGGATAATAAACTGTATTTTATCACAGTTACAATAAAAAATCATTTCTTTAGTCTTTTTCGTGTTCAGCTTCCAGTGTGACCAGATTCAGATGAATACTAGTACTTTTCACAGCGCAGTGATTGCCTATTTGAGCTCCTCTACTCAGGTATTTGATAGCTGGAGATAGTTCCTTAGTTGGTTAATCCTTCGGGGATTACAGGCGTGATGTTATGTTAAAAGGTACCCAAAAGGTCATGTCTATCAAAGGTATAAAGCATTTTGAAAACGTTTGCCATAAAAGTAATGTCGTCTTGTATATTTTTTTACATTGATGCACTAAAATTAAATTTTCACAACATTATCGAGTTGCGTAATTTTTCCTCTAATTTTGCTTGGCAAAAAAAGAATAGCCATGACTCCCATAGCAACCACGAAACTTCCTGACGTACTACACATTCTCTCAGGATATGATATGAATGTGGTAGGATACGCTAGTGACGTAGGCTCCGCATTACCTTTACGTGATAGTAATACACATAAATTGTTACGTAGTGAAGAACGGAGAAGATCTTCTCAAAACCCTGTTTACCACAGCACTTACTTTAAAACCTGTATACCTTCAAACAAACCCTCATAGTTGGCATCTTAATCTAATAGATTAAGCACAGATTTACGACTGAGGATTAACGCTTTAATTCCAGCATTAAATAAAGACGTGACCCTTCTTCATGGTGCCTAGTTTATGGTGTAATTGAATAGTAAACTAGCTCATTCTGATTTTAAACAAGGTTATTTTCCTAGAACTAGTTTCTAGGTTAGGTTTTGGGCTGTAACAAAGTCTAGTATAATGGTTTAATTAAACACTTATTCAAAAAAAAAGCTCGTGTTTAAATAATAATTAATCAAAATATTGCATGTTGTTAGAACAGCTCGTGGCTAAATAATAACAGTCGCTCGGTTCGATCTTTAGGTTAAACCGTGCTTGCCTAGGTTGGTCTGTGGATCGGTGACCACCCATTACATACCAAGTTTCCTCCGGGACTCGGAAAGCACATCCCGGCTGTCATTTCTAGATCTTTGACAGTCGTTACAGGTAGTCAGTGGCCTGAAAAGTCCGACAACCAGTCTTACCAAGGGGTATCATATTACCTAGTACTAACTGGGTTATGGAGGACAGAGAGGTAGTCGCTCCATGGTATTCAGCTGCATTCGGTTAGACTGGAAGCGGACACCCTAACATAGTTGGAAAAAGGCGATCCACATGATGACTTACTCAAAAAAAAAAACCTTTCTAAATGACACAACAATACTGAAGATTATTTATGTGAAGAAAGTAAGTTTACTAGGTTTATTCCGATCTGCCCCCACCGGTCTGGCACCACTGGTGGCAATTGCAACAACTCTTCTCATCTACCACCACTGGTGGTGGTTGCGTCTGATTCAGTCGCATTTGCTCCTACCTCCGTCACCACTAGTAGCAGAAGACACTTAAATGAGATCAAATCATTCAGTTGAAAAACATCCATGGCTGTGGTTTCACGAAGCAACGTTTGCATCAGCCATCGAATTTCTAATTCATTTTAGAGATCAACCTAACACATGACATCATGCCTGATTTCCCCAAAAGGTTAGGCAGAATTGACATAATAGTAGGTACACCCACATTTAGCCAGTTATGTTTTAAAGGTCTATCATCCCATGTAATGGGAGGCGAGGCTGTTGCAATCGATCGAGCGCAGATTTCTGAAAAATAACATATTCTGGCGAAATGTCGGTGGACTGCCTCGTTGGTCTAGTGGTCGCAAGCGCGACTGCTGAGCATGAGGTCCTAGGTTCGACTCCCAGGTCGGGCAAAGTGATATTGGGTTTCTTCGTCAGGAATTTCTCAGTAGCAGCCACGTAGTCTGGATTTGCGCCCGGTTGATGGCAATAAGCTCGCCCTCTATTACATGGGACTTAAACATAACTGGCGAAATGTGTATCTGTTAGGTACACCTCTGCCTAACCCTTCGGGGATTACAGGCGTGATGTTGTATGTAACATATTGTAGCCCGACCATGTCATGCGAATAAAATACTCTATTCTATATTCCACAAACAATTCTAGTTAAATTCACGCTTCATTTCTCACACATTTCGGTATTTCAAATACCCAGTGATCACGTTATAATCGTATATCTGGCTGTAACCCTAAATCCATTAGGAGCACTAGGACGAGTAATTAGCCAAACGGCTGTAGAATCTAGAGATTATTTCTCTTTACCTAAATTACCTGCAGAGCTACTGAGCTGGTGTTGGCGCAGTAATTTTCCAATAAAATAGTCCAGCAATATTTTCTAAAGTAGATAATGTCGAATCTATGCCTTGGAAAGCACGTTAACCCCATTTAATAATATATTTATAACATTTATATGTAATGTAGTGTCCTTTTATTGCGTGTTTGTGTATGTCTTTAATATTCTTTATTATTTTGTTATATGAACATATATGGTTTCAGTGAATATTTAGATGTGTTTATAGTGTAGGTCTTTCAGTATTATTGTTTTGTTTAATGATGGTCTGCTTAGTATCTTTAAATTATTTATAGATTATATTAGAGGAGATTTATGTATAGATATATTCTATGTTAGATAGGTAAGTACCTATGTTGTTCATTTTAATGTATCAATCTTATGTAAAAGATGATTTTGCATGCTATTATGGCATATTTAATGGCGGAATCTGTCCTGCTCTATATTTTTTTTATAACATTCGATTATATCACATTGTATGCAAATAAATATACTTACTTACTTAACAATTTCATGAAAAAGTCATTCAATGGGGTTTAATGAACTTAGAGGGTTGTATTGATGATTTTAATGATTATAATTCTGTAACTACATACGTGTTTCTTGCGCTAATCATATTTTTATTACATAAAACCTGATACTCCTGCAAATTGCAATAAATGTAAGAAAATTTGAATTTCGCGGGGCACACTGGCGCTTTCGCCTTAAGTTGGTGTCGGCTGCATGAATCAAAGATCTACTATATTTGACAGTTGTAACCGGTAGCCACAATCCCTGTATAATCAGCCAATAATGTTCCCACTGCTTGGACACACGGCCTCCTCTCTATGAGAGGAAATGGGGTGTAATCCACCACGCGGGTGTAGGTTGGTAGATGTCACAAATGTCTTCGAATTTTTTGGTTCTAGGACATGCCGGTTTCCTCACGATGTTTTCCTTCACCGTTTTGAGAGTAGTGGTGATGAAATAAATTACACAAAGTAATGCGCCTGCCTGGGTTTGAACCCACGACCTAATGTTCGTAAGTCGGGGCCGCCACCGCTGGGCCACCACTGCTACACCGCAGACTCACTGCGAACTACTCAAATATCTGACTACCAGTCTAATGCTAGGGAGATATTGGCTGTATTCGACGAGGGTTTGCAGTAGCTACACATCCTGTGTAGCTCCATCTCTAGAAATCATCATGCCTGTATCGTTGGGCTAGTGGTCACAAGCGGCTACTGTGCATGAGGTCCTTAGGTCAATTCCCTGGTTGGGCAAAGCGTTATTGGGTTTTTCAATCGGTAATGTCTCAGTAGCAGCCAGCGGAGTCATGATTTGTGCCCGGTTGATGGCAATAGGCTCACCTCCTATTGTATTAACTGGCGAAATGTGGGCGTACTAAGGTATACCTCTGTCTAACACTTCTGGGATTACAGGCGTGATGTTTATGGCGTGAAATGATTCGCTGACTACGGCGAATGTAGCTCTAGCATTCAAAGTCTATCAATCATGTTACCCAGTTAGCGGTGATAACAGTGATGTCAAATGAACTACCGAAAAGCATAGATAGGACAATCCTGTTGAGAGTCCTATTCGAAATTAAAAACGCGTCGAAGCGATTGCCATTGTCCAAGCCCTATGGCCTTCCACAGAAATGATTTATGTTTGTTTTTTAAACTATATTAGATAAATAAAACTCCGTGCAATATAAATAAAATATACAAATTATTTGTATATTTTAATATACTTTATATAGGTATTACCATCATTCATAATGGAGTTACGACTGACATCTGTAGGTGTCGACCTACTATGAATTTTAGAAGAATTATTTATATAAACCTTTTTTAAATATTATTTTTTTTAAATAAATATGATTCAACAGACACTAGAGACTAGAGAGTTTGTATTAAACAACCTTTGAGATGTGCACCTACATATAATATACATATCAGATTTTCGAGCGGCCGCGACGCCACGTGTCGCTGTTTATACATTATTTGTTGTTGCTCCTTCATTATGGGCGTGTACATAAAAATGGTTGAAAAATAATACATGCAGAATAATTCATGTGACATCTACCAACCCGCACTGGGCCCGCGTGGTATAGCCCATTTCCTCTCATAGAGAGGAGGCCAGTGTCCCAGCAGTGGCGACATTTTAGGCTGATTATGCTATGCTATGCTTTGCAGAATAATTCACTTGATATTATTACAAAGATTTCAAGGGCACATTATAAAAATAATTTGCCCGACCTGGGAATCGCAACTAGGCCAGCAGTCGTTGCTTGCCATACCATCACCAAACATAAATCCTGAAATGCAGATAAAAGTTGCAGCCAAACTTTACGGTTCAGCTCCACTATCGCGCCAAAGTGATTACGTTTCATAGTCCTCATATCACCATGCGTGGTTAGAAACACGTGCGGGACCTAATTATTATTTAACCATCGTCAGATGTCTTTAATGGCAGACGAGTAAGGCATGACCGCCATTATGTAGGGTGGCTATGCTGTGGATGATGGTTAGGACTTTCCTTTGTACTGAAGTTGTTGCAAGATTTATTGTGAAAGGATTTAGATAGTAGTTTTTGTTTTAGGTTGTGGATGGCAATATTTTAAGATTGAGTCGGCTCAGAACTTGACTTCGAGATTGGCATCTTTAGTAGCATCCATCGCAGTTTTTATAATGAACAATCAACAGGATACGTAGGTCATGATATAAAATGCCCCATCGTTTTGCAGATACATAATTGTTGTAATAATAGTTTTTTTTTTTTTCTGTTGAAAGAAGCAAATAGTCACAAGAACTACAAAAGACTAGTTACTATGTCGTAGTGCTAATTGATTGTATGTTGATTCTATTACTATTATGCCAGATTATGGAGTCATAATAGAGAAATTACATTTATACGGTATGGAAGGGACATCGACGTACAATTTTTGAACACCCGCTGTTCCATACATTAAAAAAAAAATAACATCTTTTTTTTTTAATACTGATGAAATATTTCTATGTGGCCCGTTTAGAATGACTACTGAACACGTCGTGTCAGTTTACCTTTGAAAATTCGGGAAATTACATATTACAATCAGAGATGTAAACAAAATTGGCAATCATTTCACATTGTAAAAGTAGAACTGTAGATTTTTTTGCAATAAGAGACCGCCGCACACCCAGAATAATCCCAAAAAATACCTAAATCCATGTCCTACCTTACCACAACCGCAGGGCAACACTACTATTAACCCGCTCCATGCCTGTCGCATGCTTAAATACTAATGTTACTGTTATAACCCTATGTATTCGTAACCCCTGGCGCCTCCATATTTTGTATAAATTACCCAGCTGGACCCATCCGATATGATCTGGGGTAGCCACAGACGACAAATAGTTAAGGAGACTAAGCATTTGCTGGGGGTGAAGGGGGAATTAAAACTAATTCAGAAGTTAATGCATCTGGACTATGGGGATGAAGAAAGGATGGTTTGGACGGAATTAGGGGATGCAACTCGTTTAGGAGGAGGTAAAGTAGATTGCATGCAGTACCATTTTCTTTATTCCCACTAAAACCACTGAAATACAGGGTGTAAACAGATTCTTCGCATAGCTGTCAACCAAGCATTCTGTACATCAAACTAAGTAACTTTACGCAATAATTATTGCTGGGAATCGACTTTTTTTGGGGTGAAAAATAACGTTTTAAGTTAGGACTCGATGGAAAGCACTCAAAGCATTGTGCTGATGGCTGGATTGAATAGTACGGGGGTCGTGGAGGTGTGTAAAGTAAAAATCTTACATTAAAAACATGTATTTAAAAAAAAACTTGTGAAAACGTTGGAACTTTGACCCAGAATATTTCCGTAACTAGAAGGTTCCCAGGTATGGTCTAAAACAAAAAAATGATCGCAAAGACGGGAAGAACAACAACCTTTCGGATGTTTTAAGGGTCTATTTACACCCTTTATACTAATTATTATATATTTGGTTACCTGCATGTATTTTGGTGAACGGAACCTTCTAGATTTAGACCTTATGATTGTCCCACGGCATAATACTACCGGGATATAAAGTATCTTATTTTATGTTATGCGATAGTGGAGCTGGACCATAAAATTTGGCTGCAACTTTTCTCCGCATTTCAGGATTTATGTTTGGTGATGGCATGGCAAGCAACGACTGCTAGCCTAGTTTCGATTACCAAGTCGGGTAAATTGCTGTTGGGTTATTCCATTACGAATTTCTCAGTAGGAGCCACAGAGATTGGATTTATGATCGGTTCATGGCAGGAGGCTCGCCCACTATTATATGGGACTTCAAAATATAACTGGTGAAATGTGGGTGTACTATTAGTTACAACTCGGCCTACCCTTTCGCGCACGTGTCTCTCACCACGTATAGTGATATGAGGACTATGAAATGTAATCGCTTTGGCGTTATAGTGGAATCAGACCTTAAAGTTCGGTGCAACTTTTATATGCACTTCGGGATTTATGTTTTGACTTTTGGTGATAAGAGAGGGTTTATTAGCCTTAAAATAACATTCAGAGTTCCTGTTCTGTGGTATGGCGGATGTCTGCATGATTAATACCCCCTTTTCTGTAGTTTTTAGGGTTTCTTACCTCTGTCGGCAAAAACTGAACCCTTATAGGATCACTTTGTTGTCCGTCTGTCAATACCCTTTTTCTCAAACACGCGTGGTGATATAAAGCTGAAATTTATATCAAATACTCAAGTATGCTACCCCTTGTAGCAGTGAAAAAAGAATCTAATTTGTAAGTCAACGCGATCAAAAGATAATATGACCGTTTATGTCGCATATTTTTACAAGGAAATCAAAACCTATAGGGTATTTCCGTTGACCTAGAATCAATAAATTTGGCAAGAAATATTGTCTTACAGCACATTTAAGTAAAGGAAAGAATCGGAAAAATGTAAATATTTGTAGTTTAATAACAAAATACCTACAAGTTTATACGGAACGCTCGGTGCGTGAGTTCAACTCGCAGAAGACCGTTTTTTTTTGTAAAAGTTACCACCTTACCTTACTAGGAACTACCGCATTGAAAGACAAATACTTTCATCACGGCATATTGATATGGTATTTGAAGAATTCTTCTTCTTCTTTCCAAGTGACCACCTTTCTTTTCTAGCAGGTAGCCGCCATAAACTAACCTGTTAACGCCAATGACGCATCTTTTCAGTAGCGTCTTTGGCGATCATTAGATTCGAAGAAATTTAGTATTATTTAGTAGTACTTTCCACTTCTTTGGTTACAAAGACTACCAACAGCACTTGACTGCTAGTCATGAAGTATTGATTAAGGGGTTACGCTGATTTTGTTTCTGATTTAGAAGCAGTTTTCTCTTCAGTCACAGCCCAATTTAGAACATCTTTACTAACACTACCTTATTGCCCTTACCCTCCAGTCACGTGGCGTTCATCTGTACTTTATTTTGCACTAGCTTATGCCCGTGTGTAGTTCGATAAATGTCCCAGGGGATCATACTACCGGGGATATAAAGTATCCTATATGTTAATCCAGGTTATAAACTATCTGTGTGCTAAATTACATTCAAATCCGTTCAGTAGTTTTTACGTAAAAGAGTACCTAACAAACATCCATTCATCCTCACCAACTTTCGCATTTATAATATTCGTATTAATAAAAGATTATAATTTTGGGATCACATGGCAGTTCAATAAAATTAAATGTCGTGCAAGACAGCGCCGTGTGAACGGCCACTTGCATACGTAATGCGTCTGACAGTTATAACTACATCAGAAAGCGGTGAACCAACTCCTAAGCTCAGAATGAGACTTATAACAAATAGTACGTGTCTGTCACCGAGACTATTTATTATGTCATCCTAGACTTGTAGGTAATAATATATTGGACAACTTTATAATCTGATAAGTCTGAGGCAAAGTCAAAGTTTATATAAGGTCTAACTATTCATACACGAAATATTTTCAGAGAATCATCTAACGGCTATAACGAAGCCATTTCGAGGGATTTTTTTTATCTGAGTATATTTTTTTATAAAAAATCAATAATTTAAAATTACTTTACCCACAAAATAAATCCTGGCTCCTTATTTTTAGACATCCATTACGCTAGTTTACTACGTCGTATTTACCTACTGTCATTGTCAGATTAAGGAGTAAAGGTTTTAGGCAAAAAGTCCCAAAAAAAATTTAGAATTATAATAATTTCGTAAAAAAAAAACACTCAGATATTTTTGTTTTTCGTTGCTATGGCGACTTTACGACTTATAGAAGTTACTCTTAAAATATTTCGTGTATGAAAAGATAGACCTTATATAAGTTTAAGATACAGTACTAACAAGTTGGCCCGACCCGATAATCGAACTCAAGGCCTCCACGCTCAGCAGTCGCGCTTGCGACCACGAGACCACTGGGGGGGGAGGGAAGGATGGTCAAAAATGTATGAAACTGACGATGCTACAAAAAAAAAAGGCGATCCTGTTGAACTTTACACACAACATGGTTGTAGAGAAACGAAAGTTTTGACAATGATTGCCACTTGGATGTAGGTTCTATAGATAGGGTCAATAAAAGTCATATTTTGTAATTAAAAAAACAATTCTCTTTATTCATCATCCAATCATCATCATATCATATCAATAAAGACGTACCTAAGTTTTCTAGGTTTTTATTTAGCAGGTAATCTCCGAAACTACTTAGCCGATTCTAATTTTTGTTTCGCTGATGAGAAGCTACACTATTACGGAGTAGATGTTCCTATGAGGCGGAAGAAGTCACGGGCAAAAGTTATGGATTGGGGAACGTGGTTTAATCTTTTGATCGCCACTGTCAAATATACGTGACAAGCAATCGCGTGCCCTGTACGACACAAATATGTGACGAAATGGCAGGTGAAATTGTGGCTTGGCGTGGAGGACACGCGCGTGCGTGTTGTTCTGGCGTTCAAAAGGTTAAGACACTGGTTATGTGACTGTTTTTAAGAAATATCATAATAATACAAAAAAGCTATCAATAAATCTCCAGTATCCTTTATTTGTTTAGTAGTAGGAGTGGTCATAAATTAATGTAGATACTGGACAAGAATCTGTTGAACAGTTTGTCATCAATAATAAATAACTTTTTGAAAAAAAAGTGTTTTATTTTACCCTTTTTAGTTGTAATACACACAAATGCTTGTCATGAACCAATTTTACGTTGTAACTAGAATTTATTTAGGACCATCATGTCAACATAGGCCAAGAAGAAAACAAAACAAATTACTGAACCGATTTTAATGACATTTATACGGAACGAATCGGAATATCCTTTCATATAAAAAAATAATAATAAATTTAATAACGGTTCATTAATTATGGTGTTATGAGGTATCAAATATAAAAAAACGACTGAATTGAGAGCCGCTTCCTTTTTTTGAAGTCGGTTGGAAAGAAGGAAAATCCATTTTTTAACTTAAACTGTCACTTACGGGATATCTTCCGTGATTGTTCATATTTTTATTTTTTTAAGTTTAGTTTTAAACCGTGAAAGCTTAAAACAGAGTGGTTAAATCTATTTTTGTTGTTTAGGCATAAGCTTTAAACTTTCAACCTTATAGTTCTTGAAAACACGCATAATTTCAAATTTCAAATCGAATTTTATTCTCGGATCAATACTTTGTAGATCAGGTAGTAGCGACAGTAGAAACTGCCGGTCTGGCTCGTTCTGGACATCCTTTTCTCTTTTCCTTCTTAAATGATCATCTAGCAAGTTGTACACTCTATCTTCTCCTTTTTCTACCCTTCTTCTTTTAAGTGTTGTTTGACAAGAGTTTGCTTTATTATCGGTGAAATTATCTGGACTTTGAGACTCGTTATCGTTGTCACTGTCTGCATTATTTTCAAATTCAACGTTCACGCTTTCATTATTGCTGTCTTCGTCATTTTTATTTGGCCTTACTTCATAAATAGGTTTCAAGAACATTAAGTTTTCATAGTATGCGTACTTTTTCGATGAAAACACGATTCCGGATGCAGATGCTGCGTTACTTTTCTTTAATTCTCGTAGGAATGCATCTCTCATACCTTTCCATTTCTTCTGAAAGGTAGCGACTGAAAAATAACAAACAAAATTTATTAATTACAGTAATTACACTATTTTCTTCTTCGACAGCGTTGAGGTTAGGAATTATCTAACGAGAATGAACAGTCAGCACATCAAGTTTACCACAAACTGTGAAACTCCAAATGATTTTAAACCATAACATGTTGTTTGTTAAGTTTAAAATCGAATGAGAAATTTTGACCGTTAGTAGAAACTTGATGCGCTGGCGACTGTACTCACGACGGCCATACAAAACCAGTTCATGCGGATCTCTTATTTTTTAGAAAATCTATACAAAGCGAGGCCAAGTTTTACTGGAAATATACAGCTTCATGTGCCGCTGTGTCTACTACCAGGATGAAAAAATACTCATTTTTTCATCCTTTTTTTGTGTATTAACAACATCACGCCTGTAATCCCCGAAGGGTTAGGCAGAGGTGTAGGTACCTAATAGTACACCCACATTTCGCCAGTTATGTTTAAGTCCCATGTAATAGGGGGCGAGCCTATTGCCTTCAACCGGGCACAAATTCAAACTCCGTGGCTGCTTCTGAGAAATTCCTGATGGTAAAACCCAATAACACTGCCCGACCTGGGAATCGAACCCAGGACTTCATGCTCAGCAGTCGTGCTTGCTACCACTAGACCAACGAGGCAGTCTGTGTATTAAATACCTACTAAAACAATAAATCTATTCAGTTTATCATCAAATCAATTTTTTTTCAATGAATAGGCAACTGAACCTAGTAACACTATCTTGAACTACAAAAACCGACCTTACTGCTACGTAATACAGCTGTTCCAATCAAACTACTGACTACAGTTGACTGTTCTCAAATGGAATTCCGTGAAGCGCGCGCACGCGCTTACATAGCACATTTCGCTGTGGAGCGCGAACACGACGTGTCAATAATTATTATGTCCGTAAAAAAAAGTTTGTTTTATAAGATTCCCACGAGTGAAACCACAGAGGTTTTATGTTGACTCGAATTACGAACTGTTCTATTTTAATTTGCAATTTATTGTGTAGCCATATTATTACTAGGTACCTACCTGATTGTGTTTTTTTTTAGTTTTTGATATATTTCTCTGAATGCAAAGGAGTACATGCCAATATTTTTTCTTAATTATTATGTACAAATTAAATGACCTGTTTTTACAAACCATTGATATCACATCACGAGTAATAATCGGAAATAATTATTAATAGGCATACTAGTACGTATTACATCATTCCTTCAGTATTTCTATGTACCATTGTTTACGTTTTTTAAGCCATTGGGTACTGAGGTGTGAACTTGTGTTGCATTAGGCGCAAGCATGGTGTCTTTTAAATGGACTTTATTTAAAAGATACCATATCCGCGCCCTTACGTCCTTTCTGTCTGGCTTGCGCCTAAAACAATACATTTAACTAATAGGTAGGTATTGGTCAAGTCCTCACGACACAACATACAAAAAATGCGTGAGAATCTACCACTAGTAACTATATAAGTATCTACATAGATTAATTCTCGCGCAACCGCTGACGTCACAAATTTAACGCGCGAATACTTCGACGCCGCACCACAAAAAGTAGTCCTCGGGCGAAGCTAAAACAGCCAGTATTTAAGTAAAATGACTTTAACCGAATGGATACTTACTTATGCCATGCCTTTCTGCGTCGGTCGACTCAAAGTACTCAGGTACGAATGTAGCACACAGGTCTTCCCAAGCTGCTTTCTTCACCGCCCTTTCGCTATACGCCGTTATCCTACAATCCCATATACTTGGTCTTGCTTCTACTTCACTGATCAAACGTTCAGTACTAAACCTCATTTTAACACGCGCGTATTTGGTCGCGATGTCGAAACTAACTGGCAGCGGTGCGCGGCGTATGAGAGAACGGGCGATCGAGGGGGAGTGGAGGGCGAGCGCGGGGCAGGTCAATACATCGAGGCGCTGTTGCCAGCTCGGGCGTATACGGGCGTTTTGAGCGTCGCGTCGCGTTGTTCGCAGCCGTCGTCATCGCGCTGGCCGGCACGCGAAAACGACCTCCAATGCTCGTACATAACGTCCATTTTCAGATGCACTTGCGTTCAAAGCGTCTTCGTGTCGTCATGGGGCATCTATTCAAGCGCGCAAAAACAAGTTTTATAGAAACAGCACATAAGTCCATTATTCAATGGCATACGGCCGTTATCACAACGTATTTTAAAGCAAGTAGTAGGTAAGATAACATGAATAAGTTTTTGTTGCTAAGTATTAGAATTATTAGATATTAATGAAATTTATTCCCTGCTACTTTTTTAACTCAAATCAAGATTTTTTTGTGTTGGTCAGTTATTTAATTGTGTGTGACCCTATTTTGGGTGTCATAATAAAATACATAAGATTTACTTCATGTAATATCACGCCTTGTAATCCCCGAAGGGTTAGACAGGGGTGTACTTAACTAACAAGTACACTCACATTTCGTCAGATGTTTAGTCTTAAGTCCCATATTATGTAATAGGGGTCGAGGCTATTGTCATCAACCGGGCGCAAATCCAGACTCCGTGGTTGCTACTGAGAAATTCTTGATGGAAAAGTAACACTTGTCCAGCCCGGGAATCGAACCCAGGACCTCATGTCCGCTTGCTAATTATTAAGGTTGGTATGTACTCGATAAGATTGCTAGGAGTACCAAGGTCTAGGTACTAGATAACTAGTTAAAACGCCTACCAATATTCTCATAGCACTATTGTAATTAATCAAAATATTGATGTTGTTAGAACAGCTCGTGGCTAACTAATAACAGCCGCTCGAATCGATCTTTAGGTTAAGCCGCGCTTGCCTAGGTTGGTCTGTAGATGGGTGAACACCCATTAAATACCGAGTTTCCTCCGTGCCTCAGAAAGCACGTTAATCCGTTGGTCCCGGCAGTCATTTGCAGATCTTTGACAGTCCTTACTGGTAGTCAGTGGCCCGAAAAGTCTGACAAGACTTACCAAGGGGTATCGTATTACCTAGTACTAACTGGGTTGTGGAAGTCAGATAGGCAGCTGTTCCATGTAAAATACTGGTATTCAGCTGCATCTGGTTAGACTGGAAGCCGACCCTAACATAGGGAAAAGGCAGGCAGGTCATGATCATTGCATGTTGTTAAAGTTAAAAAACTTAAGAAATGCTGCCAAAATATCGCCTTGACTAATTCGTCACGTATGAATACAACATTCAATTTTTTGCCTAATTCATGTTAATATAAGGTGCATAATGCGACCCCAAGTCCGCAAGTCAACTAGCCCGAAATATCGTAACCTAGTCAAGCCACCCGTGAACCAGCTACTAAGATATCGGAAATTACTTACCATGCTACCATGTGGTACCTAATGCCACTAAGTAGTGACGTTGTGTGCAATTTACGGGCCCACTTAGGGCGCCAGTCCCGCCGACGACGACTAAGGGACTCAATGGTTAGTAGATGGCGCGACCACAGCTTGATCTTAGTCCAATTTTGATTTATAAAATTGGTCAGATTCGAGGAAAATGTCGTGAGGAATGGTAATGAGTAGAGGAAGACCAAAAAAACGATAGATGGTCTGTGTAAAGGATGATATGGCAAGAAAGGAGGTGTCTGATGAGATGACGAGTAATAGAGAGGTATGGAAGAAGAAGACATGCTGCGCCGACCACAAATGAATTGGGACAAGGGCAAGAGAATGATGATGGCGATGCTTGGAACCAGCTCCAGCAGTTGATTGTCATCCATTAACTCTGCCTATCGCAGGCCACTGCTGGCCTTAAGGCTCTCCGAAGCTGCGCAGGGACTCCTTGTTCTCCATCATCCGAATTCAGTCTGAACTAACCACTTTTGTAAGTAAACGGTAGACATGGCCAGCCCACTGTTACTTCTACTTCAAGAAGTGACCAGCTTTCGATTATTTTCTACGATTAGATATTTTCTTCTTAAGAACTATCTCGACTAGTTTGTAACTCGCTCAAGGATGGGGCCGTGAGACTCTCACCTGGTACATAAGCATACCGGAAAGTGCCTGAGAACTTGGGCAGTATAGCATAGCATAGTCAGCCTATAATGTTCCCACTGCTGGGAAACAGGCCTCCTCTCTATGAGAGGGAATGGGCTATAACGTCGCTGCGCCTGCCAAATTCCATATGTGCATTTTTTCATTTTCTCGTTTTTTCACTAAACATAATCTCCGTTTCGTTCTGTATGTGCTGATAAAATCCTTTTTGTGATATTCCATTTAGAAAGAAATATGACAAATACCGTATGTATTTTGGCCGTTTAGAAAAATTCGTATGTGCAGAAATGCACATAAAGGATTTGCGTTTCGTCTTCAGTCACCCACAACTGTGCGCGTCGAGAGGGCGCGTTGTGGTGTAAACAACAATATAAAAATAGTTTTATTGTGTTAAAACTAAATAAAAGTGGTAAGTACCTACTGAATTTACTTAAATTGTGTTGTTTTTATATAATACCGTAAGCCATTCATCAGTAACTTGTCAATTTAAGTTCCTAAACAATATTATAACCTATAAAATAGTCTTGCATACCTATCTTTTATTGTTCAGTTATCAGTGGATTTATCACTAGAATATTATTATAATAACTATATTGTAAGTGATAAAAGCTATAAAAGCTTCTGAGTATTTGAGTGTGTGATTGTTTTAGAATTTTTGTTATTACGTCACGTAACTTTTGAGCGTAGGTACTTAACTGCGTTTGCAAATACAACGCTTATACGAGTATTTACGTATTATACGTGCCCTAAAGTGAGGGCTACGTAGTGAATGTGCATATTGTGTTAATGTAATTATGTTTGTTTGTATGTTGGGTAATTACGTATAATTATGTACCTACTCTTTTTGTTTTTTTTTTTCAGGCGATATGACTTTTAACCCATATACACGCAAACCAGCGTCACGGGGACAGATGCTAGTCAATTTAGCTAAAGGAATTCACAATAATAATACAAATGAAGATTTAAATGTGCCTGATTTGTTTATGTCCAATAGTTACGATCCTACGCAAGGCTTGCAAACTTCAGATTTAA
Source organism: Noctua fimbriata (assembly GCA_905163415.1). Taxonomy (NCBI): domain Eukaryota; kingdom Metazoa; phylum Arthropoda; class Insecta; order Lepidoptera; family Noctuidae; genus Noctua; species Noctua fimbriata. Next base: position 1,764,899 of record LR990936.1, read on the forward strand.
ATCAAAATGTCTCCAACATAGTACAAAACTTATCGTCTGAAAATATGGAAATTAGTATAATATTTGAAGAACTAAAGGACGTTACATATGATAAACTTCTTGATCCTTTCATAGATAAGTCAGAAATAGATCTTATTAAAGATAAACCAGAAATTGATTGTGGTATTCCTGAGATCTCGGACAGTATTAATAAAAGATATATTCTTGATGAAGTTACAGGCCAGTTAAGAGAGGATACGAAATTATTTGAGGAAAACTTGAATGAAGATAATTACTACTTGGATGAAAAGACAGGAGAATTAATATTAGAAAAAAATACTACGGTTTACAGAAATGAAGACTTCTATAGTACATCTGAAACTGAGATTTCGCTTAGTGATGAGGAAATAAATAACAAACAAAGGAAGTTTAATAAGTTGAAAAGGGTATGTGGCAAAAAATATACAGGCAGAAAAAGGAAGTGTGACGAAACGGGTGAGAAAGCAAGTTATGAACTTGTACCGAGACCTAGAAAATATCTTAAAGAAAAGCCATGTGGACATTCTTGTATTTCCAAATCTGACAGAAGCTATTTATGTGGATTGATATCGGAACAAAAACGGAAAGCTGTATTTGATTATTTTTGGGGCTTAACTACATGGGATGCGAAAAAAGCTTATTTAAAAACACTTGTTCGACTGCGTCCGGTATTAAGAAGACGTAAAACTACGAGCAACTCGGAAGATGCATCTCAAAGACAACTGGCATATGACTACTATTTTACAGATGATCAGAATGTAACTGTGAAGGTTTGTAAAAGCTTTTTTGTCAGCACCCTTAACATAAATAGCGATACACTGTCAGAATGGATTAAAAAGCTGCAGGATAACACAGTAGAAGGACAAGATTTAAGATCTAAACATGAAAAACGGCAATTTATAATAAACCCTCTTGCAAAAGTTATTAAATCAACTACGGTCAAAGAATGGCTAAATTTAATTAATAAAGTACCAAGTCACTACTGTCGCTCTAGCAGTAACAGAGTTTACGTAGAAGACACTTTTGAATCGAAATCTCATATATTTAGAGTTTACACTGAGTGGTGCAAAGGTAACGGAAAACCGTATATTGGTCGCAAAATCTTTAATAAAATATTGGAAGAGGAAAAGATTTCCATTTTTAAGCCAAGAAAAGACCAGTGCGATGTATGCACAGCTAAAAAAGAAGGCAATATCTCAGAGGAGCAGTTCGCCGTGCACATTGAAAAGAAGAAAGAAGCCTATAACGCTCATATTGAAGCTCGCACTATGAGCTCACCCGAGGTGCTCGTCCTGACTGTCGATGTCCAATCTGTTCTCCTTTGTCCAAAGATGCTAGTGTCAGTTCAATACTATAAGCAAAAACTTCAGGTTCATAACCAGTCTATTTATATTAACAATAATAAAGATGTGCACCTGTATGTATGGCATGAGGGAGATGGAGGTGTTACGGCTAACGAATTTACAAGCTGCTTGATACATTTTATTAAGACTCAATTAAACTATAAAAAAATTATAATTATATCAGATGGCTGTTCTTACCAAAATAGAAATAAAGTTCTGTCATCAGCTTTACTAAAATTAACAAAGGAGACTAGACTGGAGATTGAACAGATCATTTTAGAAAAGGGACATACAATGATGCAAGTGGATAGTGTCCACTCAACTTTAGAGAAAAAGTTTCGTCCCCCTATATATACACCAACTGATTATATTAGTCGCATGAGGGAAGCACGACCTAAGCAACCGTACCACGTTCATCATGTTGATTATACTTTTTTTAAGAATTATGAGGATGACATTTGCATTGATTCCATTCGTCCAGGTAAAAAAGCTGGAGACCCGACCGTAAATGACATAAGAGCTCTTTTATATAAAGATGGCAGTATCTTTTACAAGTTACGTCATCCTGATGAATGGAAAATCCTACCTCAGCGACTTCGTGCCAACAACCCATCATCTGTTGTTTGTCGACTTTACAACGAGCCCCGTAAAATTGATAAAACCAAATATGATAGTCTCCAGTCTTTAAAACCTTTTATGCATCGCGACTATCATGCATTCTATGACAACCTTCATTACAAGGAGTAAGTAACTGTGTATCTCAATTACCCAATTTAGGAATTACTTAAGTTTATTTGGTTTAACAATTTTCATAGAAGTATTTGATTTGTTTTTTGTTAAAGAGATTTTTAATTGTTTTCTAAAGATATTTTTATTAGTTTTCTAAAGTTATTTTTAATATAATGCTGTGATAATGATGGCAATAAGTGTGATCTTAAAATAATAACTAAAAGTTAAGTAGGTATAACACTGATCTCATAATATTTTGAATACAATAATTGTGAATTATTCTATATAAGTATACTAAATGTAAGTTTCCAATAGTTCCTACTCATCTCATTGTATTTTTTTACTTATGATAACGTAAAGATCACATAATGTTAACCTAAAAATTGTCATAAGTGTCACATTGCCAAAGCTTTTATGTGTAATAATGCACATCCATCATTATTTTATACGATTGCAAACCAGTTATGTGCACTTTTTTGCTAAAAAAAATTCTAGCCCCTTAAATGACTGATTGTTTTGGCAACTTTTGTATTTTTATGATATATTAAATAAACGTCCATGTTGTGGTATCAATAATTTTGCCGAGTTTTTCATTTTCAATTCAATAACATGTTTTTTATTGTTTCCCAAAACCTTACAATAATCACTTATGGAACTTGGCAGGCGCAACGACGATAATCCACCACGCGGTCCCAGTGCGGGTTGGTAGATGTCACTTGTCTTCGAATTTTTGGTTCTAGGATATGCCGGTTTCCTCACGATGTTTTCCTTCACCGATTTGAGAGCAGTGGTGATGAAATAAATTACACAAAGTAATGCGCCTGCCTGGGTTCGAACCCACTACTTACTGCTCGTAAGTCGGGACCGCCACCACTGGGCCACCGCTGCTCTCTTGGGCAAACATATACATATTATTATACAATCACTAATCGAACATTGCTTCACGCACTAGCTTATAGTCACGTGACAAAACTATCGAAACTACTCACTCGCTGCTCGTTGCTTACTTATTCGTTGCAACTAGAAACTATTGGCACGTACGAGCACGCGTATCATAATACACAGGTCCTGTATTACGATACGCACGAGATATGATATTTAGCGACAGTTAGTACGGGTAGCGATAAATATCGTTTACAATTGCGAGTTTTTGGTACAGGTTCACATTCAATTGTTTTGCTTAGTTAAAGCTATTTGACTATAGTAGCTGTACTCGTTTTCGCTAACCGTAGACAGTGGGACAGAAGCCTCATACATGCCGAAACTAGCCTGGGTGGGGGATTATGTAGGTGAAATGATAGCGGTGGTGTTCGATGTTCGGTTGGTGTAACATTAGGTGATTTGTACAGAATACAGACGCCAGCCCATCAAGCTACTACAATCTGTCAACTTTCTTTAATATATTTTCAACTTTATTGCTAAAGCATTAGGTTCAAGGTTGATTAGGAAAATTTGTCAGTTTCGGGTAGTTTGATATGCTGGCGTCTGTACTTACCCATAAACTGTTCTTTTATTAAGTTTTCAGGACACAAAAGACTTACTTTATTGTTGTTAGAACGTTTTTTGTGTACTTGATATCTAGTTTAGGTGTCAAGTTTTTTGTCTTTTCTTTTGTTAACGAAAGTTTAAATTGAGATATTTTTCAAAAGCCTTTCGCTGTTCTTTTCTAAACACAGACGTCCTAAAGTTGTCGCCACTTTAGGCACGGGACTAGGAGTTCTTTTATTTTTCTTTTTTCATTATAAAAAAACAATAAGAACACCAGATTGTACATAGCCGTATCAGCCCATGGCTTAATTGCCAAGAGCCTCGATCAATACCTGACGAGACTCTCGTTAGGCAGCTGCATCAATGGCTTGATTCAGAAAGCGGTTCTCCTGTACACGGCTCGTATTGTTAGGAGGTTCAGCTCTCTGGAGCCCTGACCGCCGGTAGCTTGAACCCTGTTCCCGATACCGGTGAGCTACAACTTTTTTTATATTTTTAAATGTTTTTTTAAATTAATATTTAAAAATGTAATTAATTTGTTAAAAGATGAATAAAGGAAATAATCACCAATCAAATTAATCCAAAAACCAGTACTGCCCAAATATCTTCATAAAATTTATAAACCTTAACACATACCCGTCGAACTCAAACTCCACCGATATTTACAACACCGGCCGAAAAATAATATAAAAGTTCTTCCACACATCGGCTAAAACATCGGGTTCCCGGGCGAACCGTAAAATTTAACAACGCAAAACCGTTGCAAACTGTAAAATTTTGAAACGGAATATTACATAAGGATATGTGTAGACCGGGCTTAGTGTGCTCGTTATTTGCACTTTTTATTGTTACTGAATATCGGTGTTTTAGTGCAAGGAACTTGGTCGAGAAGATAAAATGGTGTGGTTTTATCTTTTCGGTGTGGTCTTTTACTGAGCTGGTGGGCAGCGAACCTTGCATCAGTTACAGGTGGCAACAGTGTTGGGTTTATTTGTCATTAAGGATCAATGTAGCATATTGTTAAACTGCTGTGAGCTGTTCTAGCAAGTTTAAATACAGGGTATCCTGTGACCCGCGAAAAACAGGGTGAATCGGGACGAACTTTGAAAAGGAGTTCTACTGTTAGGTACTAACTGGGAAAAAAATATTTCTGAAAGGCAACAAAAGAACATTTCTTTCACTTATCCCAAACGGGGTGTACACGGAGACGAGGGCTCCTTTTTTTAAGCCCTTTTTTAGTTTGTTGTTAACCCCTATAAATATATAAAGAAAAAAAATAATTGTTTGTTGTCAGTTTATTTAATAGTTATAATGTTTGTATATATATTTTATTAATTAAATAAATGTATATAGATTATATGCATACATATATCAACATCATCATCATCAATTCAGTCGAAAGACGTCCACTGGTGGACACAGGCCTCCCCCAAGTGTCGCCACATTGACCGGTCCCGTGCGACTCGCATCAAGCGGATCCCTGCAACCTTCACCAGGTCATCGGTCCACCTAGTGGGAGGCCTTCCAACGCAGCGTCTTCCGTTTCGCGGTCGCCACTCCAGAACTTTTCGGCCCCATCGGCCATCCGTTCTGCGAGCAATGTGCCCAGTGCCACTTAAGTTTGGCTATTCTTGGGGCTACGTCGGTAACCTTGGTTCTCTTGCGGATATTCTCATTCCTGATTTGATCACGCAAGGAAACTCCGAGCATAGTCCTCTTGATAGGAGTAGGTGTTACATGGGAATTCAACATGACTTTGGTTTTGTCCATGTTTGGCATCAACTTCAATGGCGAGTACATCTCTCACCTTCGGTTTGCCGGTCATGACTGAGACCATGGAGGACTTCAGTACAATGCTCGATGACCTCAGTAGAGCTTCCGAAAGAGTGGGTCTTAAAATGAACATGGACAAAACCAAAGTCATGTTGAATAATTACAAACAAATAAGTAAAATTGAAGTGTCTGTGTGTAATATCAAAAGACAGCTTTTTACTGAATGCATAAATGACAATATATACGGTACTTATAACAAAACCACATTTTTTTCAATTTCGAAAGAAGGTCAGGTCTTAATAAAGTCTTTTCCCACTAGCTAAACAACCGAACTTAACACCACCAGTACCTCCTAAACCCATGTCCTAACAACCAACCTATCTTTCGGCAGTGTATACCGCGCCTAACTGAGCTCAATTTATGTTAATGTTGCCTCGTGAATAATACACGCGTTCCCGAGTGCTCGCCGTATTTATGACGATTAGCGTGTCATCGACGGTTTTTATGATATCCCTCTCCTAATACACAGTGTATTAGGAGAGGGATATTATTATTATGAAGATCAGGCTGGTATAAAAACGTGAAGTTTATAAGGTTCGCCTTGTAAATGAAAAGCATCTTTGGAAGGATAGGAGACTACTAGGAGACATGAAGTCATGTCAAAATATGTAGATGACGCAGCAGAGAAAAGCGAAGATGATGGTACAAGCTTGACTCCTACCAAAGAGCGTGAACCTAAGCATAGACCAGAAGCATAAACGTGTGCGAAATAGGGAGCGGAAGGCTTTTACACTGTAGCGGGACAATAGAGGCTAGACAAATCTAGAAATATGATTATAGAAGTCAGTATTTATACTGATATTTACTTGTGAATATTAGTCACGTTCTCGCGTGCTTGCAATATTTATGAAGATAAGCGTGTCATCGACGGTTTTTTATGCTAAACACCAGCTATGCTAAACTCATATAAACTATAGCCATGCTAAATTCATTCATACACTGTCCAAATCCATCCATCCATATCCATCTAGTACACTGTATAGGAAAAGCAGGCTACTATCAAAACGTGCAGGTTATAATGTTGACCTTGCAGATGGAAAGAACTGCAGCGGTTGTTGATGGAGACCAACTTTGGTGAAGTTTCTGAGCTAATGGAATTTGTAGGATGTCGTGGCATTCACACAAAGAAGAAGAAGAAGGCCAGCTGATGATTTATAATGAAAAGTATGTCCCAATGGAGCGAGGTCTTTCTTTATTGTGTCGTTAGTGAAAAACCTGGTGTCAGAGTTTTTATGCCGCCCATTGGCCTCTGACTTGAACAACTTTACATACCGGCGAGAAATATCTCTCAGGCATGCTGGTTTCATCACGATGTTTTTCCTTCTCCGAAGCAAATGATAATAAATACAACACGCACATGAATTCGAAAAATCAGAGGTGCGTATTTTGGGTTCGAACTCGAGACCTATGACTTGGCAGTCCGACGGTCACATCACTAGGCTATCACTGCTATTATAAAGAGCGAGATGGGAAGTGTTTAAAAATGAAGAGGGAGATCTTCAACCTGCGTCCCTGTAATGGAACAAAACCTCCAGGGTAGATAGAGATAGAAATATGTATAAATTTAATCAGGACTAGAAGTCCCCAAAAAAGACGTCTCTCAAACGTTCCTTCATATTCTTAAGCGAAATCTCCAAGACAAACAACTATAAAGTAGTAAGTACATGATTGTACTCTTAGGAGCTCGTAGAAGGACAGATAAAAATCTTACCCACTTAAACAATAAAGAACTTTGTCTCATAGGTACTACTGTATAAACCGATAATTTGCGAGCACCCCTGTACCCATTTCCTTCCCAATCCAACAAACACAAGACGACAAACTAATTAACTACATTTAGTCCCCTCAAACTATGCCAGAAATTCACACAGCAAAGTAAATAATTACTCAAATACATTTCGCTTCAAGCAAATTAATCAAGAGAACCGCAAATCAAACGATACCACTGTACTGTGTATTTGAGACACCATCGCACTAAATATACGAACCTTCATCCCTTTTACAAAAGGTGGATGAGCAGACAACACAAGTTCGCTACGATGCTCTGTTTTCCTTTATAAATTACCCGTCTCCAAGACACCAAGTTCCTTATTCCGTACACACGCAAAAACCAACCATATTGCCTCAACACTAGAGGTGGTAAAACCCGCATTTGTAAAGTTGGTTTTCAGTGAATAAAGATGAATGGCTGAGCCCAACTGTCTCACGCTAGGTGGTCTTTGACTGACGTTGCTTTACTTAGTTCGTATATCACATGTGCCATTTTTTATTTTAGGACTCCCAGCTATGCAGGAACTTCTACTTTAGGTTTTGCATGCCTGACGAATTGATGGATGGATGTATGGACGGACTGAAGTGTTGGATGTACCTAAGAGCTTGATTTTTGAAGAAGTGTTGGGGCCGTGACATTGTAAAGTTGGATGGCTGGACACTTGATGGATGTTTGATAGGGCATCCGTTTTTTCGACGGGTGAAATTGGATTTGCAATCTTCACTCAAGTGTCTTTCGTATTTTTGGACCACCTCTGAAATTTCCGGTTCTGAAACGGTTCTTTGTTTGAGTGTTGACCCAGTAGATTTCAGTAATTTAGTTTTTTCGTACATTTTGATACACAAAATATTACTCTTAGCATCTTTTTATCAACTTCTTTTAAACGCAAATCCAACTCAATCAAAAATTAACAAAGACAAACATAAAAATGACGCAGCGTATTTTAATGCTCTCATAAATTATGTCATTCGGCACTGCTCGGCTCCGTTCGTAAAAAGTCGTGAATATATCGTTGGTTAGCTATAACAAATGGCTGTGGGCCCTTCGGAGGCACTTGTCAGTTTCAAACGTACGCCGAGATGAATTGTTACAGAAAGCAAGGTGACACTGTTGGTTAACTGGCGTTAGTTAGATTAGATGGGAACCGAGGTTAAGGGTTAAGACTGAGTGAATGAAATTGGTTTTGGAGATGGAAATGAACAGAGGTAATAGATGTGTGTAGCATTGTTTTTTTGACATCTTTTTATTTCAGAAGTAGCAATTCCAGCCGTTGACCTTGTCAGCATAATTGCTAGAATGGCCGTCCGCGATTAGTGTGACGGATGTCATTTTGTTTCGTTATCTTCAAAAACTATTAATATGGTTAAATTAATATACTTTAATCTACAACCGATCCGACACTTAACGACCAATTTTCTAAAGGTGATAATTAAATTTGACAGTAACAACAGTACCTAAATATCATTATACAACCTCTATTGCTCTTTTCCTATCAACAAGCGCTGTTTGAACCTTTTAAAACGCAATCAATTTTAATCACCGTTTAAACAATACCATTGTGCCACCAGCCCTGAGATACAGTTGTCAACTAAGTGGCGTGGTGTGTGGCCCATCATTAGTGGGAACTTATCTTCCTTGTGTGCGTGTTTGTATGTGTGCAATCTACGTCACTATCGTCCTTCCCATCCCTATCATATCCTGTAGTACATGGGTGTAATTAATGTTTCGTAGAGAGTCAGGAAGTTTCGTGGTTGTTATGGGAGTCAAGGTTATTCTTTTTTTGGCAAGAAAAATTAGAGAAAAAATTGTTGGACTTTATAATATTGAAAATCTCATTTTAGTACCTCATCATCATCATCATCATTAATACAATTACTTAAGACCACATTAGCTAGGCAAGTGGTAATTGCTTTTAAAATGTATTGTACCTTTTTCTTTAACGAATTTGATAGACAACCGCATTGGGTAGTTTATTATATCTGTCGGATCCGGTCGTTAGTACGGACATTAAATGAATCGCAAGTACGCCGGTGGTGACATCACGCGACCTACTTACAACTATACCCACACCACAGCGTGCTTCTACAGGGCCCTGATGTTCAGCTCGAGGCGAGGGTGACATTTAATGTCTGATCGCGGTGGAGTTGAGACGACTTGGAACTGTACCCGATTCATTGTGCCCCGTCTTATTGTGTTAAGTTGTAATCTCAAGTTATAAACAGTGTATTACACCCAGCTTGTTTTCATAGCACAAAACCCATCGTCTGCCCACATGATCTACGAGCCTAACGACATATCCAACATATCTATCATTAATGTTACATTTTTGATTTATTCATCATCATTAACGCTTCCAAAATGCAACTTTGTCTAGGCGCTGAAGTAAACGAACCTCAGTCAAAATGAACTGAACCTAGATTTTAATCACTTTTAACTATCTCCAGCTATCAAATACCCCCAGGTATTTGATAGAGGAGCTCAGATAGGCAATCACTGCGCTGTGAAAAGTACTGGTATTCATTTGCATCTAGTTACCCCGGAAGCTGATCCCGACATAGTAAGCAAAAGGCTTAAGAAATGATTTTTACACTCATTATATTCATATTTATTTCTGGGGAATTCATTATTACTTTTCCCGGAATATTTATTAATTTTCTTTTTGGTATTGCGTCGCCATATGAACATTATTAAAGTTTGTTTACAGCGTGCTCATTGGCTCGTCATCTTTTGTGATAAATAGCCTTCAGGGTTTACGTTCTACGTATAAAAGTAGAAATTATATTTATTTTGTTAACCAATTTTTTTGAGGGTATTGAAAAATTGGCTTATTATTTTTTCTGGCTCCTAGGCGATTCTCACGCGTTTAAACAGATCTCACGTCGCATTGGCCTGCATGAATTCCGTTGATATCTAACACACGTACAGTCACGGGCACCAATATGTATACACTTTCCTAAATTTAAAAGCAATTTGCGCGAGAAATAACGATTGTAACTTGGAGATAGAATCTTTTTCATAAAAATATATGTTCCAGAATACTATGTTCGTAACAACATGACATTTTAATCAGAACAGTATGAGAAAAACACTTTTAAAAATTTATAAGTGTTAACATATTGGTGCTCGTGACTGTACACCGCCTGACCGCACGACGCAGTATTATATTATCTGTGGCACCGCCTAAATATCTTCGCTGCTTCCGCCCGACCGCGTGGACGGGCGGTGTCGTGTGAGAAATCGCCATGGCTTAAAAAAAAAAAAAAAAAAACCGACCGCCGACCGTTTTTTATTATTATTTTATTTTATTAAATTTATTTATCTCAATTTTATTCAAATGTTGATTTAACGTATTTTATTTTATAATGATGGTTTGATTAATGACATTAAATTATTTTATTTTTAAATTTGATTACGGACTTTTTACATTGATTTTAATTTGACGAAAACTGGTTGTGTTAATTTAAGTTAAATTTTATTTTGTGTACAACTTAAATAAGATATTATTGTGTGGTGTGTATTATTGTCTCTGATTATTTTGATACTAACATTTTTAGTTGCGTGTGATCGGGTGTGTAGGTAGATGCGTAAATTAATAAAAGTCACTACGCCAATACTCACAGTTCTATTTCTACTAGTCCACACGCACAACACAATACAGAAGAAGGAGAACAGAGTCACGATAGTACAGAAAACACAGAACACGTATATTGTCTTTGCAGGCAGAAACTTAAAACCATGCGGTTTGGAATCGTCACCGAAATCGTGCGCGCGCGTCGATAGGATGTTCGCTTCCGACTGGAGGTCAAGGTAAGGCCGCCAACGCTCGCGCGCTGCGTCCCACCTCACTCGCCTTCCATACGTCACGATGACGTAGCTCAGCCGCGGTACGATTCCAATCCACGCTGTCCCGACGTCATCCGACATTCTATTGTTGTGGACAATATAAGATGCCGATGATGTGTATTTAGCGTTTATTATAAATACATGTTAATAAATCTGTCTGTGTGTAAATGTGTTGTGACGTGTAATATATAATACAAATACATGAACTAGACATAAGGTGTATACCCTACACCACCCCCCTCCAGAGACCGTCAAGGGCGATAAAAATCTGGGAACCTAACCCGACGGCCAGAACGAGTTGTATACTCTGTTTTGTCGCCAGGTGGAGTATCTTCGTGGGGGTCAGTTTTGTCGGCCAATATGTAGGCTGGTTTAAGGCGGTCTATTGAGACCGTGACCTCTTTGCCCTTAAATAAAATTTTAAAAATTTTGTCACCCCTTTGCAGAACTTTGTGAGGACCTGTGTAGGCTGCTTGCAGCGAACCACGTAATGCGTCTTCACGAAGGAACACGTGATCAGTGGTCTGCAGATCCTTAAATATAAAAATGCTTGCCTTGTTGTGACGGGAAGCTGGAGTTGGCTGCAAGCTGTGAGCAAACTTGCGGATGCGCGCGGTGAATTCCGTGATGTCGGTCGTTCCGTCATCACTGGGAGAAAAAAATTCTCCTGGGAGCCTTAGCGGTTCGCCGTATACTAGTTCGGCAGAAGACGCTTGGACATCCTTTTTGAATGCGCTCCTTATACCAAGCAATACCCACGGCAGGGACTCGGTCCACTTGTCACTGGCATGGCACGTGATGGACGCCTTGAGTTGCCTGTGAAATCGCTCCACCATGCCATTACACGCTGGATGGTATGCCGTTGTCCGTTTGTGCTGGAAACCAGCAATCTTGGACAATTGTTCGAACAGAGCCGACTCAAACTGACGGCCTCTGTCCGTGACAATGTCGGTAGGACAGCCAAACCGGGCAATCCATCCAGACAGCAATGCCTTAGCTACTGTCTCGGCAGTAATGTCGACAATAGGTACGACCTCTGGCCACCTGGTAAATCGGTCGACTGCCGTCAGACAGTATCTAAAGCCTTGTGATATTGGGAGCGGGCCCACAAGGTCAATGTGGATGGTGGTGAACCTGGCGCGTGGGAGATGGTATGCTCCTAATGGCGCAGACACATGGCGGCTCACTTTAGCCCGCTGGCATGCGAGACATGCTCTTGCCCACTCCCTGCAGTCTTTCCTGATGCCTGGCCAAACAAAGCGCTCTGCGATTAATTTGGCGGTCGCTGAGACACCTGGGTGGCTGAGGGAGTGCAAGCTGTCGAAGGCTTGCTTCCGCAGCATTTTGGGCACAAATGGTCTGGGAGACGCTGTACTGACGTCGCAGTACACGGACGTACGCTCCCCAGTGACCTTCACCTTTTCAAGCACCAGTGAAGATCCTTCCTGAAGGAGTTTCTTCAGTTCTGGATCTGATGCTTGAGAGTCAGCGAGGGTGCTGAGGCTGACCGGCACCTGTAATTCCTCCACACGAGATAAGGGGTCGGCGACAACGTTGTCTTTGCCGGCAATGTGCCTTATCTCGGTGGTGAATTGGGCTATGAAGTCGAGGTACCGGAACTGCCTAGGCGAGCAGTTTCTCTTCCGTTCGTGGAATGCGAAACTGATCGGCTTGTGATCCGTGTACACGACGAAGTGCCTAGCCTCCAGCATGTGGCGAAAGTATTTGATGGCCTCGTAAATGGCCAGCAGCTCCCTGTCATAGGGAGAATACTTTACTTGCGAAGGGCTAAGCTTCCGGGAAAAGAAAGCTAATGGCTGCCAGCCGTCGTCGCTAAGCTGCTGTAACACCGCGCCGATTGCAGTATCCGACGCATCGGTAACCAATGCGAGTTTGGCATTGCAATCGGGGTGGGCTAATAATGCAGCATTAGCTAGGCTTTCCTTGCAGTCCTCGAATGCTTGTAAAGTACTCTCCGCCAAACATATGGGGTGCGAGCCCTTTACGTTGCCAATCAAGAGGTTGTGAAGTGGCGCCTGTATCTGAGCTGCGTGGGGCATGAATCGCCTATAAAAATTGATCATGCCCAGAAATCGGCGCAACTGACGAACGTCCTTGGGCTGTGGGAACGTCTTAATGGCCTCGACCTTGGTGTCCAGTGGTTTTGTGCCCTTCTCGGAGATATGGTAACCTAGGAATGTTACCTCCGGGACACCGAAAACACACTTGGACGTGTTGACTAACATGCCGAAGTCCTTCAGCCTGTTAAAAATGATGCGAAGATGCTCCTCGTGCTCTGCTTCAGACCTGGAAAAAATCAAATAGTCGTCCAGGTAGCAGTAACAGAAGTCTAATCCTCTGGTCATCTCGTCGACAAAACGTTGAAATGTCTGGCCTGCGTTACGTAGACCAAACGTCATATACGGAAATTCGTACAGGCCGAACGGTGTGGTGATTGCGGTCTTGGGAATGTCGTCCGGACTGACTGGTATCTGATTGTAGGCTGTCACGAGGTCGATAGTGCTGAATATTCGACAGCCTGAAATGCTGTGTGCAAAATCGTGTATGTGCCTGATCGGATACCTGTCAGGGACTGTTCGCGCGTTGAGCATGCGATAGTCTCCGCAAGGTCGCCAACCGTTGTCCTTTTTGGGGGCGAGATGGAGTGGTGATGACCAGGGACTCTCCGAGGGTCTGGCAGTTCCATTGGCCAGCATCAGCTGGAACTCCTGCTGAGCGATTTTTAATTTGTCCGGCGCTAGTCGGCGAAACGAAGATGATACTGGCGGGCCTGGGGTCGTGCGGATATGGTGTACGGTGTTATGTGGTGTGGTGCGTAGTGTTCCGGCAGGTCGGGTGATGTCGGGAAAGCTGTCGAGGATTCTGTGATACCTCGAGTCCCCAGAAGACACCTTTACAGAGAATAAAGACGAATCTGAGTGACTCGAGGCTATACAATAAACATTGGTACTACTATCGATTAACCGTTGATTCTTACAGTCAACGGCTAACGAGTAAAAACACAAAAAGTCAACACCTATGATTGGTTTTGTTACCTCAGCTACCACAAAACGCCACTTAAAGTCTCTACGTAATCCTAGGTTTAGGTTGAGTTCTAGGAAACCATACGTTGGAATGGGCGTTCCATTCGCGGCCACTAGTTGGTAGTTGGTGGGTGCACGACGATCGCTGAGCAGACGACGAGGGTACACGCAGAGGTCGCTTCCTGTATCGACCAGGAACTGCGTGTTTGATCTTCTGTCTGTGACGAATAGACGACCAGTAGAGGCAGGGCAATCGTCTGTCGCCATTACCGACTGCCCGCGGCGTTTCCCTTCTTGAAGTCGCAGGGCTTGACGCAACGCTTGGCCTTCTCCCCGTGCATCGAGTGGTACCAGCACTGCGGGTGTTTCCTGTAGCTGGCATCTGACCGGGATGAAGAACGTTGGCGTGAGTTGCGTCGCTTGTCTCGACCACGGCTGTGGGAGCGATTACGCGACCGACTGTCACGCAGCTGCATCGTCAGGTCCTTCATGGCACGCTTCAGTTCTGCGATCTCGGCTGCCATCACGCTCATCGTGGGTCCCGCTGCTGTTGTTGATGCGACATGACTCGGTGCCACGATGTCTTGGACGCGGTCTGCTAGCTCAGCCAGCGCCTCCAAGGTGCTGTGCGGTTGGGATGCCAGCAGGGGCTGGATGCTGCTGGGGAGTCGGCTGCTCCAAATGGTGCGCACAAAGTCCTCTGGCACGCTTGGTCCTGCTAGGCCCTGCAGGTGGCGAAGAAACTGCGACGGCTTCCGGTCTCCCAGCTCTTCGTGCATCAGCAGCTGCTTGACCTTCTTCTCCTGGGAGGCTGAGAGGCGCTTCACCAATTCGGTCTTTAGCTTCTCGTACCGGTTGGTCGCGGGAGGGGACATGATGACGTCCTTCACCTCTTTCGAAAATTGGGGGTCTAGGTGACCGACGACAAAATTAAATTTCGTGACGTCGTTCGTCACCCCAGCGTTCTCGAATTGTGCCTCTATTTGAGCGAACCATATTTCGGGCTCTTCTGGCCAAAACGGTGGCAGCTTCAACGGCGCTCGGCAAATCTCGTGCGACGCCACAATGGAAACGCGCTTTGCCTTGCGCGGTCTCCGTGTGACATTTTCCGCCGGCTGTGACGACGCGGTGTGCTCGGACTCACTATCACTCATAGTTATTATAGTGTTCGACTCGGGGTCACCAGTTTAGTTGCGTGTGATCGGGTGTGTAGGTAGATGCGTAAATTAATAAAAGTCACTACGCCAATACTCACAGTTCTATTTCTACTAGTCCACACGCACAACACAATACAGAAGAAGGAGAACAGAGTCACGATAGTACAGAAAACACAGAACACGTATATTGTCTTTGCAGGCAGAAACTTAAAACCATGCGGTTTGGAATCGTCACCGAAATCGTGCGCGCGCGTCGATAGGATGTTCGCTTCCGACTGGAGGTCAAGGTAAGGCCGCCAACGCTCGCGCGCTGCGTCCCACCTCACTCGCCTTCCATACGTCACGATGACGTAGCTCAGCCGCGGTACGATTCCAATCCACGCTGTCCCGACGTCATCCGACATTCTATTGTTGTGGACAATATAAGATGCCGATGATGTGTATTTAGCGTTTATTATAAATACATGTTAATAAATCTGTCTGTGTGTAAATGTGTTGTGACGTGTAATATATAATACAAATACATGAACTAGACATAAGGTGTATACCCTACACATTATTTTTAAGTGTACTTACTAACTTAAGTATGGATCGTTGTGTCTGATGCAAATAAATAAATAAATAAAAAAATAAATAAAGGTGACGTTTTATTCAGTCATCTCAGCATATCGCAGTCCACTGCTGGACATACGCCTGTCCCATGTTGCACTATAACCCTGGTCCACCGCTTGCGGCATCCAAGTTGTCTCAGCCACCTTAAGGACGTCGGTCATTCTAGGGGCGTTCACGATACTCTTGCCGATATGCGGTCTGCACTCCTGCATGCGTAGCATGACCACCCTAGAAACAGGTTTTGTCGATGGAAGAATCGACAAAATGACAGATTTCTTTTGTTGATTCTTCCGTCGCCAAAACGGTGGGCGAAGTTCGGAAAGTTATCTTTAGGGTAATTGAAAACATCGCCTGACAGTATTCTTTTAGACATTTCAGATTGTTGCTAATGGTTTTAAAACAAGGGAATGGATTAAGTCGACTCACGGAGTCTCGCAGCAATAAAGAACCAAACTATGTTTTAAAATCATACGTGTGTAAAGATAAGTTTCTGTAATATTCTGTTTCAAACCCACACGAATATTTTACGAAGATAAAAGTCTTAAATCCAAAATGGCTCTTTCCATCATATCATGCTTAATACTTCAGAAATTTTATTTCAGAACTGTTTTGTTTAATCGTTTCTTTCAAATGTGATTGTTTTCTTTTAAAAAAAGTTGTTCTAGGTGAAATATGTAGGATATAATAAATACAACACTTTTAGATCTCTTAAAAGATTACTTATAGTTAAAAATATGTTACTGTAATAATTGTAAAATAGCAAACTTAGTTTAGTTCGTGCCTTATCAAACAGACCATCCTCATTTCATTTTTAAACAATCGCTTTTTTAAAACAACCACTGAAACAAAGCCATAAGCCACTTTACCCAAATCCACCAAACAAATTCAAAGATAGTTACATAAAGAAGGGTTAGACATTACCTTAACATTTTACCCTATATTATTTACCTCCAGCGCTCCCAATAAAACACGTAGACAACTAAGAATTACGTCTAAACGGGCGACGTGTCTGAAATTCGTTTTCAGTTCGAATATTGCACATTTCCCTACGGGATCGTTTCCGAGAATGGCCGTTATATTTTGTAACCCTAATAGGGACATATCTTGCTTCACTTTAACTCTATAGGGCTTCGTAAACATGTTTATGTTGTTGGTAAACTTTCACTTAAGAATTTTTTTAAAGAACCAGAAATTAAGATCCTAATTTACTACATAATCACTAATGGCTAAAATGTAGTGAAAGCGACAACTCGATTGGCTATTGGGAATAAGTTCTTACAAAGATTGAATCTTAGTGAGTACCTTCTCACATATACTGCGCTGAAAGAAATAAAAAGAATCAATATAAGTTTAAAACGCACTTTGTGACCAATAACGACTTGAAATGTCGACATAATAATTGACAGATTCCCTGCTAAAAGACAGTTGATAACACAACTGTAACACACAGTGCACACACTGTGTGTGTGTACTGTTTAGCTGGCTGTAACAGAATCCAGGTTGAAATCAAGCGACACATCATTTAAGAAGAAATAATCTCTGGCTAAGAAATATTGATAGTGGATTAAATTAACTCCTGAGTCTGGCAAAGGGCACAGCTGGTCACGTAGACCTAATATGGTCTTAAATGAAGAAAAAATAGAACAGTCGATAAATGTTGCTTCAGGAACTCTATGCTTTAACTTGTCATTTTTTATTTTTGTGTTTTGGCAGTTTATAATAATCTGTGAAGTTCTGATTAATTCGACTTCAATTCCTTTGGATTTTTATTAAAAACAGCCAAATTCATACTCGACCCGCAACCTTCCCATGGCGTGAATATACCAGCGACATTGGACTAATGATATAATATACACGATATAATATGAAATGAGCATTATATCCATGATATTAGCTGATACGAACACAAATAGTGCTCTGAGGAGTTCGTATTATGAGATATATTCAAGCTTGTTTTTCTTTGTGGTGTACACAGAGCTGACGGCACACGTGGTTCTCGTTAAAATAATAGGAAACGTTATTGTTTGACTGCGATGCCAAGGCCTCTTTACATAGAAAAATATTCATCATCATCATCATTTCAGCCGAAAGACGTCCACTGCTGGACATAGGCCTCCCCCAAGTGTCGCCGCATTGACCGGTCCCGTGCGACAGGCCCGTGCGGTCGACGTGCGTAGAAAAATATTACAAGCATGTAATATTTACTTTAGAGCGAACAGCAGCAGAACGTTACCTCCTTGATAAGTATTGGTACTTATCAAGGAGGTAACGTTCTGCTATCGAAGGAGGAGGAGGAGTTGACTGTCCTGCACGAGTACTTACGTACTCGTGCAGGACAGTCAGCTGTACCCACTTGACATGCCAATTTTTTACTACGGCTTGGTCATTCTATAAGAAAGACCTCGATGAGGCTTGCATCAGTACACTGGTCATATAGGGAACAAGCGATCGATCGTCGATCAATGCTATCGATCGACATCGGTCGGCGGTCGATTGGTGTAGCAGAAACCTTCGATCGACGTCGATAATCCATTCTACCATTGATCGATGGCAACGATCGAAGATCGATGGACTGATGTGGTAACACCCTTAGTTATATCACTAGTGCCAACACAAGAATCACGATCTTCAGGTATCTTCTTCAAATTCGCTACTTTGTCATGAGGCTTTGTCTGTCATAGTTCCCCCACACGGCTGCCTTATAATCACATCAATTAGTGAATAAGTGATCGTAAGTGCAAATCGCCTCTATGACGTCACTTGTCAACGACTCAACGCTAATTCTGAACATTTCTCGCACAACCAACATACATTTTACAACACACAAACTCACCCTTTAACTCTAAATTTTATGGCGATAAGGTTTAAATTCCAAATAGTTTTTGGAGGAGATATGAATTAGAAACTGACATTGTTTGGTGGTATATTGAGTCAGTGTTAGTAAGTAGTAATAAATTGGTTGTTTCAGTTTAGAGTTTAATTTAATTCAAATACGTGTATAATTTACCAATTAACCTAAATGTGAGTAATGTCGAAAATAGGAAGCCATTAGAAGTTCATTAAATATTGTGAAGCCTATTAATGTAATGGTTCGATATTATTTATTAACCTACTTTACTACTGAATATGAGGTCTCGGAGACCGATTTTCGGGCAAAGCATTTCTGAATTTTTTCATCAGGAATTTTCCGTAGAAGTCTAGAGTTTTGATTAGTGCACGGTTGATGGCAATAGGCTCGTCTTCTATTGGCAACACTTGATCTAAACATTACTTTGTGAAATATAGGTGAATTACATTATAATGGATGGGTACACCGCACATACACATCTGCCTAACCCTTCGGGGATTACCAGGTGTGATGTTATGTTATAAGGTCTGAGTGGGAACTTTCGACAGCACTTAACTTACTTTCGATGCCTACGGCAACATCAAACCAGGTACTAAATTACCTTTTAATCAATCAAATGAAGCTACTACACAAATTAAAGCAGAAACAGAATTTATCACTGCACATTAGTACTAACACAAACATTATTAAATTAATATTCATAATAATCATCGGAATATCTCCGCTCTATTTCACTACAAACTATTTAAATACATCACTATTCTACTAATTATAAAGTATAACATTAATTTGAACGCTTATGCACTATCTTCTTGCGTTGTCTTCTTTTGTGGATAACACCTATGGCAACTTCTCCCAAGAAAATAACAATACTGGCCGCATACATGAAACCGATGAACATAAAAGCACCAAGTAAGTTCTGGATGCTCAGAGGCACTATGGTACTAGACTCTTCAGAACTGCCAGAGTGAATCAGAAGCTCATTCATCCATTTATCAATCAACCCGTTCTCCGACACACTCCGTATAATATTATTGAACCTCTCCAACATCGGGAACCAACGCCTTGTTAGAATAGCTACTCCGTACTTATACATATTATTACGCTCAGGGAAACAGTAAATTAATGGCGCCCCTTTACCCAATTTCTGGTCTTGGTAGACGGCTTGACGTCTCGACGAAACGACGGCAAAGTTCCTCTGCAAAGCTGCCCGTCTTACACCCTCCGAAAACGTAGTCGAATTGTACTTGCGATATAAATAAAACGAACTTGCGTTATTAGTCTCAAAATAAGACCGATAAATCTCTCTACCTCCCAGTGGAATTCCAGACTGTATAAGATCCGCCTCGGTACTTATCTGCTTTTCAAATCGCGGATGCATTAGGAAACTTCTGAGAAATGATTCGTATGATATCCCCATGTTTATACTGAAACAGAGCCAAGCGAATATTAAGATTCGGAACGTGGTGCTTTTCGGTTCAAAGGTGGCTCCCCAACCTAGTAACATACTAAACGTCATCAGCAAAGAATTTGTCGGCCATTTTGTGGCCTTACTGTGCTCTCTGTAATAGAAGATGTGGAACATCAGTCCCATTATGACAAGGCTGAAGAATGTGGCGACCCATGTTGTCCACTGGAAAATGATGACCAGGTTGTCCCAGGCCGGCGCTTGGCCAGCTCTCGGCAGGCAAAATGTCATCTCATCTTGTAGATAATTCACAGTTGGATGGAACCACTTTCGAAGTATTCTCGTCACTTCTACATTTCCTATAACCAGGTCTGCTGACTCATTTCTCAACACCGCAAAAGCTCCCGTTGCAGTTCCATTTTGGTACACCTCGCCCCAATTTTCTTGAATACCCGATGTTCTAGTTATTAAAGACATGTTTGTGAACTGACTTATAATTTTGACAAGGTTTATTTCGCCGCCCTTTGCGAACACGTGGGCGTCTTCGAACGAAGTATTAGTAAGCTTTCTTACCGGAGGCATTACGTATGGCTCAGCTATGACAGCGTAAGCCACCAAGGGACAGCCTTTCATGTCTGAAGGGAACAAGTCGTGCTGTTTTTGGAACTCGTATATTGTATTATTCGTACATCGGTCTAGGATGTAGACTGAGTCACATTTTCCTCCGCAATTAATGTCACTGTACGGCCTCCAAGTGTAAGATATAACCACATCATTATATTCGTCGTAAATTAACACGATTGTTCTAAACAACTTGTACTCTCGAAGTTCGTTAATGAATTCCATCGCCGTCTCCTCAGCGGTGTCGTTATATTTCAACTGATAAAACACTATAGCTTTCGAAAGAGGATTCCAAGTTGGCAATTTGTTCAATTGCAATATATTTCTCTCCAGTTCTGATTTCTCTTCCAAAATCAACATATAATTTTTCGCTTTCTCAGGAAAATGTGAAGCGTTTGCATGCGGGTAAAAAGAATCTTTTACCATAATAGAATATTTGATACCGCTGTGTACAGTTTGCAATAATAGTCCTTGTGTTGTAGATTTGTAAGAGTTGATGTTGATTATCACGATGCTGCCACTTAGAGCCTTTTTCTCGACGAAATATTTAGCGGAGAGTTTTAAAACGCACTCAGCTGTTTTTGTTATTTGTCCAGAATTTCCAGTTGTCATTAGTAGTGGGTTTTCACTCATGGTTGAAGTAAAATGTATGAAAAATAAAAGTGCAGGAAGAACCGCGAGCATCTTGGACGGCCGCTAATGTTCGTGAAGACTGCACTAATGGTGAACTGATTCATTGTGGGGTAAAAACTTTGAACTTTAAAGCTCAGAGGTATGTAACAGTGTACGGTTTCTCTAATGTTTTGTTATCATTTTTCTATTATATTCTTACAAACTTAATCTTAATTAAAATTGTCTAATGTTTCTTTGTTCTAAGCAACTCTTCTAGTACAAAACATTCTTCAACATTTCTCTCATTGCCTCTATTTACACACTGTTTTAAGCTTTCACGGTTTAAAACTAAACTTATACTGTCACTTACGGGATATCTTCGTGATTGTTCATTATTTTGAGCTCCCGATATTTCGACACTGTTGCAAGCGCTATGATCGCGGGATGACTGGAGAATGCGGGTTGATGACGACAAATAATCAATCACGGAAGATATCCCGTAAGTGATAGCATAAGTTTAATACCTCTATTATTTAAAGATCAAAGTTAAAGTCGTTTCCACGAAGGATCTTGTTATCTATGAAATTAATTATTAAGTTCCTGTCGGCAACCTGCTCGCATTGTTATTTTGTTGATTGGTACCTCATCCTACACTACAAACACATAAGTAGTAATTTCAGTCTTTTGGTTAACATCAAACGTACGTTTCCCTGAATTATTTCAAAAACAAAAACGAAACGATTGCATTAATACAGATATGATGACGGTGTAACAGTGTAACGTATTTTCAATTAATTCACACACATTCCTATGAATTATGGAGACTTTTTCAAGTAAATCGGTGATGAAATTTTTCTGCTAGCATAAAACCAACACAAAGTGGTTCCGAAATATTGGCAAACGGCGACGCTGCAACCTCAGGAGATGGCGCGACGAATTATACTATTTTCTTGAAAAAATGGTAACAGTGTTAAGCGCAGACAAATGACAAAAAAAAAAATAACAAAAAAAAAATGATAACAAAAAAAAATGAAAATGGTAACAGTCATACACGCGGATAAATGGAAGTAAAATGTATTAAAAATGCCTGCTTAGTACTAAAGTCCATACCTGTTTTTGATAGACAAACAATGAAATATCCTACAAGACAAAAATTGTTGCAGATTCCTGTTCCTACTCAGTATTTATCATAATGAAGGTCTCCATAATATGTGACATTATACGAAATAGCAGCCATTACAGTAAATATTTTATACCTCACCATTTCAGCACGCGACGCTTTTATGAAAATAT
The DNA here is from genome assembly GCA_905163415.1 of Noctua fimbriata. Taxonomy (NCBI): domain Eukaryota; kingdom Metazoa; phylum Arthropoda; class Insecta; order Lepidoptera; family Noctuidae; genus Noctua; species Noctua fimbriata. The sequence continues at coordinate 1,787,519 of LR990936.1, forward strand.
CGAAGTTCAGAACAATCTTCATATTTTGTTTAATCGCGATGTGATTGCTTTAATGTATCGCTCGCTTTCCCTTTTGAAGGCGGGAGTTCAAGGATGTCGATATAATATATGATTTTCATATAAGACAATTTTAATTTCAGTTTTTGGCTCTCGTCTCTGAAACAGGACTTGGTGGAAGGATCTCTCATCTGTGTAAGATCTTTGATTGACCTTGACCATAAATTCGCAAAATTGGCGTGTTCGTATTGCGACCTCATAGTCGTATTAATATAACGCTCCTGAGTGTTTACTTAGGAATTAGGATTAGCAAATCTCTTTTTTGGAGTAAGAAAAAAAAGTGACGATCAACTAAGCTTTGCTTTTTGCTTTCCTTTACTGATTATCTAGAATACAAGATGTAGCACTGAATTTAACGTTGGGTGCGTCCCAATTCAAGATGGCACTTGTTGGTGTCCTACCTAAACCTTTTTATTCATCATCATCATCATCCTCCAAAGCTCGGCTCCACGCTATCATACTTCAATATTATATCTTTTTATTTCCTTGGTATATTCGATAACCCCGTGTATATGAAAATGTTGTACCTATTAAATATTTTACGGACTTCCAAACATTGGTAATAAAATGGGAAATCTTGAGGATACATTTTATTACCCATGAACTATTAAATATTCATCTGGCTAGCCTTCTCCCAACTATGTTGGGGTCGGCTTCCAGTCTAACAGGATGCAGCTGAATACCAGTCTTTGACATGGAGCGACTGCATATCTGACCTATACAACTCAGTTAGTACTACTTAATTCGATACCCTTGGTACTGGTAAAACATGAACTTTACATATTACGGTTATCATATTCCTCAGTTTCATGTACAGACGAGAAAAGAAACGCTAAGCAATGAGTACCTTCGGTAGAATTTTTATTCGAATCAAGCACGAGACTTACTACCAATATTTTGTTTAGTGACTTGGGCAAGCAAACAAACTTCTAAGGCTCAAAGCTTTCCTTCCTCGAGTGTACAAGAAATAACCATCAATTGCAGGTTCAAGGTCCATCGATTACTTTCATAATCGTTTGTAATGTATGTGCTTATCGTTAAGATCTTTGCCCCTTTTTGGCTAAACTTTGTGCGCAGTTCATGATTTGTGACCGAAGTTGAGACGAAAGTTTTCTGGAGTTCGAATCTGATTACAACGTTAAGATAAATGCTTTATTTCTAAACGTGTGGTTTTGACTGCGGTAAAGGAATCTAATCTTTATTCTTTCTGTTAGGTACCCTTAAAGGTTGCTATTATTTTGTTAATTTAGAAGATTATTAAGTTGTCGTTATTTTACTCATGGTAAGCAGAACTGAGGCCCTGGCACGAGGGCGCTTTGGAAACGTAACGTAAATACGTTGATATTAAAATTAATAATACTCGTTTCATGTATAATATTAAATTTTATGAATATAATTATGTTCATATCTATGGATGATAGTAATCGTGCTTGTTGTAAACAATTTAACTACAATGCTATGGGATAAATTGTATTTTGGATTCAAAAGTCGATATACCTATTTACTTTACGTTTACACCTCGCACTCGTGCTAGGGTCTCAGTAGGCAGTATCATCATCATCTGCCTAGCCTTATCCCAACTATGTTGGGGTCGGCTTCCAGTCTAACTGGATGCAGGTGAATATCAGTATTTTACATGGAGCGACTGCCTATCTGACCTCCACAACCCAGTTAGTACTGGGTAATACTATACCCCTTGGTAAGACTGATTGTCAGACTTTTTGGGCCACTGACTACCTTACGACTCTCAAAGATCTACAAATGACACCCGGGACCAACAGCTTAACGTGCTCTCCGAGGCACGGAGGAAACTCGGTATGTAACGGGTGGTCATCCATCCACAGACCAACCTAGGCAAGCACGGCTTAACCTAAAGATCGACCCGAGTGGCTGTTATTATTTAGCCACGAGCTCCTCAGTAGGCAGTATGTAGGTACTCATTGTCAAATGGCGAAAATGCTTTGGGGAACGCATCACTGAGTACTCAAAAGGTTTGCCTATGAAACGACGCCCTTAAAAATGCATCTGGGTTAAACTGGATGCAGAAAGCGGAGAACTCGGCGTTGTGGAGCAGCTTAGGAGAGGCATACGTCCAGTAGAGGACTGTGACAATCCGAGTTGATTGATTACTAAATACTCCTAATTCTTTCTTGTGTGCAATATTGTTCTTAAACCAGTACTAAGTACCTGGGCGACCGAGCTCTGCTCGGGTGCAACTAGAGAAAACTAATTTTCCCAGATATAAGACTTAGCTAGATCGATTTTTCGCCCCCGTAAACCCCTATATTGCAACTTTCATCGAAACTATTAGAGCCGTTTGCGAGAACGTGATTACAAAATAAACATACAATTAATGCTCATTAATAGAATATGAGAGGATAGGATAACTGACTGTACTAAAGTTTTGGACTACCGACTACTAGTTTTTCTTTTTAATCCAACACGTCGCAAATTCCACAACGAATAGATTACTAACTTGATAAGTAACTTTGCCGTTTTTATTTTTCTTTTTGCTTTTAACACCTTTTATGAGGTCTCTAGTACTTACTACATGATACCGCCGCACACGATGGGGCACGTAATATCGTGTCCTGCGCGTCCTGATGTTTGTTCATTACAGGAACTGATGGACGCTACTGAAGGCGCCAAACTAGTGTCTCAGTTCTAAGCCGACAATTAAGGTTGCATGGACACGGTAAGAAGAAGACTGTAAGAAGGATTTGGATAAAAAAAACAACGTCGCCATGTAATTTACATAATATATTATTATTTTTAAAAACTGTCGCTTTTACATTGAAACTAAAATTGGTCCGACCGGAATCGTGAGTAACAACATCAGTTAAACATGGTGTAACGAACAAACTTATTTTCACATTTATCTACAGACACAATATGAAATACCAGACTGTTCTCGAATACCAACATTTTCAATATCAGAACAAACATTGTAAATCAAATATTTCGAGACTTATTGCAAGCCTGGTATATAAATTGACTGAATATTTTATCGAGTTTAACCGCAGAATGTCCTTTGTTAACTGTGCGTAAATTCACTTCATAATTTCTCATCAATTTTATCTCCGTCGTTTGTATTTTTCCATTATTTCATTTTCGTGTTTTATATTTTCATCTTTTTCTTTTCTATCTATTCAGGTATTATTCATAATATTATGTTTACTTCAATTTCAAATTGTGCCTCTAGAAAACTCTACAATCAATTACAATATAATTACATCACGGTACAAATGATTAACACACTAAACATTACGACTAAAATTGACAGATAAACCAATTGTTTTTTACTAACATTTTGTGCCGTAAAACGAGTGTGACATACACCGTACAGTACCGCTTATGTTTACAGTATTATATTGAATAACTATTTACAATAAATGCTGTGTTTGGGTGCAGAGAATAAAAATAAGCGATTGATTGACGTCCGAGTAATGACGGAAAGGAATTGATAGCTTATTCGGTCATAAAAGTTTACCGATTAAAAGAGATCATCTAAAGTAAACGTTTAAAAAATTGGCTTTCACTTGATATGGTTTTTATATCCTATTTTTCTTCTAGCTAGAAAATAATGGTGACATGCAATGATTTAGATACAAGTGCAGTAGACGCCATTTTCAATCACGTAACTTTATTCAACACACACAAACATCACATTAAATGCAACTTCGAATACCTAAAACCTGTGCTTTATAACAATCTATATAAATATGTTATTTTTTCGTCTTAGTTTAAAGCTAATTCAAGTTTTTATTAATCGGAAAGAGGAAATCGGGACGGTGGATGTACAAATATACAACACTAGATGTAAAAATATAAGCAGCTTTTTTATAAGTTATGGTTCGAAGAGGAAATTGCATGCAATATTTTCAGGAGGATAGCCAGAAAATTGCCTGACGCTATAAAATAGTATCAGTGAAGGCAGCTTAAAATTACTGAAGAGACATTGCCAATTAAGTAGACTTTATTGTAGTTTACTGTTTTACTATCTACCTTTATCTGCCATTGACATTATGTTCAATTGTGATGATGGAAATAATGTTAGCTTTGTTTAAGATCATACACCAAAAAACATTAGCGCATGGCAAATACTGGATCCCTGTGGTACGCCAATACTTATTTATATGTTTTTTTAACATTGCGTAGCTTTTATCTTCGCACAAAGCGTTTGGTAAATATTTTTATGAATTTTGATGACTTATTATGTTAATATGAGTGAGCATGGTAGGTCTCCGACTGTCACAAACCCTTGCTGCAGTGTATCGAACGCTTATCAAAGAACCATATCCTTTTCATACTTTATTGCTCCTTACTTCACAAAATATCGTAGTTCAATATTCCATTTCATGTATTTTTCATCCTTACATTTTACAGGAATTAATTTGAGGATAAATTGACAGAATATTTATTATTTAATTAACTTTCTCACTATTAGTCAATTAGGCCTGAGATGAAAATAATCGAGGACAAGTTGAGCAAATCAATCCTTAAAGGGAGGGAATAAGGGGTTGGATTACAAAACAAACTCTTGACACTATTGTGGGACACGATCTTGAAAATTCCTTTAAAAATACAATAGATTTTAACTTACCAAGAGTTGTACCGGTGATCGAACAACTAACTAATGTGTCCCAATAGAAATACAGAATACTAAATGGAGGATATGTTAAAACTCAGAACATCTATATTCCATACCAAATCTACAAGCTCATACTTGTTACGCGTCCTACAATAATATACCTGTTTTCATTTCTAACTCCAAGCGAATTTAGATCTTATACTCTGATGATTATGATTCCATTTCTATACTACTCGTCTCGCCCTGCCTATTTAAAAATATTGTATAACATCTAATATATATAGGAAAGATTATTGAGAATCGTAAAAGTACTGTAGTCTTCAATTGAACGATATGCTTCAATTTCGTGATGGCAGCTCCAAACATAGCATCTTCACCTTATGTCTTACATAGTCGTAGATCATTAACAACATTTGATTGTGTATCAAAATTGGACAATTATGTTATTTAACTTAACAAAGCTTCCTGCTAAGAATATGACTCTTTCTTATACGGAGGTGCATGTACATGTTTTTTAAATTGCTTGGTTTGTAAAAACGATAATAATGACGAAATAGCATGAAAAGATGACAATTATAATTGATCCAATAATGATACACCAACAATTTAATGTCTACAACTAATATACAATAGTTAGGTTAGTCTTAGTTTAATTTAAACTATTAAAGGCAATGTAGATAGAAAAGTTAAGTCGCAAATACATGAATTATAGCAATGTACAGGTCAGAAAAGCTAAGGTTTAACAATAAAACATCAGTAACAAAAACAAATGAAACTAACTATACAATAGTAAAATGCAATTCCATATTCTCTAGATTTTTCTATCACGATCTTTTGCATACTAGACTGAAACAATTTCGGAAGAACTCTCTTTATCTCTTCTTAGAAAACATTCAACATTGGTAGCTTCTTATAAGATATTAGGTCTAGGATTTGATGATCACTGTTTACTAATCTAGTACACAAAAGACTCAACAATCGCATCCGTACGCACAAGTGACCCATCTATAAACATTATCAATTAATATTTACAAAATACTAAAAACACTTGCGTATCAGTCAGTATGTCTTATCATCTTAAAGCATAAACGCCCAATGTTCTGGCGAGGTTCAATTCGAAGCGTCTAACAACCACTCACTATGTTCTTGATATGTCCAACACACACATAACAATAGTTGTCTCTTTCGCACTTGGGTTTAAACGTACCACTCTTTGATGCCGTCTCGTTTGACGGGTTGTGTCGGTATCGGCGCGAGGGGCGCAGAGGGCGCGCTGCCATTTCTGTTGAGTGGGAGGGGTTGCAGGTTCCGTACTGCACCTCCCGTTGGAGCACTGGATGCTCCACTTTGATAACTCGAATGAGCCTATGAAATAAACGCAAACAGTTTAAACACAAAGTTAAACTTAGATTTGTCAAAGTTAAAACACAAAATTAATGCACCAGAAGAAAAAACCGGTCAAGTGCAAGTTGGACTCGCACACCGAGGGTTCCGTATAAACTTGTAGGTATTTTGTTATTAAACTACATATTTACAGTTTTCAGATTCTTCCTTTAAATATGCTGTAATACCATTGCCAAATTTCATGATTCTAGGTCAACCTACCCTCGATAGTACTTCCACAGGGGGTAGATTTTGATTCCCTTGTGAAATCGCAAAATATGCGTCATAAACGGTCATATCTTTTGATCGCGTTGACTTACAAGGTTGATTTTTTTACTGTTTTAAGGGATATCAGACTTGAGTATTTGATATTAATTTCAGCTTGATACCTCACGCGTTCCTGAGAAAACGGGCCTTGACAGACGGACAACAAAGTGATCCAATAAGGGTGCCTTTTTGCCAGGCACGGAACCCTAAAAAGAAGAAACAAATTGAAACATAAAACAGTAGGTACCTGATTGCCCAAAAGCGCAGCACTGGCTCCTTGCTGATAGTTTTTGTCCTCTGTCACCTTATACGAGGGGTCGAACTTGAACACAATGTACTTGAGCACTATGATCACTATCAAAATTATTGCTATCAGCACCGACGCTACTATACCTGAAAAAGAGATTTTTTTTTGTTAAAACTATATAAACAAACTGAAAGTTATCAATGACACAAACAAATCAAAACTTGAAAAAGACTTGGTTGGCCTTGCCGCACGCAATACATGCGCTTGGATGTGGAGTTGCGGACACCAACCCGTTATACAATACAATACTATGTTGTTGAAATACTATTCGTTTTCAATAGTTTAATTGAAGCTCAAGTAGTATAGTTTAATTGAAGTTTAATCGAAGTATCAGAAGGCTTAAAGTCACCCAAAGGGCAATGGAGAGGGCTATGCTCGGAGTTTCCTTGCGTGATCGAATCAGAAATGAGGACATCCGCAAGAGAACCAAGGTAACCGACGTAGCCCGAAGAATAGCCAAACTGAAGTGGCAGTGGGCAGGGCACATTGCTCGCAGAACGGATGGCCGATGGGGCCGAAAAGTTCTGGAGTGGCGACCGCGAACCGGAAGACGCTGCGTTGGAAGGCCTCCCACTAGGTGGACCGATGACCTGGTGAAGGTTGCAGGGATCCGCTGGATGCGAGTCGCACGGGACCGGTCAATGTGGCGACACTTGGGGGAGGCCTATGTCCAGCAGTGGACGTCTTTCGGCTGAAATGATGATGATGATGATGAATTGAAGCTAAACCAAACCTAAGGTGATTTGCTGATTTTTAATGCTTAACATCCCCATCACATGGGACTTAATACATAATTCCAAAATGTGGGTGTACTGTAAGTACACCACTGTCTAAACCTTCAGAGATTACAGGCATGTTGTAATGATAAAAAAAATGACTCTGGCAACTAGACAATTCAACAGCGGTCCCAGTCACTTGAAAACTAATAACTCAAGCAACTGATATAGATATCTAATTCTATTAAACATTCTGTAAAAAGTACAAAAAGTTCGTATAAAAAAACATTTTATCTGCTTAAGAAAAACTAACGTCTAAAAATTTTTAAATCGTGCTTTGTTTGGATATACGGCAATTGAAAAGTCCTGAGCGCGGGTTTAAACAAATTGAAGAGGAGAAGAACGAGATTTTTTATAAGACTGGGCTCTTGCACATGAGCCCAATCTTATACACAAACAGAGAATGAAAAGCTTGAGCGTGTTTAGATAACTTGTTACCGTGGTTGAAACTATTTCCGACTTTTTATTCTATCTCTGATTTTGAATTAGTAAAATCACATTGACTCCTTTACAATAAGTATAAGGTTCAGCGGATTGCCGTTTGCAGCTGCTATCAGGAGTAAATATAAAAGGACTGTAAAACGACAGTTCCGAAAGGTGGCAGAAACGCCAGTCATCTTTCCCGTTCTGCTACTACTTACTATTGCAACTGGATTTGATTGCGAGCCTTTTCAAATAAATTTTTGGACTTACCAACAATAGTCGCGAAGAACTCTGATTCAGGCGGCACCACCCTATTATCTGTCGTCTTCGGGTGGTACCATTTCGGCGTGACATCATACCCATTGTATTCAGGATGGACTCTGCCTGGCATTCTGTCCTGCTCACTCTCGGTCTCATAAGTGGGCGTTCGTGCTTCTATCTCGTTCTCCCGTCGGTCTTCGTACTCTTGTATGTGGTTGGTGTCTTCTTCTGTGGTGTGAGTTGATTCGTCTGGTATGTGTCTGCCTGTTAGAGTTGGTGTGAAATGGTAGCTTGTTCTTGTGTGGGAGTGATCTGTAAAAGATAAAAAAAAAAATGTGACTTATTCATTAAGTTACATCTGGAATTACATCTTAAAGTCAACATTCAATCAAAGCTAGTACTTGTTTATAAATAAATATAAATATATCGTTTTGTGCGGAAAGGCCTATTTCCACAGAAAGTCCATCAAGTACCATCGACTGGTTCTATGCTTCTATGGATCGAGTGGATTCCCGCATTCTTGACCAATTCATCGGTCCACCGTTAGCAAATGTAATTCAAATGATGGACCTCGATGGAACAAAAGATCTTACAAAAATTTAACTTACTTACAACTTGTGTTACTAAACAGTTTTCAGTTTTGTAGCTCAAATTAATCTCATAAGAGAAAACCATAACAAAAATGTTTAATAAGCAACAAAATGATATAATTTTACCATCAGTAGGAGTAGTTCTTCTCTCAGGCGGTGTAGCAGTATCAACGGTGCCGGCATGCATATTGTCATGGTCTGGCAACGTTGGCTGCCCAGCTGTGCTACTCTTGGTAGTGTCACCGGTACCAGTGGATCCGTCCGTGGAACCTTCCAGAGTCTTGTCCACGTGTTCAGTGGAGACAACGATGACTGTTGGCGAGGTCATGCTGTGGGTACTGCTTGCGCCGGACCTGGAATTAGGGAATTAAAATATTTGTATTGTGTACGGATTGAAAGCTACTCTTGAACACAGGTTTTCTATATATCGAGTTAGTCGTTTGCTATCTCTAGTGCAAATCTAAATGAGGCGTATTAAGTACGCCTTGTAAATCTAACGCAACAGGGTGCCCCAAGTATTTGAACTCGCGCGGCATACCGTATGGCCGATACGTGCATATAGGCTGTATGTATTGGCTCCTAGTAATTGGACTAGGCGATAGGCTTTATTCGCAACTTTGCACGTGACTTCAAACGCCTATCTAGGCAACATTTTATGGATTTCGTAGTCTCCAGATATAATAAAAAGTGGTTTTAATCTTAGCATCAGAAACTTACGTAGTCATCGGATGGTCAGGTTCAGTGATTTCGTCAACACTGGAGCCAGATCCTTCGATACAATCTTCGTCATCACATGGCTTCATCAACTTGCCACTGGTGTCGCCCTGAAAATAATAATAATTTACAAAACTTATACCAACCGCTCACCTTCATTTATCCTTGATGTATTTTATGATAAGTGATTTCGGACATAGGATACAAATCAAAAGCATTGTATTACTTATAAAAAACGTTTTTTTTCTATTAAACGTACAATTGGGGAACTTCAAAGTGAAGCAAACGTAACACACTACATTGTCACACATAGCATTGTTTATTAAATGTACGTAAAGTTGTGTTATAACACTTATAACCATTTTAAACAGTTGACAAAGAACGATTGTTGTGGTTTCAATTTTCGAGATTGAAATTGCTGATCGGTCTAATTCCCTGGCTTTAAAACCAAAAATGTTCATCTTACCTTATGTAACCTAGACGGAGGTCGCCTCGTAGACGGCACATACACCGGTGTGATGAGGTCATCACCGGAGCCAGCGTCGGGCAGCACGCACGCGTCTTCATCATCATCTCTGCAGCCTGACCCCGCCCCGGAGTATACCAGCTCGTCTAGTACTCCTGGACCTCCATACCCTGAAGGTGGCGTCTGGAAGGTCAAAGTAAAAATAAGTAGGTACAAATTATGAATATAGTTTCTAATAGATACTAAGTTAAATTTTGGCCTCATGTCCTTAACGAATTATAAGAAGAAGCTAATATTTTTTACAAGGCATGAACTTTTTAAGCCCACTCATGTGAACCCGGTAAGTGTCGAAAGTTGCTTCTTTATTGGACAAGAATAGTTAGATGCTAAGTCTTGCCTTGTTGTGAAAAACCCTTTATCACATTCTACGAAACCTACGCCAAAAATCAGTATCAGTGGATATTTGCACTGATCTTCTTCTTCTTGTTACTCTTTCTATATAGCCAGTTCTATATGTAGGCCCAAAAGTTTGCTTTTCATTTCTACCCACTTCTACGGCAATGTCAGTGGCAGCAGAGGTCACTTCGGGCTGCGTATTTTAAGGCACTGAGGGCAGTATAGGAGAATCCATTACTGTAGTACCTCGAGTGAACATTTCAAGAGTACGCTTTTAGTTATGAACTAAAAACAAACCTGTTGCATTCTATTAATATCTCTGTCTAATGGTGTATGAGCTCTCCTGGCGTCTCCTCTGACGGAGACCGATGGGTCACCCGCAGCCGCCAGATCCAACACTCTGACTCCGTCCACCACCATGCCTGCGATGACGCCGCTGAAAGTTCTAGAACCGCCAGCTCCGCCACCCACGGCAATGGTGGACATGCCGTTGAAGATTGTTGACTGTTGACCTCCTGAAAACGTATGAAGAATCGGTTGTTAAAATGAAGATTTGTATAAGTTAAAATTTGAGATGACCTGGCAGACAAAGGGCGTTTGCAAATGGTAACCTGCAGCGATTCAGACGCGCGTTTAGTAGTAGCCGCATTTGCGACGCGTGACATATGCAATTCAACAAAGATAAGCCTAACAGTTCCTCCGATAAGATACGTACGTAGAAGAAGACTAAGACATGCTGCGCCGACCCCAAATGAATTGGGATAAGGGCAAGAGAATGATAATGATGATGAAGTATGTACATAAGCATTTAGACCCGGGAAATATGAATTTTCTGAATGTCATTTGAATTGTGCCGTGCGAGTCGATAAGCGACGATCCCACACAATAAGCGACGATCGCTTTAACGAGTCTTAATCTGAGTCAAAATCATTTAAAATCGCATGAGTCTCATGTGAGTCGTATTTAACAGCTGCCGAACGACTCACCTTGCGGATGTCTAATAATAACAGCATAGTTGTCGAGCTGCAGCTCGGCGCGGCTGCCGTTCCGCGTGAACCTGGCCACGTGGTAGGCGCCGTCGTCCACGCGCGCCGCCTCGTCGCCCAGCGGCTGGTCGCCGCCGCCCACGTTGTACACCATGAACAGGTTGCCGCGGATCTGATGATGGAAAGTGACGAAACGTTATCATCTAACTAATTATGGTGTGGTTTTTTCCAGTCTAACTAGATACAGCCAGTACCTACTACAGTGTTCCCCTGCAAAAAAACCTCTATGCTTGAATCTATGCCACACGACAGCGTGATCATGAGAGAGCCGATCCCGCTAGGAGAAGAAGGCGTCTGGGACGCAACCGCCTCGATGCCTAAGAAGCCGAAACTCCACCTGCATAACTTAAAGCAGGTGGTGGACGTTCATAGTGGACACTCCATCCGTCCACCGAGTAACCTCAGAACAGGCGGCGACACAGTTTATTAGCTTTTTACTATAATCTTGAAGGGCAAGTATAATGAAGAAAATCGTATAAGTACTTAACAATTAAACTGTGAAAACTATTACTCCTCAGTACTCACAATCTCCATCTGCATGTAATCCTGTGTGTTCGAAGACTCGATCCTCAGCAGTACAGCATCAGCTTTGCTGGTGACGAAGCCTAGAGCTACCTTGTCGGTTTCTGTGTCTGCCACAGAGTCAGTTGCGAACGTGTAGGTGATAATCCCTCGACCGGGTCCGAACTCGTAAGCTACCGATTCTGTAATAAATTCATCGAGATTGTTGTAGAAAGTTTTAATGTTTGTAAAAATAGAATGATACCAATCAACCAAGACAATTAGGCAACTGAGTGAAATGCGTCGGTATGCAGCTCTTCTAGTGTGTTCTTTTGTTGTCGTTCAAACCTTGGTTGATTTATTAAATTGCAGATAAAAGGAATTAACGGTTTAGTTGATCAGTACTTTCGGAAACATATTATTATTAACCTAGAACTTTCCAATGAAGACAAAATATTCCCTACTCTCCTTCTTCTGTCTATCTTGGGCTAATGGGGATGGAAACTGTGAAACTAATGGCGCTAGCATTCATGCATCGTGATTGGTGGAAAATCTGGTACCTAATGTCAATTCATATTAAAAAATAGATTGCTTGTCTTGGTCAGATTGAGACCTTGCTATGGTCGCGCCAATTTTAATTAGCTTTAAGCAGTCTTACCCATTAGGACCAGTCTTTTTCGAAGGAGTACAACAGCTAATACACT